>SWBT01000158.1:0-496078 GCA_005298045.1 Pleurotus ostreatoroseus
AATAAATCATGGACAAAGTAAAGTTATTCTGACCGATTATTGACATTACAAATCGAGGATAATGAGTGGCATTTATTACATTCTTGTGTCAAAGAAAATGTGCAGTTTTTGGACAAATGTTTCGATAAATATGTCACACTTTTTCAACCATGATGGAAAAATCGAGGACTAAATCACGGAAAATATATTGAATATTTGAAAAATCTTCAAAAATGATACAAAAAGATCTGAACATGAGCTCGATATCATACCAAACTGATTGAGCATAATCAGATAGATTTTACTTTGTTTTATAAGGGAAAAGGTGCGCAAGAATATTTTACTCTATGTTTATTTTAGTGACATATTTATGAGGCAAAAAACTGGATGCTTTACGCTGTGCGTGTCGCTGACGAGCATGTTGAGGCATCACAACGAGTACAGTATGTATTATGAGACATTTCATATACTAAATCTAAATGTTCAATGAATCCGTACGCCTGCGTATTACAGGTGAAATATTATATGCGTAAGAGTTCTAGAGATGTGAATTGTCTATGCTTCAGGCTGGGTAGTATGCACGCTAGCACGGATCTTCACGATGTCTTGCCTCGATAGGCCAGCTTCATCGCATAGTGATCGGAATATGGAGTCTACCTTGTCGTATAGGTTCAGTGGTGTGTCAAACTCAGCGACCTTGCCAGCGTCCATAACGAGGATTCGGTCATAGTAAACTAGTCTTGCCTCAGTATTGTTTGGCAGACGTACAGCGACATAGGAACTCACCAATAGTGTTCAGCCGATGGGCGATACAGAGCAGCGTTGACGAAGCAAACTCCGTTTGGATGGTCCGCTGAATCTTCGCATCCGTTTCAACATCGACGTTGCTAGTAGCTTCATCCAGGACAATGATGGTGCTGTTCTTGATCAATGCTCTGCAAAGTGCGAGCAGCTGTTTCTCGCCAGCGCTATAGTTGGCACCTATATGGACGGTCAGACGGTCAGCCAGTGATCAACTCGCTCGACCCACAACATACCTTCATCGCTAACTGAGGAATCCAAACTAAACTTGGCCTCGGTCGCTGTGTCTGCCGGTCCTTCACGTGGGAGCAGCCAAGCTCTCTTCAGCGCAGAGATGATCTCGGCGTCTGTGCGTGTGCCTTGTGGATCCCTAGTAAAAGAGTCAGGTAACGTACGATATTTGATCCGGGGGAGCATACAGATTCTCTCTCAATGTGCCGAGGAAAAGAGTACTGTCTTGGGGCACCAGGGCCAGTCTGCTCCTCAGTACGTCCAAGCCCATTTTGGCGATGTCATAGCCGTCAATGACAATCGAGCCGCCCTGGAGGTTAACGATCCTTGATGCGAGCAACATGAGTCTCAAAATGGGACAGATGTATAAACGTTCCCAGCCTACCTGAACAGCGCTTGCAACAGCGAACTTTTACCAGCACCGGTACGGCCGACAACGCCAACCTATGAATCAGGATGATGAGCGGAAGTTCCCATGAGACAGATGACGTTGCTGATACCTTCTCTCCTGCCCTAACATCGAACGTCACTCCCTTAAGTACTAGCGGCAGCCCTTGTCGGTACGCCATGTTGACATCCTTGAACTCGATGGCACCCTTATCAGGCCATGAAGAGGGTGGGTCCTCGGGCGTGTGGGTAGCACCTTCCGCCGGAAGCTCCGTGTAATACAGCACTCGTTCGACAGCGTTGAAGTTCTGCTCATTCTGAGCATACGTCGATACCATGTCCGCTACGGCACGTAAGTAATAGAGTCATGACATCAACGATGCGACTTACAGAAGATTTCCGTGACTAGAGAAGGCCAAGTTAGTTACTCTACTCTCACAGGGAAGTTACAAGCGTACTTACTGCTCAGTGAATATGAGAGCACGACACCGATCTTTGACGGATCGACAGTCTTTCTGAAACCGGCAGCGAACAACGCAATTCCGAGAATAAGGATATTACCAAGAAGATCGAGACGAACGCTCAGCCAACGCTGAATGGCGATCGTCAAGTAATAAGCTCGGTTCTCCCAATCAAGACCTTTCTGAGCAGCATGAACGAATCGATCCTGCATGAAGAGAAATTGAGCAAAGGAACCTTGCATGTATGATGCACACAAACCTGTTCTCCGTACGCACGGACGGTACTAAGGCCGGTCATAGTTTCTACGAAGAGGCAAATCAGTGAGATACACTTCCGAGTGAAGGACGATACCCACCGGAGTATGAAGCATAAAGAGCAGAACGCATGATTGAATCCAGGCGCTTCACTTCTACCGAGCTGCGTCGGTAGTAGATCGCAGTCAGGTAGTACATGATGGAGAGGGGTACGAAGATGATGCCTAGATAGGGGAAGGTGTAGAAGACCAGTGCTGCAGTTCCGAGGACAGAACTAAGACGGCTGTCAGAACACAGCTTATGGCATAATGAAAGGGCGAACCTGAAGGTCGAGAGTAGCTGGTACGCAATCAAGGCTATCTCGGTATCGATCGTGTCTTGATCTTTCGACAAACGGGACATAACTCGGCCTGGAAAAGGTATCGTCAGTTCTCACTTGGGTCTTATATGTCTTAGAAAATAAGAGGGACATACCCATGGGCGTTGTGTCAAAGAACGACACCGCTGATCTCATGACACCCTGTAGCGAAGCTTCGAACATGCTGAAGCCGGCGTTCAGCGTAGTGAGACTGCAGAGTGTCAGTGATGTACCGGTATATCGGAAACAAAGACTCTACCTTATGGCGTAGAATAGCGCAAAAGAGCCCACGGCGATTGCTGCACCAAGGCCGGCGTAGGTTCCCATATAATCGCCAGATTTGAACCCGTGGATGCTTTGCGACGTCCAGAAACCCAAGAACAAGTTGTTCGCAACTGTGATCAAGATGATTTAGCTTCCTAGTCGAAATTTGATAACGAAATCGTCTTACCTGAGGATCCTTGGTATAATGTGAGCATCGTTACGATGATCAGAGCCCAAATGAGGCCGCCCGCATATCTGAAGTACTCTGCGTAGACGGAGTTAGAGACAGACCCAGTCAACCGTTCTTCCTCTTGCATGAGATGGGTCGCCTTGCCGTCCTTGCTCTTGTCGCCGTCAGCATCTTTCTCTTCCTCCTTCTCACCCTCCTTTTCTTCAATCTCCTCGTCCTTGTCTTTATCCTGAGTACCATATTCCTCCATAACGTGAGAGAACAGAACGCTGTCAGCCATGAGGTCCTGGGAGCCCAGGTTAGCAATCTGATGAAGGTGATCAGGAGAGAGGGGATAAGTGACGTACGTTGAACGTCCCCTGCTCAACAATCGCGCCATTGTCCATGACATAGATGTAATCCGTCTTGTCCAAGACGTGGAGTGCATGAGTGACCAACACACGGGTTTTACCAGCCAGTGGGCCGGAGAGTAGGCAGTTCTCAAGGATCGACTTTCCGACGAAGGCGTCCACAGCGCTGAGCGAGTCGTCCATGAGAATTATATCTGCGCCAGAGTAGGCAGCGCGTGCCAGAGACACCCGAGCCTTCTGACCGCCTGCAAGGTTTAAGTCCAGCTGAAATGCTGGGACAATAAAGTGAACTCCTTACCACTTAGATTGATACCCTTCTCGCCAATTTCCGTGTATTGGCCTTGCGGCAACATCTCGAGGTCGCGCTCCAGAGAACATGATTGCACAATGGAGTCGAACCTACCTCGTTGTCAGCCAAGGCGCAGACTATAGACAGACGTGACTCACTTCTTGTCGTCTTCCGGCCTACCGAAGGTGATGTTTTCACGGAGGGTTGCGTTCATGATCCATGCCGTTTGCGGTACATAGGCCACAGACGAGGAGAAAGTGCACTAAATACTCAACATGAGACTTGGTTGACATGTATACATCAAAGAAAACTTACGTGTCCACGAGTCTTACGCATCTCACCGATGAGAGATTGAAGCAGAGAGCTCTGAGTCGCTCTTTAATTAAACGGCGCCGTCACAAGCGTAAAATACGTACCTTTCCGCTACCGACACGGCCGACAATAGCTACGAACGAGCCCTTCGGAATTTGCAGCTTCAAATCTGCGAGTTCGAATGGCTTGTCATCGACGATTTCCTGCTCAGCGGTCTGCTCTTCTTTCTCTTCGGAGGAAGTCGTAACCGGCAATACTGGTTCTTTCTCGCTCTTCTTCATGAGACAGGGTGGTTTAAAGCCTATTACAATCCTGTCAGGTTTATTTACTACTGGAAATCGCGCAGCGCTTGCCTTTGCCTTTACTCTTATTTTGCTTAGCTTTCTTGTCCTTCTTGGGCTTTGTGCTAGTGGGGGAGTCCTTGTAGGCAGTTTCCCATTGGAATGACCCGTCCACGTCGACGGCAAACTCGTTAGTCGGATCTACTTTGTACGGCTCTGCGAGCTCTTCCGCCGTCAGGAATTGCGAAATACGACGTGTAGCCACAGCGGCATCGGCCACGCTTCAAGACTATAAGCAAAACAAACGTTTACGGTGTATTCGTCAACCACTCACTTTGCCATGACCATTGGGAAGAAAATGAGCGGAGTTCTGATGATCTGCGGACAGAGATGGGTCTCCTGGAAACATAGACCAAAGGGAAAACGTACATTGAAGAATTGCAAGGAAGTGAAGATAGTCGCAATGTTGAGCTCGTGCCCGCTCAATGCGTATGTGATCTATCGATAAGACCTTGATCAACTCGCCTCTCGCACAGAGCCCTGTGCGACTTACGAAAGACAAGACAGCCGCCAGGACTGGTACAATAGTGACTACCGCAATGATGCTCGACCGCGCAACGCTGGTATCTATTCAGTAAATGCTAGGCAAAAAAGGGGGAAATCGGATACGTACGCAAGCCCACGTACCGCCTTCAGCTCACGACTACGATAGTCGTTGATACGTGATACGTAGAACTGCTCCCAGGCATAGTATTTGATGAGCCGGATGCCTTGCAAAACCTAGAGTGGACAGGTAAGTGGCTGAAGGCTCTTGACGGAGCAGGTCATGTACCTCAGTAGTAAGGCGAACACGCTGGTCCGTGATCTCAACACCCTTTTGACGGAGTGAGAACATGATCTTGACGAGCACGATTTGGATAGGGAAGCCGAGGATCAAAACCTGGGAAAGCAGGCTCGGTTATTGTAGCTCGCATTAGGGCAACATATGAACGCGTACGCCAAGTCCAACGAGAGCAGAGTATCCAAGCTGAACATTGGCAACTCGTTAGCATTGTCGCAATTATGTTAGTTAGCGGATCTACTCACGTTGCCTAGCAGTAATCCTATGCCTATGGCTATTTGAATAGGCGCGACCCATAGACTACAGGCGTCTCAATATCAGAACACGTCAGTTAGAGTTCGTGGAAGGACAGACTTGTGTATGAACGCTGCACTACGGTCCAATCTTGTAGCATCTGTCGATATCATAGTAGTTATCTGACCAACAGTATGCGAGAGTCGAGCTCGTCCGCTAAGACGTAGAGATTTTTGGAAAATTGCGCCAATGGTCTAAGCAGCAGTGTGAGCTATATTTTAGATATGTATTGTTTCGCGAGTACGCACGCCTGTCCGAACTGAGAGGCCCGTGGTCATAGTCACTGTAAGGGCGAGCCGTTAATGACCATTGCAGAAGAGAGGAAAACCATGTACGAACAGATCATGTAGTGATTCGTCATCTATGATCCAACCGCAAGTCAGCTCACGAATGCATTTCATGATAAGATGATGCTCACAAGACTAGCGACCTCTGCAGCGTGGTAGACCACAAATTAGTACCTGCTACGAGTTAGAGGTTACTACGGAGCCACTCGCCTTGCATCGCGAATAACCCAAATGCGATCCCAATACCATATCCAATACCTTGAGGTTTACTCAGACCCTGCGCAGCCGCCAGTTCAGGGCCGGCTTTATAGAAGACGTAGGTATTCGTGAGCCAAGTCAGTAACACTTTGTTCACAAGTGGTGTCACAGTCTTCAACGTGTCTGAGCCGAGACGTTCAGACGATCACATCGTCAATCACGATGAGGTGTACGGACCTGACATCAGCTTAAGGACACCAGCGATCCAAATTCTCCAGAAGAAAGTTTTGTGTAGCGCTTTTGTCAGAGAGGCATCGTACTTCTTCTTCGGTGCATGCTTCTCGTCATGAGAATGTTGGGCAGCCGCATTATGCTCGTTGGGTTGTGCATCCTTGTCGAGGTCCGTTGAGGATACCTTCTCATCAAAATCTTCGGTGTTGGATGCTGGACGCAGTGTTACTGGACGTAGTTCCGGTGGGCAACGCTCATAGAAGTTCCGCTCAACCTCTTGACTCAGCGTGTCGGTCTGGCGTTGTCGTGAAAGTTCCCATAAATCTAGAGAAAGATGGTCAGGTCAATTAGCATAAGCCATCAAGCGCAGCTCACCCTCTTTCTGTAGCGGTCTCGAGAATCCTACACTCAACAGCGGACCCAGCCATTCGAAAATTAACTTTGACAATAGTCTGTACGATGTAGAGTATTAGTATCATCGTCGCAGATGTCATGATATATGAGGTGATGACGTCGCCCTATCATCGGATGCGCGACATTCTCATCAGGTTCTGGAATACTTACGACGCAGACGCCTCCGGGATCTCCTGGCCCTCGGCAAAGGCGGGCGGGGCGGGCGAAGGATGGAATGGGTTGTACATCCTCGAGCCCCAAGACAAAGTACGGAGTGGTCAAGGTGGAAGATTGATCTTGGCAAGGAGACCGCGGCTCGGAGAAGATATATCAAAGTCCATAGCAGTCGTACACGCAGTAACTACGGCTGGTGACATAAAAACGTTGCGTAACTCGCGGTCCGCGAGCATGCGCATACGACGGACTTGGTCTCCGGCCGTCTTGCCACGCAAAGCGCCAACCCAATAGGGTTATGCGTATTATGTCAGCATCTATAACGCAGTTAAGACACCGGCGGCGCATCAATGAGGCGCATCAATACCCTCTTTTGTCCATCCCGCGCTGCAGGGTGGCCTTCGACCGATAATGGGTCCGTATCTGTCCGCGCCTCGGTTCGAGCATCGCTGCATTGCCCGTGGATCAGAGATAGAAATCTCAAAAATGGTTCAGTTTTTTACTGAGACCGAGACCTTTTCTACTTACGATGACGACGCTGTTCCAGGACAGTCTAGACCGGGAAACAGTTCCCTATGGACCCAGTTTTTGCGTTTTCCTATGTGCCGTCGGAGAGCGCAGAGATGTCATTGGCCAATCAAAATCCTGCGTTGCCTAGAGAAAGACGGCACAAACAGATCTTCGCAAAGCGTCAACACGACCGAAAGAGACGAAGCTCAGCGTTCTATCTACGAAAGCGGTCCTAAGAGTCAACAGTGTGCAGATATCCTTGTAGGCAGATACGTGTTTCATGGTGGGGTTGCAGTCTCTTCAATGTCAGTCGCAACATCGAGGTTGGGGCGGAGTCGTTGAAAGATGGAGGTCAAGAGCAAGCTGTGATCTACGCTGGATAAGATTAGATCAACGAATTTACGCGTAGATAATGCGGTCGGCACTCGAGACCGGATTCAGTCGAGCCCCTCAGCGCAATAAATAATCTTTGCACGCTCTTTCTCCTCTCCACATCACTCCCTCTCCCTACGATATCGCAATGGCTCGTCAATTCTTCGTCGGTGGCAACTTCAAGATGAACCCCGTCTCCTTGGAGGCGAAGAACGCTCTTGTCGACGTTCTCAACAAGGCGACAATCGATCCAGCAGTCGGTACGGCATTTTATCTGATTTTGCGCTTGGAAAGGGGCTCATATGTTGTCGGTCTACAGAGGTCGTCATCGCGCCGCCAGCACTCTACTTGCTGCCCGTTGCCGAGTCTCTGCGCAAGGACATCAAGGTGTCTGCACAGAACTGCTACTTGAAGGTCAACGGTGCCTTCACCGGTGAGATCAGGTGCGTACGACAGTGATTGCAACATGTGTATGGGTCTGACCGTTCGTATCTATAGCCCTGCTCAGCTCGCGGACGCGAAGATCCCCTATGTCATCCTCGGTCACTCTGAGCGCCGCACGATCTTCCACGAGTCGTCCGAATTCATCGCACAGAAGACGCGCGTTGCTATCGACCACGGTCTCTCTGTTATCTTCTGTGTCGGCGAGACCCTCACTGAGCGTGAGGCGAACAAGACCAAGGAGGTTGTTGAGGAGCAGCTTAAGCCCCTCATCGCTCTCCTGAAGCCCGCTGACTGGCAGTGCGTACCATTGCCCGCATATATAACGCATTTTCTTACCACAATTTAACGAGCAGGAAGATCGTCATTGCCTACGAGCCCGTCTGGGCTATCGGTACCGGCAAGGTCGCGACTCCCGCGCAAGCCCAGGAGGCGCACGCCGACATCCGTGCATTCCTCACAAAGGCCGTGTCCCCCGCGGTCGCTGAGTCGACCCGCATTCTCTACGGTGGCTCCGTCAACGCTGGCAACTGCAAGGAGCTCGCCACCCTCCCCGACATCGACGGCTTCCTCGTTGGTGGCGCGTCGCTCAAGCCCGAGTTCGTTGACATCATTAACGCCAAGAAGCACTAAGCGCCAAAGAAGGTCGCGCTTCCCAGAGTCCTTGCAGTCATGTCAGGAGGGGAAGATGAGAACATAAGCGCAGTGTACGATTGTCAGACGGTAGTGTGGAGGAACGAAGTGAAAGGGAAATGTACTTAGACTGTACCAATACAAAGCACAAAAGCCATAGAATCAAAGCATGCTAAAAAGATTCGAAAAAGTGAATCATCTCAAACCCTCGGCATGTGCTGTAAGTATAGGGCTAGAAGCTACTCCGAATCCTTGGGGTTTATTGTAAACTGTTCGATTCCCGGAGTCAGTGACTACGCCATACAATTTTATGTGACTGCGATTCAAAGCAATTCTAGGCACTACGGCCGTTCTGTCGTGATGTACGAAAGCTCGGTCGAAGAACGATACAAACTATTCTACATTATGAGTTTATGGGAACCCTCGCGGTGGTGGGAATGCTCAACTACAGTAAAGAGTTCATCAAATGCCCACCGCTAGAAAATACACTAAAGACGGGACTTTCGATAGTGAGACAATATGAGCCAGTTCCCAGCCAGAGTGGACCCGAAACGAACTAGAACCGCTGCACTGTCAGCCGTCGCAGCTGCCCCATTTTTATACACTTGCGTCCCTCCTGCCACCGCCTCTCCAAGCAGGACCGGCAACCGTCACGGCGCCATCTCTTGAGTTGGACATAGAATTGATGGGCACATTCAGCATGCGCATTCCAGAATCTCATACGTGCTTGACGTTGCGCATGGACCTAAGCTCATGCATCTCAAACTCCGTGAGCTCCTGCTCGTTGTTGCCTACCACGACGACGGGCCACCGGTCGCGGTCGCGGTCGGGGTTCGTCCGACTCTGCATCGCGATGCCCGTGCTTGACGCGCCGGTAATGATGATATCGTCGTCCTGCCAGATCATGCCCCGCACATTGAGGCATAAGCGACTGCCCATCACGCAAGATAGCGAAACGGCGTAGGAGATAGCCGACTCTGTGAGGGTCTCCTGTGAAGACGTACATAGGTTAGCCAGAACTGAGACGTGATTATCAGCGCGCGCGAAAGGCGTGGGTGTGCGCGCAGGGCTCAGGAAAAACGTAGGAACACGTACGTTGTTCTGGACGAAGATGATAGTGTTGCAGAGGTACACCACGAACATTCTGTGGTCGAAATAGAAAGACAGTCAGCATTCCTGAACGGACGACTAAAACGAGCGAGGGCATATGGGCCCCGCGGCGCGCGGGAGAGTTCATGACGGGGCTTCCTGATGGGACTTACATCACGAAGTACAGAATCGAATCTCGGATGAGGACTCTCACGAGGGCACGTCCGGAGGCCAAAAGCGTGGAGCGCCGCCGCCAGCCTTGAAATGCGCGCAGCATCGCGAGCCCGCACAGGACCGTCTCCGATATGATTATCGGGATCCAGAAGGCGTAAAAGTAGGTGACGCTCTGCAGGTTCAGCGGGGCACATATTGAGAGGCCGAAGATACTGAAAGACGCCGCTAGAGTTCGTCGTGCGATCACCCCGGGGAGACGGATAGTTTTCAGTGTCAAAACTCTGAGCGATGTGAAGATTTCAACTAACCGTCAATTTGTGTTAGTGCGTGCCCCATGATCGCTGCGGAGGCAGCGACGGCGCAGAGGAAGACGGTGCCCATGAAGGCGAGGACCATCTTGTTGAGGTCCCAAAGGGCATACAGCCGTAGTTGTAGTATCACTGTGTTCAGAGTTTAGGATTCGTCTCACTTGGGCACTCGTCTTGGAGATGACTCACATTCGCCCATGATGAATGATGTTATACCAGTAGCACCTTGCCACCGGAACCATCCCGTACCTAAGGAAGGATGTTAGTCAGATACACCCTCTATGTACTGGCGCGAGACATACAACTGAAATATCAAGGAAACCGGTTGAGGTTAGAGGCATGGAGTGTGTAGTGGGAGACGACGCACAGCTGCCCAGGAAATCAGCCAAACTACTGGACAGAAGATGAGGTCACAGCTTACTGAAGGACTGATGTTTGAGGCGAATAGCACTAGCACTAAATTCAGACGGCGGACAGCTGACGGGCCTTTTCATGGACTGACCATAATTATTGAATCTGAAGATTTGGTCAGTGTCGTATACACGAAAAAAAAGATATAACATACACAACAACAAAGAGCGTGTAGTATCGATTCTGACTCTTAGTCAATAACAGACTAAGATATGGTTTGGCACTTGTGACTTACCAAAAGGAATAGACACTTTCCCCAGGACCAGCCCGACTTCTGGATGTGGCGCAAGACCATTGGCACACTCAATACGGTCCTGAAAACAAACATTATGGACGTACCCAGATCAGTTCGATCTGACGCCACATAGGTCAGCTCACGGTCATATGCTAATGGAGAGCACACGACTCGCCACGAACCTCTTGGTCTAAAGTAATGACTATCGACACATATGTTAAACTCCTTGATGCGGTGTACAGAAAGGGTTTCAAGGCTCACTATGATCGTATACAATAATTACACTGGACGCCACTGTTGAAGGTGAATTAAGCGCACTGAAGGAAAACTGCTACAGGGGCGGGAACGGCGTACCTTCGGCATAGCGTACAGTTTGCACGCCTTGGAGATCGCCCAAGAGCACCGTGGCCATGACTCACCCTTTCCAAGTGGTACGAAGGGGACGAAGAGGTAGCATCCGGGGGAAAGGGGCATTCCAACGGAGTCTCCGAGGTTTAAAGCTATCATCACCTGTGAAGATGCCGCAGGACCCTGAGCACGCACAAGTCCGACCAGCGCAGTTTCATTCGCTGTGATTTAGGTACGTGGGGATATTGGGGAGGAAAGCGTCCGGCGCGCCCGCTGCTTATTGGAAAACCATCAACATCTCGACCTGAGAGTCCGGTCGAGTGGCGCCAGGCAGACATCGAGACTTCTGATCTTGTTGTGATGTTGCGCTGAAAGTCCAGCGACCGCGCACTGAATAGTCCAGACGTTACGTTGAGTATTGAAAAGGGCAATTGCGCTCAGGGTGGACCGTTTACCCTATACTGGTACGTCCTAATCGGACTTGGCGACTGCATATGAAGCGCATGCACCTCATGTGGGACGTTCAGGACACTAAAGGCTATCGGTATCAGTCGTACCGAGTACTTGTATATGTGCTGATATTGGCCATCATGAGGCAAGACATCGGGACGAAGACATGGTCTAGCTTGGAAACTAGTTTCCTCGACGTTCGAGATGTCGAGTAGCTGTCTTGCCTTCAAAGTCGCTTTCAGGAAATTCTACGCCATTCCAGTCTGTAAATGAATCGGTCTGTCGGATAAATCGTGCATCCATATCGTGAACTCGAGAAGGTTTGTTTTCTGAGTATCCGGCGGTCTGTTCAAGTGTATCGCAATGAACTCATGACAACACTTCTCAGGACTAGCACATACCAACGCATGATCTCAGAGCGATGATGGGTTACTACACATTAATTGCTGCGCCAGATATAAGGTGATGGTGGATTAGGTGTAGACAGTTGAGCAAGGCCGCTCCTGCGCCTGCGCTGTGCAGATAACGAACTCAACCAACGTCCGAACCGCCCAGTCGAGGGTCTTGTGCTTGCCTCAGGACCCCGTGTACTCCCTTTCGCACGGTAGGCGCTGCCGTTCCTTCTCTTCTCCCACGACGTCCAGAGTGAAACTCTTTCTGAGAGCGTTGCAGGGGAGTCCAGTGAGTATTGTTGGCCGTATTTACACCTCTTCACGGAGCTGAGCTGCTTGATTTACTCCGCAGAGCTATCACGTAAATGTGTTTACGTGTGAGGAGTAGTATAGTATGCCGATTGAGACCGTGATCGTACCCGACGGTCATCATGTTTTGCACTCCTCCTGTCAAGACGAATGTGGCTCACCCTGTACCATGGCGAGCCGCCGATAATGAACATCCGATGTTTTGCTCTTGACCACCATGACCTCGCTCAGTGAGAAGCCCAGCCCGCAGGTCGACAGGTCGTCTGTTAGTGGGGATCATGCTGGTGAAGACAAGTCTCCTTTCACTGGAACACCGCCAGAAGCTGCCAGCAGGAATGCCGGGCCTTCCGGTCCAACCATCTGGGATAGGCTTCCTCCATGGGTTACTACGAACATACGCTCTTCGAGGTCCAGGAAGATGCTGTTAAGGTGTTGGATATGTTCGTGGGTCGCCTACGTCATACTGCTACCGAACGCATCTCTCAGAACATTGGGAAATGCGTATGTTCAATAACCAAATAAATCCGACGTTTTGTTCATGTCTTCGATTTTTTCAGCGCGTTTTTCGGGTTCCTCGCTAGTTTTATGGTACCAGCGAATGCGCCAGTCCAGCTTTTCATTTTTGTGAGTCTTGAAGATATGGTCTACGACATCAAACAAACAATTTTTGCAGGCTCTCATTACCATGGTAATGGGTATGTGCTTTGGCTGGGGCTTGGGTGCCGCAGCTATGAGGGCTGCACTAGCTGCTAGAGATCAGACGGTCCTGAAACAGAGTCTGCTTAGAGAACAGCAGAGGTATGTCTATCTTATATAGTGCGTGAATCAGCATTACAAGTCCTTTGCAGCGTTGCTGGGTTAGCCAACCCAGATGCATTGTTCCAAGAGGACATCTTCCAGGGAAAGTTTCTTGACACAAGGTTTGGATCCCCACATCATAGTGCATTATTGCGATCAGCTGAGATTATACAGATCCACCGTAGTGTTCGGCGTATTTCTGGGAGTTGGATCCTTCTTTCTCGCCCTGGTTAGATGCTACGCACCGAAATTGATCCTCGCGAGCATTTTTGGGACCGTTGCGCTCGATATTTACTGCGTAAGAGTATTTTTCTGCCTCTCGATCTCCGTCTCACACCGTGTTCCCCGCAGAGCTATGGTCCTTTATTCCCATTCGGACAATATACCCTTCTCAATTCACTTCTAACTTCTGTCGCCTGCTACATCGCTATCGGTCTCATTGCCATCGCATTCATTTTCCCCGAATCCATCAACCATGCTACACTAGTGGGATTCTCGGCTGTAATAGGAAAACTCAAAGCCGTCGTGGACCTGCAACAGAAGATTTTGGAATCCTCTCCTGATGATTTGGCGCGTGGATCCAAGTTATTCACTCAGCTTGGTGGGATGCGCGTAGGCATCATCATGCAGATACAGCAAAGTAAGATCATCATCGCCGTGGTGAACGCCTAGCTTATATTCATCTTTTGTAGTGGCAGCCCCGTTGAAATTTATCAGTGTTGAGTTCAGCTGGGGCAAGTGGAATGCAGACGACGTCAAGGCCCTTCAAGAACCTCTCTGGGCCGTTGCAAGTCGCACTAGTACGTCTTAAGTACGCATATATTCACCTCAAACCGTCAATTCGTTTCTCTAGGTGCATTGCAAAGCTTTGTCAACGTAGTCGGCCATCCCTGGACGCGCGAGCCCTACCACGACGCGCCAAGTACCGCCGAATCCTCTTCTGTCTCCCTTTCCACCCTCGACTCCTCCAGGACTGTCGCGGTCGGGGACACCCACCTGCTCCGTCAGCTCCGCAAGCGGAACCACAGCGCCGAGGCAGCCCACGCCGTACGCATCACCGACGTCCTGCCGCTCATCGAGGACGTGACCTCTGAGCTACGCGCCGCCTGCTCGGGCGCGCTCGGCGCCGTGCAGGCAGTTCTCGACAACATCAATACGCGCCGGTACAACTTCAGGAAACGCGCCACCTATCGCGCCGAGGCGGATGCCCTCGTCGTTGAACTCGACGCGGCAGTCGAGCGCTTGCGGAGTGCGCTGACGGAGTTCAGCGAGCGCAGGCGGCTGCTGCTCGTCGAGCCGTTTGAACCGATGCTCCAGAAGGCCACGGAGGATAAGGGTCCGATGCCGCTCAGGAGTCTGTACATCGCGTATGTCTTTGCGGCGAACTTGATTGTACTCTCAGAATCCGCTCTTTCGCTCGCGGAGGTCGTACAGGCGACCGCGGCGAAGAGGACACGGCCCCGCCTCTGGGGTCCCGCCGGCCTGCATGCGCTTTACACAGCGATAACCTCGAGGAGCGATGGCGACGTCAGCGAGCAGGCCGCTGGAGAAGACAGTGTGCCGCAAGCAGCAGAAGAGGTGCAGAAGGAGGAACGCGTCTTCAGTAAGTCCGACTTTATCGGCAAGTATGGTGTATGTGCTAATGACTTGCAGAGCGGGACCCCGACAGCCGTGCGCCAATAAACGCGGTCCAGCGGTTTGCAAACACGGTTCACAAGCTGTACAAATGGACCAAGACTGCAGAGGCGTTGGTACGCGGTCCATTCTCATCATATCACTCACGATTGTTCCTCACCATTTTTGATACTCCTCTTGCTGATGGTCGTGCAGTTCTGCTTCAAGTATGTAGTCGTGACTATCGCGCTGTGGATTCCCGCGGTGTGCCGTACGAGTGCCCGTGAGTGACAGTGATTCGGTGGTATCAATGATGTCGACCTGACGGACCTGTGCAGACTTCATTTACGTGGAGAAGGGCCTATGGTAAGCGATTCCGCATTGCTGATGCATGACACGCTGAGCAAATTCTCAGGGCATTGATCATGGCGCAAACGACTATCAACGTCTATGCATCTGATCAAATCTTTAAGTGAGCATGTTCCACAAGCCTGGCTTCTATCGTCTGACCAATCCTGTTCATCAGCTACTTCATGCGCATCTTGGGCACATTTTTGGGTGCAGTTATCGGTTTGCTTGCTTGGTATATCGGTACGGATATCGTTGTGCTGCGGTTACTTCAGATTTTGACTGACACCGACGTAGGGGACGCGAAGAGCAACGGAAGCCCATATGGCTCTGCTGCGTCGGTGGCAGTATTTCTGATACCCATCGTCTTCCTACGCTTGTTCGCCCCGCCTCAGCTCTTGCCCGCGGTTCTGCTCTTCGCTGTGAGTTATTCATTCGACGGAATACCTGCACCCGACGGCTCACAGGCTCCAGGTCACTTTCGCACTCATCGTGGGATACTCTTGGATCGATGGAAATTTGCCCGTTGCCGGCAACCCCGGGGTAGGCTGGACGATCGGGTGGAAGCGGTTCGTGCAGGTCATGATAGGTACGCCTGCCCTCGACAATCCCTCAGCACGATGACGAGACACTCATACAAACCCCGCACAGGGTGCGCGGCGTCGTTCGTGCTCATGATGCTTCCTCCCAAGTCCGGCCGCAAGGCCGTGCGGCTGCGCAACGCGGGAACGATCGCAACGGTAGCCTTCCTCTACGCGGACATCATCTCAGCGTGGATCCGCAGTGAGGGGCGCGTCGCGCAGGAGAAGGAGAAAGAGCGGCGCGGGCGATATCTATTGGAGTGGGTTCCCGGCTTCCGTGACCGGCTGATCGCGCTCTCGGGGCAGATACAGGCGGTGAAGGTGTCTACCATGCTTGCGAAGTGGGAGGGCAGCATACGCGGGAAATGGCCGAGCGATCAGTACGCGAAACTTGCGGATGTGCAGGGGGAGATGGTCGCGAATTTGGCGTTGGTGAGTGACTTCTAGCCATGGTGGTGTATACGGGGAATTCACGCCTTCGTATTCTCTAGCTCGGCGGCGCGCTTTCTCAGATTGATGCCGACATGCGAGTGTCCTTCCTCCAGCACACGCGAGTCGTCAACCCGAACTTCGTGAGTACAGTGCGGACGTTCATTTCCGTACGCTGCAGCTGATTCATGCATATGTATGCTATGCTCAGATCGCAGACGTCATGGCTACGTTCTCCATAGTGTCCCAGGCGCTGAAGACTGGCGAACCCATACCAGAGGCATTCCATCAGAATCTCCTCGATAGGCTTCACTACCACGGCATAGTGGGTCATCACAGCTTCCTGGCTCAAGGCGATATTGCGCCCGACGCGATCCACCGCCAACATGCCGAGGCTGTGACGCGGTACGAGTATATGTTCTATGCGACGGCTATTCTGGCTGTGGTGCAGTTGCTTGAGGTGAGCGTGTTGGTTTTATGACGGGTCCAACTTGACTGACCGCATCAAAACAGGGCCTGAATGAGTTGAGAAACATTACCGTCAATTTGTGCGGAGAGATACCCCTGCAAGGCTATGCTCAATGGAAGGACGAGTACGATCGTGCACACCTTGTCCCCAAATACTAGGTTAATTGGCCTTCTGAATATTTAATGAATAATCTTCCTGTCATAATGACCTAGGATGCAGTTCCTATATACAAGCTTCCGTTTCAGTTGCACATACACAAAGTGATATACAGAGATTACAAACAGACTACGTGGCGGGAGGGTGGGAACGAAGACGCAAGGGCTACAGTAGATGTTATCGAGATGCTTCAAGGGAACGTATACATAACTATCAAGTGTCCACTCACAATCACCTTCATAAATCTTCCTTTCCGTTATGAACCTCTCCTTCTCCACTCGGGACTCTCCAAAACATTGACTCCCAACGCAACGGCTGGTATAGGCAGTGCACGATGTGTATTAAGAACGTGTTGATCCCCAAGCAGTGCGTTCTACACAACCGTGCCGTCCATTACTGTGACCCGACTACTCTGAATGAGGATCCTGTTCCATGGGCTCGCCGTGGTCCACTACTGGAGCGTCCTCGTCCATATGATCAATGTGATCAAGAGGTGGGCTTTTGCCCCGTCTACGCAGTTCTTCGTCGGCTTCTAGGCACTGCAGAAGAACGTCAATTCAGACACGATCAACAAGATCCGTCGGCTCGAAACAGAGAACAAGACACGGAATGCTCGAAGCGTAGATCAGGTACTCACTTCTCGCGCATCTGCCTCTGCCGTGTACAGGATCGGGCCAAGCTGCTGGATGGCGCTTGCAAGCGCAGAGCGGCAGCGACTAGGACCAGCCTCTTCCATGTAGGTGATGTATAGGTGTCTTGTGCGAGCGGGCGCAGGCTCGTCTATGCCGGCGATGACATCGAGGGAGTATGCAACCCCAGCGCCGCCGCCGATCCTGGTAGGATTTGCCCATTTGAGCGAGTAGGTTTCGCTGAGGGGATGGGGTAGGGGCAGAATGGTGTCGTCGGGCTTGGGCTTCGTGAGGACAAAGTAGTGGTCTTTGGAAGGCGGGATCCTGAGGACGCCTGTAGCAAGAGTCGCGAGGGCTTCGGCGTCGAGGGCCTCTTCGACGGCGGTGAGGTGCATCTCGTCCATCGCGACGCTGGCGCGGTGGCGGTCGGCAGCCTTCGCGACGACGCCGACGCCATTTCTCCCTACTGTCGTGGTCATCGTGCGCGGGGGTCGTTGTCGTCGTCGTTGTGGATGGAGACGAGGAGGAAGAGGATAAAGGCAGAGAACAAGCCACTTAATTGTGAGCGTGGTGCACGACGGCAAACGCCGATACGATGTGCATCCTCGCGGGAACGGCTCAGAGCCTGCCAGGCCCCGCCGCGCCTTGTCGCACGACCACCACCAGCGATGGTCCTCGCCCTCGTCGTACACTGCCTCGTCCTGCACGTCGCGCTCGCGGCCGCCGCGCTCGTGCACGTCGACCAGCACGTCCTTGCGCCGCCCAGCCAGTCCGCTTTCGTGCGCCGCTTTTCCGTATCGCAGTCTGATGAGCCCCAGCGGTGGAACGCGCACGACATTATAGCCGCTGCCCAGGTTAGGAATGCCTCCTGCTACCCGGTTTCACTCCTCTTCTGATCGTCGTCTCGCTTCACGCCCTCCAGATTTCGAATTTTGATGTCTGGCACGCTGGTCCGTCGCAGGTCGATGTCTATCTAAACTCCCTCCATGACCTCGACGGCACACCTCTCGACGACCCTGCTCTCGAATATACCGACCTGCCGATACCACCTACTGAGATACCTCTTCCGCAAAGTCTCACAAGCTGGAACCTAAGCTCGTTATCCAATACCACCTTCCATGAAACCTATCACAATATTGAGGATATCGGCCTCTTTGTCCGCGAGCTTCTCGACCTATATCCCGACAACGTAAAGCTTGTACCTCTCGGTCATTCTGCGCAGCACAGAGAAATGTTTGCGCTTGAGATAACACAAGATAAGAGCATAAGGAAGCGCGATGTATCCGCGAAGAAGAAAGAGGGATTTCTCATTACTGGCACACAGCACGCCCGAGAGGCGAGTCATATATCGGAATATTGTTACACATATATTGACCTGTAGCAGTGGATTGCAACGTCCACTGCCATGTTCCTAGCTCATGCGCTTCTCGCAGATACCTCGGAGTCATATTCACTATCTTCGTTGCTCAACCATTATGTGCGTACTGTAGGGGCTCTGTATGTGCGCCGTCAAGTGAACGCTCTTTTTAGGATTTCTACATCATACTCCTACCAAACCCAGACGGATACGTCTACACATGGGAGACGGACCGATTGTGGTAAGTTCCATCTTGAAGTCAGGTTTCCACGGAACTATAACTGTAAATAGGTACAAGAATCGCCAAATCGTCGGGTACAACGAGAAATGTGTCGGTATTGACTTGAATAGGTCCGTTCCGCTCTCCCGTCTTCGTGACTCCACTGATGGGTTTCGTCGGACAGAAACTGGGTACGCTCCAGAGACAACAATGTCGAACCGTTATTCATCGTCTTCTAGGGCCACAAATGGAAGCCCACCGCTCGCTTCCCTGCGGTGTCTACGACAGAGTCTGAGGTCAACACCACGGGCAAAAACCGTCCCGGAACCGACCCTTGCACCCATTGGTATCCCGGGCATCGTCCATTCGAAGCGCCAGAAGTCAACAACATCGCCAACTATGTCACGACTCTTCCGAATATACGCGCATATATCGACTTGAGGAGCTACGGTCAAATGAGCAAGTGTTTCTGCCCAACCACTCGGGTGATTCGCTGACGCCTTGATAGTTTCGACGCCGTTTTCTTACTCGTGTAAGAAGTCTCCCAAGGACGCGGAGAACCAAGTCGAAGCCGCGTTGGGTGCTGCCAGTGCTATCAAGTCGGCTCATGGCGTCACTTTCTCGGTTGGTGCTCTCTGCCATCAACTCTACAAGTACGCATATAAACTCTTTAGACCCCTTCAACCCGCCAATAATATCATACAGAGCACCCGGAAACGTCGTCGACTACATGTATGCGAAAGCAGGCATCAAGTTCTCCTACGCAGTACACCTGCGAGACACGGGAACGGTACATAGCCCCACTCGTTATTCCCACGTCGCTCTACTCATCCATTATCCCTCGTTAGTACGGCTTCCTCCTTCCTCCTGAGTGGATCCGCCCCGTGGGCGAAGAAACAGCCAACATGATCAAGTCGATAGTGACTTTCATTACAAATGGAAAATGTACGTCTTGATTTTTCTTCCATGCATCTCTCATTGTACTTAAGACACTTGACGCATTCGCTGTAGTTTGAAACGCGCGAGAGCAGTGCGCTAGTGGAAGCATGAATTTGGATTAGGACTTTTCTCGGTGCTTGTGGTTTTTCCTGTTGTCTTCCTGTACTTGTATCGTGCTGTATGTTGTATACTCATCTGTGTTTCTTAGGGATGGGCTACAAGGACTAAACACGTATTGACTTCCAAGCAATCGCGAAATCCAGTCTCGTATACACTCAAGAAATGGCAACAGCGCTCGGAGGTCCTCGAGTACTTGTTGATGGCACTCTTCTTTGAATCCTAACAAACGTAAACATGTGATGTGTGACTGCCCGTGACATGTCGTGCATGAACGGGCGCCTAATACCGAGACATCGCTCACGAACTTGAACGACTCCCATCACGAGGGAACACTCATGCCGGCAGATAATCTTGAAGAGTCTCAACAATTCACTTAAAGCGAAGTGTTTGAAGATGCTATCTAGGATTTGATGGACTTACCAGAGGTATATCCTCCTTCGTCAACCATTGGTCCATAGTATATCCTAGATTTCAGAGCGCAAAGGTCGGTTTTCGTCTAGCTAACAGCCCGTCAGGTTCTACATTTATTGCATCCGGATTTATCAGTTTTTTCTGCTCAAACGTGCTATACACTGACTAATGGCACAATACTTAGTCGGTTACGATGGTTGAAACTTAGTATTCTATGTAAGCTCTTTCTTGTTTAGAGGCATTGTTGCTAATTTCCTCTGCCGCAGGATATTTGAGTAACAAGATGCCTATTAAACCTCATTAATCGCTCATTTCATGATTAACTGACAGAACCTTCGATTGAGGGGTGCGGTTGGCTATATGATATGACCTCGACGTCGTATTCTTCCGCATCACACTCCAGCCTAGTTTTGCCCTTGCAATTGTTTACTTTAGATGCTACATAAGTGATCTTTGATGATCCCGACAGGACCTATGTTTCGGTTGCACTACCTTTATACTCGAGCCGAAGGTGCGCAAATTCGGAGCGTAGGTCTATGCACATTCGAGCTTTGACCGAGTATCTGATGCGCCTACAGTCGTTGATGATGGCAAGCCTTGCTCCCGCTTTGAAAACGGTCGAACTTTCTGCGGCTGTCCTTTTAGGTTATCTGTACTAACTGTAAACCAATTGAACAGGCTTCAGATGGCACGCGTTTTGTTGCATCCAGTTCGCTGGTCTTTCGGCGGATACATCTACTCCCTGTCTCGTGAAAAGGATGCTCGTGGGACGAGGGACCTGGTCGAACTGCACGGCGTGAACATGGTATGTGCGTTTATAGCTGCTGGTCGTCGATGCCGTGCTCAATCATCACATTAGGACGAGGCAATGGAATGAACCACTGGGAACGCTTCACACGCCTGTCGTTTATTCCGGGCTATAGCATCCTCGAGCGAGTAGCTGGGTGCATTACAGCTGGCTTCGAATTGCTGTGCTCAGGCACCCACGAAGCCTTATAATCCAATGGTACCGTCGTGTGCTTTTATTTAAGGCGTGGTACATGATGCAATGATTGCCCTTCAGCGACTCGCTCCGCGCATAGAACAACGTGCGCTGATGAAGATCCTGTGAGCTTTCCGGCTGGACTGATCGTACAGATGATCAGCGGGAACCTATGACCCCGATGCGATTCGACACCGTGGAGGCTCATCAAACTTTTCATCATCGTGCGGTTCGGCTGTAGTGAATTGAACCCGTCTATCAGCTCTAGCAGGCTTAAAATACGGCAGTGAGGTCTTTCTAACATACTGTCGCTCTAATGGATTCCAGCTCGACTCTTGATCCAGCTGCTGCACTGAGGGCCGCAGGCTTGTCACCTGCGTCTACCTTCGGTGCGCTTCTAATAGGCTATGCATTTGCATCGATGTAGGTCTTCATGTTTCTCCGAAGGTTATCAAGCTGAAGTTCGCTTCATAAGATTTTACGGCATAACATGCTGTCAGACCTTGAACTATTACAGATCACAGAGGTCCAAATTCGACAGCAGTACAATCAAGTACATGGTATGTTCGGGGCTGGATCTCGTGCGACGACGCAATTAAATCATTCCTGTATATGTAGGTTGGGATCGTATGGTGCGCTCGATACATCTTGCAATTCCACATTGTGCTCATTCGATCGCCTTCCTAGGTTTCTGGATACGGCGCATCAGGCAGCGAGCACGCATATCGTGTATTGGTATCTCATCATTAATTACGGCCAACCCACTTCGCTCTTTACCATCACTTGGTTTGTAGTCTCATCAAGAGCGAGATACATCGCTCACTAAAGCTCATTAGGTCTGTCCCTGTGAGTATCACCAATGTCGTCGGGTCCGAAGCTCATAAAAGACGCATTCGCTAGACGGAAATGGTGCTCAATGTGAGTATATTCCGTATAATACCCTTTACACAGATGTAGTAACGCTGCGTACAGTTCAGCATCGCTCTCATTGTGCAATCGTATGCCATGCTCACGGCTCTTCATATATTCCACTGATCATCATTTCAGGTTCTACACTCTTCGTGTCTGGCGCAGTCAGTCCTATTCAACACCGATCCTTTTATCATATGCTCACTCTTTGCATGGTCGTTCCAGTCAGTCGTAACCTTTGGATTAGCGTGTTTTGCGTAGGTGATGTTTACAACTAGCCTGGATGTACATGCTCAATTGTTTTACAGGCTCTCCTGGTGTTCGGCTCGTTGGGTAAGTTGGTGTTGATATCTCAGTTCGACGTGACTGATGGGGTCATTGCATATAGGCGTAGGCATCGGTACGTGAGTTTATAGTGTGTCCAGGCGTATATTGACGGGCATTTCATATAGCATACCCCGCTGAGCTGTAAAATCATTCCTCTTGTGCCTCGCCTTGCCGATGAGCTCATAGCATTTGCAGCATTCGTGACCCTTCAACGATTTCCACAGAGTTGAGATTTGAGGTGAGCTTAGTTCACTGAAATCATACTACTATCTTGCTGCTATCTCGCAACAACTGAACGCTATGATCCCAGAAATTATTAACAGCCAGTCTCACTGTCGCCCTGGCTACGGACCTGTTTATTGCTGTAACCCTGGCCTATTATCTGTACAAGAGCCGCACAGGTTTCAGACGGTGTGTATTTTTGAAATTCGGCACGAGGTTTATTGCTGAAGGTCTCCGAACTTTGTAGGACCGATACCATGTTGATGAGGCTCATTATGTTGTCAATCGCGACAGGAGGCCTCACAGCGTGAGCTTATACTGCACTCGTTTGCATTGTCATAGATGATAACCTCGCGAATAGCCTCGTTTGGTGTGCCAACATGATAGCTGTAAGCCCCTGAACCAGAACGCGAAATTGCGAAGCTGAAGCATAGATCTCTAGTTCGTTTCGGCACCCACTGCGCTTTATGATTATATATTCAATCCGTCTATCAGCAAGCGTGCGTTGGTTGATACTTTACCTAGTACTCGTAGACTCAGGCTAACGTTTCTATACCAGTGTATGCAAATTCGCTCTTGACCATGTGCGTATCGTTTGCCTTGTTGCTTAACGCCGTACTCAAGGACGTGATGTCCGAATAGGCTGAACTACAGGGACTTTGTCTCTGATAGCGGCAAGTCTTCTGGCAACTTCGACTTCCAGTCCTTCCATTTGTCCGAACGATCGGCGGATACCCGTCCAAACATTGATGTCTTCATGACTAAGACTGTGGAGACGGTGAGACTGTTGGTATTCCGTTCAACTGGTGTCCAACTCACTCGACCTTATCTTCAGGAATCGTCGAAGACAGCAGATGTGAGCTATTCGCATATTTGGATCGATCTTTGTGAGCTGATCTCCTGTTCTATTCAGCTCGTCTGAGATGTTACGTTACTCATGACCAAAATCCAACTCGAAACTGCACGTACATGTAGCGATGCATCGCTTCCTGTTATATTTATTACGGTCATGTGTAACCTTGCACGATTTATGGCCAGTGTACCTGAGTGATTCTTATAAACATGTGACTTACATAGGAAACTAACAACTCGGCGCACGTTGGTATATTTTTGTGATCTGCGTCCTGCAGAAAGTTCGGTAAGAGTTGAAACTACGCTACCCATAGCTCGCAATGTATAGCGAGTCTGTTTTCATAGATAATACATGGAGAACCGTAAAGCATGAGTATCAGTAGCAGGTGGCGTACCAGAGTCTAGTCATCACCCGCAGGATAGACGATCCGTTTCTCCTTCCCCGAGACATACTTATCTTTGTCGCCCCATTTCCTGTTATACCCGGTTGTGTTCGCCTTCGCCCTTGCCCATATAGCATCATCGGACATCGTCACAGGATGAGAGCCCCTCTCAGCAAGCTGATCCGCATTCTTGAAGGGCTTCACGAGGATGGTTTCACCAAGACGTGGCAAATAGACTATGTGCGAGTCATGATACATCAGTACAAGTACACAAAACGATTACAGTCGTAAGAAGGACCGCACCTGGGGTCGATAGCTCAAGCCCACGGGCAATATCCCTTATTTCACGACAAGTTAGGGACTTCCATGGCAGCGATGCAGCTTCGAAGTAAATAACAACTATTCGGGTCGGCTTCTCTAAGCTATCCACGAGGAAGTTGCGAATGACAAAGTCGTTATGCTCAAGTCCGCCCTTATGAATGGCCATCAGGATTCTCACAAGTGTTACTTTGTGCGAACAGCAATCAGACGATGACGGAAACTGAGCGCGATGGACGCACCGTAGTTCAACGTTAGTACTAGTAAATAAGAGCTTCGCGGTTGGTACCAATTGGTACCACGCCACCTCAAGAAGAAGGCACGCGGCGCTTTCGCCATCGACATACCCCTCGAACAAGCCATAGAAGTGTGGAATGTATTTACCCTGAAGTTTGGCTAGGTGATTGTCGTAGATGTCGGCTTCATGCTCGCATCAGTCGGGATCGACACGTCATCATGCAAGACCTCGATTTCATCGAACCTGAGGGTCGCACGGGGAAGTGCTTACGCTGTCACTGCGCGAGAGCGTGCATGTCATTTGGTACAGTTTGTTGAATAATGTGCGAAGAGTAATATGGAGTTCCAACGTCGACATTGAGAATGGCCTAGGATGACTGAGAACTGGAAGGGATGTTGCATGTGTGTGACGGTCCGTGACAAGTCGCGTCTAGAAGGGCGCCTGCGGCCATGGGATACTTGTACACGAACGACCATACACGAACGACCATCCCATCCGAGCGCATACTTATGCTGGCACGTAAACCCAAAGAGCCTCAGCAAGTTCTTTTGGGCGAAGGATTTGAAAATGTCATTCAGGAATTGATGGACTTACTAGAGGCATATCCTCCTCCCTTCGTTTTCATTAACGATCCTATTACGCCTAGATTATCAGCATCCATACTCCGCTCCAGGCTGGGACAGAAGCACAGTGCTCAAAAGACGAATATTTTCTGTGCATGCGTGGATGCTTCCTCCTGCTTCAGTCCCAAAATACTCTACGACACCATAATCAACTCCCTGGCGTCGTGGGTACCGGACTGGGCCGATGGCTGTAGTAATTGGGCGGGTCCCTCCGATATGCAAGGCAGTAGAGATACCGGGAGTTTTGATGGGTTTATTAGTGCTCTTCACAGCATTTGGGATACATTGAACGAATGCAATGTGAACGTTAGGAGACAAACAGTCGCGGATGCGTGCGAAACACGTTTGGCTATCTTCGTAGAGCATGCGGAGCGGTTAAAGGAAACCATGCCAGACTTGATGGTCCCTCTGACTCGCTTGGCAGAGCTGGTGAGTGCTCGTACGAAACAAATTGAGATGAAGTTATTGAATTCTTACGGTTTCAGCTGCGTCTCGATGTCACATTGATAATGCATTCTAGTGTACACTGGGAACTCATTAGACCGCCAATGGGAGCTTCTTTTGACCCATATTATATCATCGTACCTCCGATATCACGAGAAGGCAAGTGGATGTGTACTCTGTCACGTACTACTTTGATGAACAGCCTATGCAGACACCCTTGCTAGGCTTAATGCCGTGTATCCACCTTCACTACCAACACGACTAAGAGGAATCGATCATGACGCTTATCATCCGAGCCTTAAACCGCTCTACACGTTATATATCACTACTTTATTTGGCGTGTGCTCGACATATACCAAAGACCTGGATGAGCTGGCCTACATTGCGGCTGCTCGGTGGCCAGGATTTGTGCAGCCGGTTCTTGACGAGCACAAACAGCGGATAGCAGCCTTGCGTATGGAACATCGGTCTCATGCAGTCACTGAAGAAGTGGTAGAATTCGAAGGCGATGAAGACATCTCTCTGGACGATGTTGACGTCGCAAACAATTTCGAAGAACCTGCAATCGAATGCCCGGACGAGCACACGCGCATGCGCCTCGCAAAGCTCTTCACGACCTCCATCCAACACGCTCTCGAACATTTGTACCCGCGACACACTTCTGCGCTCGCGTGGGCCACCGCAAATGTACCTCCAGGAGACCTACTCTCACTTCCCCCGCTCGCTGTGCCGCCTGTCGTGGGTCACCTGCCAACAGACATATCAAGTAATGCATCGCTACAGGCACTCCCGCGCATGGCCAAGTTTGTCCTTGTCGCTGCTTTCCTGGCTAGCACAAATCCAGCGCGGACGGATGTGCGTATGTTCGGACGTGGCCCGGATGAGCGTAAGAAACGCAGGAGGGGCGGTCCACGCAAGTCGACCGCCAAGAGTACGGCTGTGAAGGTCAGAGCGCTGCTCTCTATCCTAGCCAATGGTTCACTAACCTACTCTCCAGATACCCCAACGCCTCATTGGTCCTATGCCGTTTGCCTTAGATCGCATGTTTGCTATCCTGGGCGCATTGCTGGAGGAGAACGATATTGATAACCATCCAACACTCGAGGACGAAGTACCTGGGGAACACACAGATATGGAAATATCGCGTGTCGCAGTCTATGCACAAGTGCGTCTCCCCTCCATCAATTAACGGCCATTATGTGCTGACTAGCGTGCCAGGTGATGGAACTCACCTCGATGCACCTTCTACATCGCACTTCACCAGCGGACAGGCTCGATATGTCCCCCGTATTCAAATGCGGCATCGGTTACGATGCCGCCCTCGATCTCGCCAAGGAGCTCAGAGTCGCGCTGAACGACCTGATGTGGGAACCCGTGTAGATATATATTTTTACAGGATACGGGACAATACTGTGGGTTTTATGCAATATACGGACTAAGCGACCAGACATCATCCATCCCTCCGGGGGGCATAGTGGAAATCGAGGCGGCATGGGCAGTACGGAACAAAACTATCAGGCTACTATCATTTGAGGTATGCAAGGGGAGAGGGTATGCAAGCTGTAACGTCCATAAGGAATATCCAGAGCCGTGACAAAGCGATGATGTAAATGAGTGTGTGGGTTTTGCGCCCCTATCCAACGCAGGGGCTTAATCTTGTTCAATGTCGAACTCGTCGAGGTCGACTTCCAGGTCACCGGCGGCCGCACGCTCCTTCTTGTAGTCGTATCCAACAAACTTCATTACGCTGACACGGTCGTTAGAAGATGCCGAGGTGAGGTAAAGGGCAGCTTACTAGATGGTGCCATCTGCACATCCTACCACAACCTCTTCATGGCTCAACTGCATCGACATCGGGTTCTTCTCCGGAGTAGCCAGACCTTGAAACTTGTTAGGGAGTTTGCCACGGAGGCCCTTGACTCCTACAGCAGACGTGCTATCGACATTCGCAAGCGCCGACCAGGCGCCAGAAAGCGGTTCGATATTGGTGTCGCAGTCAATCGTCGAAACGGGGCTCAGCCTCTTGAAGTCACTTCCCTCGGTGTCATACCCGGCATCGCTGTCGTCAGACGAGATCTTGGTGTCGGACTTATCTTGGTGCGTCGACATGAAAATCTGCGAAGCATATTAGTTCCGATTGCAGGGTTCGAAGGATCATCGACATACCGTGCGATTTGCGCCGAGCCGAGTGCTGAAGCGGGTAGCAGTCACGACGCGCCTTTTCCTAGGATCCACAGCGCCAACCGCGACATCTGGCGTCTCGACGATCCCCACCAGCTTCGGTGGTGCAGTGAGGACAGCTGCACGACCAAATCGCATCGGAGACGGTAGTGGGGACGGACTCAATGGGCTTAACGGCGACGAAGGGCTCATGATCCCCAGCGAATGGCGACCTCTTGCGCCGACGCTACTAGGAGTACCCATCGCCGGACGGCTCGTGGCGAGGGAGCTGCGACGGCCGGGGGTGACATAGGAGCTGGCGCGAGAGAAGCTACGAGGACCGGGCGCGGAGGTACTGAGGCTGGGTGAGAGAGGTCTGAAGTCCTTGACTGGGCTGAGGCTTGCAGTCGTGGATGCATCGGCGTTCAAGTCCTCTTCGGTCCACTGAAGGTGAAGAATGACAGACTTGGTAGCACACTGGTGACAGTCAATGAGCAAGGGACTCTCGGAACGGTGTTATAAGGCGTACTGTCATCTGAGTCCCCTTAGCGGCAAACCACCTATCATTGCAACCAAATTAGGAGTGGGCAAGAACCGGACATTTGAGCAGACTTACTGGAGCATATTGTCAGGTGCCTTGCCGACATTGAGAAGCTTAGCGTTGATTACAGGATCGCCGGCACCAAGCTCCGAAAGCTTGAACTGCGACATCATCTCTCTCCGCTCTGCAAAAAGCACGTTCAAAAGTTACATCACACGAAACTCACAAAATC
Organism: Pleurotus ostreatoroseus; assembly: GCA_005298045.1. Taxonomy (NCBI): domain Eukaryota; kingdom Fungi; phylum Basidiomycota; class Agaricomycetes; order Agaricales; family Pleurotaceae; genus Pleurotus; species Pleurotus ostreatoroseus. The sequence continues at coordinate 28,551 of SWBT01000158.1, forward strand.
AAACATACTGATCGAGAACACCCTGACGATCCCGTCGATCGTCACGCTTACCACTCGCTCGCCTTCTTCAGCCGCGATGATCTGCACTCCAATGTTGACAGTGGTCTGCTGACCAAAGCGCACAATCTTGTGCCCGGTCCGCCAGTCCCAGCATACCAGTGCTTTATCTGCGCCGGCAGAGACCAAGTTCTTCGAAGAGAGCGCCACCGCGCGGATTCCATTCAGATGACCACTCAATTGTTGAAGAGGGGCGAACGTGACAGATGAAAAAAGGTGCACGCGTCTTGGATGGAATTAATTAGCACAGTGATGAATTGTGTTTTTGCTGGACGTACCCAACGTCGTGGAAGCCGACAACGAAAACCTCTGCGCCGCGTTAGTCAAGATATATGTGCGACACGGCATGAACCCACCCTCTTCAACCAGGAAGTCGACACAGCTGACGGGCTTCTTCACCTGGAGGCACTTCTTCATCTCGCCGGTGTCGATATCCCAGAATCGGATGGTCTCGTCGTAAGAACCGCTGATTAGTCGGTTTCCTGAATACACATAAGATTCAGTGAGTGCTGAGTGGACAGTAAAACAGCATACCACGCAGCAACAACGTTGTGCAGTAATTGGTATGTCCATTCAAAAACCTGACACTCTGGGGTAGGCCGTTCTTGAAATTGGATTCACGATGATGCAAGGAGCGGTATAACGGTTCCCTGTACTGGGTCAGGCTTCATATCTCCTACTGTCATTATAACAACGCACCATCCTTCAGGTTTTGACGGACCACGCAACGGAACAGGATCCGTAGACGTAATGCGCAGACAATGATAACGCCACAGGGCAGGAATATGTACGGATTCCTGCCACTTCTTCGATACAGACTCCACGTTGAGCAGTTCTGGCACACTAAGGTACTTGAAGATCTTGAAGACGAGGTTGGGCGAGAGGCTCCCAACGATGTCGAAAGTAGACTTTGCGTACTTCTCCAGAAGCAATATCTGCAGACGGATGTCGCCAGGCATGCAGGAGTCCAGGATGGCGCTGATCCTAGATATAGATGCATGATCAATCTGATCATGAGGTTCTGCAACGTAGAGGGACGTACAGTCGCATACGATCGTCTCGGCTGAGTATACGAACAGCACGTCTAACCTCGATCTCGTTGAAAGAGCCGTCACCCTTACCCTTGAGGGCGGTCTGTAGATCGACCTCTCCGCCTTGTTCGTCGCCATCGTCATCGATACCGCGATATCCACTCCAGTAGCTCTTGCGCTTCTTGCCGCCGCAAACGCAGAGCTCGTCAGAAGAAGCACCTAGAGTAAGCAGCTGGTTCGGGTGCTCGTTAGCCTGTTGCATGTCGCGCAGCATCCGAACTTCAGCCTGCAGTGCGTGTAGCTGTGCCGCTGTGGATGCTTGCGCGCGCTCGAGAAGCCTCTTGTAATGCAGCAGCTTCTGAGTGTGTAACCTTTGAAGGTTGTCTAAGGCGCTTTGCATCTGCGAGAAACTGTGTTTACTCTCAGAGTTTCATGATACACCTCACAGGTACGTACGTCCTCATCAACATCGTCTTCATTGACATCTGTAAGCATCTCCAACGTCATATCGTCTCCTTCCCACAGTTCAAGTGATTGATCGGCCTCGCTTCCATCGAAAGAAAGACGAAGAGAAGGAGAAATATCCACCGCGCCATTGGCATACTTGCGTCCCACCATGGCAGGGCTGTCCGCTAAGTAAGCTATCGTATCTCCACGCACAGAACCATTTGTTTTGCTCTTCGTGAGGAGCTTGCCCGGCGACGGGGAATTCTTGGGTGCTTTCGTAGGCGTCCCTTGCGCGCTTGGAGACCGAGAAACCTTGCCAGGCGTCCTTTGTCCCGCGATCAATGGGGTAGAAGTGGTTCGTTGCCGCGGTGCGTTTGTGGGCGGCGAGAACAAAGTCGCGGACGACGTGGTCATCGATGTAGTACGCTGTGTGCGCGGCGTCGCCATAGACTGGTCCTCGTCAGCATCATGGCTCGCGTGCTTGAAGTTCATCGACCCATGCCGTGATAGAGAGGGCGTCCGCTTCTGAGCAAGAGACACACTGTTCTGGCGAGACGGCGTACGTGGCATAGATGACGCCACATTAGGCGTCGTAACACTCGAGTCTGTCGGCGCGAGCTTGGTTGAGAACGACGACGGAGGTAGCGAGGTTCGTCGACCAGCCGTTACGGATGGGCTTCGCGCTGCAGGAGTGCTGGAAGCGACACTGTTCCTCTTGTTAGGTACCACAGTAGTTACGCCGCTGCCTGTACTTGTTAGAGAGACGATGGAATACGCGCGAGGTTTGAGCCCACTCGACGACGTGCCCGCCGTCGTCGAGCGTGACGTCGACCTCGACACGCGCGAAGGTGCTTCCGACGGGGGCTTTGTCGGCATGGAAAAGAAAGGCTAGGATTTGGACGCAGAGGAACGTTGATACCCACCCTCTTCAACACAGAGCGTAGAACGGAGGGGGGTCGCTGTCCGTCGTTGTCGACGACGTCGAGGAACAACGTACAACGCATTTGACGCCCATGTGACCCAATCGACTCTTGCCGCCGGCAGCTGATTTACGTGTGATTTACTGCTTCTCGACCATAAATCGTACTGTACGCAGTAAAAGGGTATACGGCCAGTGATGTTGTAGGCAGAGTTAGATGTTATACGATAAATAAAATGTACATGCATCCGAGTAACACAAGCGACATGCTAAAGTCCCCATTGAATCGCGTATTATGTACAGTCCGTTAATCGGGGAGCTCCCATGCAAATACTCTGCCAGTGTCCTCTCCGTGGAACAAGGTCTCCCTGTCATTGCAAAGGTCATGAGTAGCAGAACATGAAAGGGGAACGATGCGCGCACCCGATAAAGCGAAGAGATGTCACACAGGGTACAGACGCTCTACTCTCAGGACCATCTCCGGACGTCCTTAATCTCAATTTCTTGAGGGTCACAAATTCCCATATAGCTTTTTCACCGTCAGGTGTATCATCCGCGTTCCAAGTTCTCAACGAAATCGTTCCATCTGGGGAACCCGTCGCAAGAACCCATACAGGCGTATACTCGCGCTCGTGGAAAGAGAGCGCAGTGAGGGGTGGATATTTTGGCGACATTGCGCCATCGCGCAGGTCAAGCACGGCTATGGGCCGGGCATTGACAGTATGGAGCCAGAGTTTATCTCGTGAACAGGACGCAATGTGTCCCTGAAAATAGCTATTAGTCACTTACACTATCGTTGAGAACTGTTGACTTACTGTGCTCTCGTGTATGGCAACAAGATGGACCTCAGCCTCGGGACCATGTCCGTGCCGTACTGACCGGACATAGATACCACGATTGAGGTCCCAAAATCCCGCACTTCCGTCCTTCGAACCAGATACGGCCAATGACCATGCTCTGGAAGCGGTTACGCTAGATACTGCGGCAGTATGACCACGCATGATGTGCGTGGGTTCGATGCGCGTTGGGTTATTTGGTCCTCTAACCATTCTCCAGAGTCGCACCGTGAAATCAGTGGATCCAGTGACGACCGTATCTGGATCTGGGAAGGAGGCACACGAACAGAACGCGTCTTCGATGACTTGTACGACCTGTACTCGTAAGATTAGTGAGTTGTTCAAGGCATAGTAATGCGAATCACACACCTTCCTGTCTATGACTAGTCGCATTTCGCTAGCGGGATAATGAGGTGGGTCCCATTCGAGAATCTCATGAGGATGCGAAGGTACGGCAAGTGTTCCCGAGGAACATGGTATAATCCGCTCTCCGATGAGATCTACTGCCAACTCCGTGACTGGCTGCCCAATGTCTATTGGGGCAAATGTGAGTATAACGGTAATTGATAATAATTGATGCACACCTCTAACGACCTTGTGTCCTTGCGAAAGAAGGTTATAGTCTTCTGCAATTCCATAGATAGTGCCGATAGGGAGTGACGACGTTCCATGCATCATCCTATCAGGATGGGGTGTGTGGAACAGTTTACGTGGCGTTTGACCGACTACAAAGCTGTCATTAGTTGAAAAACGAAGGAAGAAGGAGCGGACATACAGTTGTGAATTATTCCAACACTCGCCTCACGCTCGAGATCATCCGTGATTTTATCCAGGTCTGAGATACGTCAGAAAGGCTTGATCCAGAGGACGGCGTATCGCGCTTACCAACTGAGCCTTCGTAACTCAAAGGATGGAAGCAGTTGAGAGCCTCTGGATCACGTTGTTTGCACCCCCAAATGAGATCTATCCAAGCTGGAAGACTACGACTGACATAGTCACTCTCCAGTGCCTAACAGACATAATTAAATAAGTTACGTTATTGGTCAATACACAGACGACTAGGCCACGTACTCTTCGGTTGAGATATATGAACAGCAGTGGGTCGCTTTTGGCCCAGAGAGGCAGCTTGACATCGTGTATACGTTCTCCGGTATTTTGTAGGACACCAAAGTCAAGATTGGCAGAGTTTTCCAAAAACCTATGAAGAATTATGGATCAGAACGGACATTATTAGTAAAAGAGTGGTTTACTCGGGGCAGTTAAAGAACTCGGGAATCAGCTCTCGCACGTCTCCACGCGGATCTTGTGAGGCTGATTCGTATGCACGCTTCATATCGCTGACAAAAAGCTCGTCATCACTCCCAAACAGCAAGTGCATTTCGCACACACCTAAACAGACGATCTGGAAGATCCCAGTCACCGCCCTAGAGAGCAATAAAGAGGCCGAAGCAATATGACAACATAATCTTACTAACCTGGAGTGTCTTGAACATGTGCGTGAAAGGCTCCATTCTTATGAGGAAATGGCAAACGATCATGGAGGAACTGAAATGAGTTCCGTAGTGGAACGGCACCTCGCCAACGCTTTTGAGGTTTGCATAGCGTGACTCGGCATCCTCCCTTCTCGCGGGCGTGAGAGCTCCCATGGGTTTCGAAAGACTGCAAAACACCATATGTAAGTGAAAAAAGAATAACATCGAGTCAACCCGTGCTTACTCGCGGAAGGTAGAGTTAGATTCGAAGTTCAGCGACTTTGAGCTATAGTCACTGATTACCCACGCTAAATTCCATAGTCAGAACATAGCTTTTTATTCGTGCACCAATACATACGAAAGACTGGATACTGTGTAGCATCGCTAGGTGTACGACCAGAGACTTGATTCAGAATGCTGAGGTAACTGAACTGAGACCAGTTTTCATCAGATCACAGCCACCCGAGACCGGCCAGAGACTTACATTCGAGAGTTCTCTAGCTTGCCACCTCCGTTGCGCAGTGGCGAGCTCGTCGGGACGGAAGCTCATGATGGTAGCGCTTACCCTCGCGCTGACAGTTGCGCTCAGTTTACTGACCATGGGCGACTTCAGCAAGGAAGGTGTGAGTCCATTGTCGCCTAATCGCCGGTTGGAGGCTCCAAGTCGATCTGTGATTGCCTGTCTCTTCGTCTTCTCCAGGAACACGACAAGGAGGGATCGGCTGTCCTTGAAATATATTTCTAGCCTACGCGCCTGTGAGTGACATGCAAAGGCAGAACGGAAGAGACTGACCCGACGTCACGGAAAAGGAATGTTCTATCACTGAAACTGGCGACTTGATCATAGCTCCTACAAGAGTCGACATCTTTCAATATTCGCCGCTAATAATCAAAGAACGACTCCTGACCATCTCTGTGCTCGTTGCGGACCGTTCAACTCGACGATACTTCCCGGTACACAGAATATTCTCTTGGGGGCGTCGCGAGCGTCAACAACTTCTCCATTGTCGTTCTCAACAAGTCCATCAAGCATGTAGAAGTGTGTTCGTCCAAGTATCAGGAGGCCGGCTGCAAAGAATTGAGCAAATGCAGACGGCTGGCCATACGAAACTTACGTGAAGAGTCCACGCCAAATACTCGAGCGACTGTCTCTGCGGCTTCAATGACGTCACCGGGTTCGAGCTCGTGTCGTACCCTACGGTGTTTATCTTCGACAACCTCGTCCTCCAAGTGGTGCTCTAGAGATGGTCGATGTTGGGACAACAGATCATGCATCGTATAATTGCTCACCTTCCGCGTCTGCAGAGAATCCATAGGATTCAGCCCAAGGCGGCATTTCAACTGCCGACGCCGGCGTTTCAAGAGATGGCTCCTGTATATGCCTAGCTTCTGCCCCCGAGTCAACTTTCGACGGTGCCGACTTCTCGTACAAGTGTTCTAGCTTCTTGCTAGCAGACGTGCGTGAGACCCCTGCCAGGGATGAGATACTCTTAAGCACTCACCGAACACGATAAGGACCCTCAGTCTCGTCAAGCCGCCACTTCCACTCACTATCCGGCCTAGGCCACAGCCCTCGCTCAGTAGTGAGCGACTCGGTCCATTCGGTGAGAACCGATATCTGGCGCCGTTGTTCGCGCCTATAGAGAATGAGTACAGAGGTCGAGCGTATAGAGGGAATGATACATACAGATCGAGTATGCTTTTGCGCAATCGCTTCTGCTCAGTAGCCGTAATCTTCTTCCGCCAGATGTAGATCTTCTGCGTCGACTTCTGCGCAGCTTTCTGCCCCAGGTGAACACTAAGTCTCATAGAGACTGTTCGTCTGTTGCGTGGTTTGCGATTGACGATGACACTCGGATCGATATAGCTCTGTTGGGAGTTAAGAGGATTGAGGACGGCTTCCGCAGAATGCAGTATATCAAGAATCTGAAATCCTGCCTGGTTAAACAATTTCCAGAGACTTCGCAAGAGAACTTACCTCCTGCTTCTGTGCCGTCTGCACATTTTCATCCAGCGAGAGAGTGAGCCCGAAGTGGCTGAGCTTTTCCAAGATGCGAATGGTTGCCTGATCTATCTGCGAAGAGGACGCGAGGGCCACAACGAAGGAGCGGTATGCATTGATAAACGCCAGAGTGGTGGTCTGGATTTGGAACGTTTGGCGGAAGGCGGCGTTCGTCGCTTGGAGCTCGATTAGCTGCTCGAGCAGCGATTCAGCCGCCTGAGCAGGACCAACCTCTTATCATTACAATCAATAAACAATAATTCAGCGTCGAGAACGATCTTACCTCGTATTGCGTACTCCGACAGGTTATCCGGTAAAGAAATACCCGCGACAACGTTCAACTCCCCCTGCAGCGCAGACAAGATCGCAGGAAGGATATGCGGACACATTATCGCACCCTTTCCGTCAGTGTTAGCATAGCCCATCAGGATATGGAACGCCGCGGCCTGTACGGTCGGCGTCCACGCATGCGGCAAGATGTTCTTCAACACGCTCCAGCCGCTTGCCAGCTCGAATTTGCGCACGAACGACGGTATGAAGTTCATTCCGAGTTCGACCATATGGAGGACCTCGAGAGCTATGGCAGGCGACGGGCGATCGCCTAGCAGCAGAAGGCAGATGCTTGTGTAGGGTAAGGAAGATGCGAAACTCTTGAACGCATCTTGCGATCGTAGGAGGCCAACGAACATCTGGAGGGTCAGTTCTGCCTTATACCGTGCGTTCCCAAGGTCGATGCGAGACGAGATTGAGTTCGGAGACCCAACGCCACCCATGTCTACAATTTCATTCAGCCTCACGAACACCGCTTTAAGAGATGAACTCTCACCTGTGTGCAAATTCGCAGCCAGATATTGTACCAACGGCTTGAATACGCCATTAAGAGATAGATGAGACTGGGCAATGAGCCTCAGTGTCTCGATCAACGACGGGACCGCCTCAATATGAAAGTAGTCCGTCTGCAGCGCAAACAGCAGCTTGCGGACGACGCTCATCTTCCCCAACCGCTGCGTCGCATTGAACCGCTTGAACTTGCTCTTCTGCAGTAGCGTCACAAAGTGCTGGAAGTACGCGTTCTGGATGTCTGGCTTCGTCCGCGACCAGAGTTGCAGGTCAAGGGCGATGGCGCGGTATGCGGCGGTGTTTATGACGGTGGACTGGCTAGAGTACGGAGCGTGTTCACTTACGGATGAGACGGCGGCAAAGCAGTGGAGTGCGACTTACTCGGGTGACCGGAAGTTCAGACCGAGGAACTCAAAGAGGGTCTCAAAACTGGTGAGGTTTATTAGATCGCTCTTCCTACGCAGTATATCTGCTAATATCTCGTAGCCACCTGGGAGACGGTGAGTACTGTCCTAGCACACGCTTGGTCCTCGAAAACTCACGGAGTCGCTCCATGTCTTCTGAGTTTTGCCAGCAGTTGCGTAAGCCGCCAGCAAGGATGCCGAGTGTACGCGAAAGTCCATGCGTAGTCTGAAGATCATGAGTGATAAGAACAGGTCGAAAGGCGGCCGAATACGCACAGTTGCCAGCTGGACAAGCCGTAACGGGACGGCCGAACCACCCAATCTCCATATCGAGACGTCAAGAGAGACATTTCTAACAGCAACAACATCCCCTTCGACTCGCAAGGCAGGCAGACCGTCTGATACCTCATCGTTCCCTATAAGGCCCAAACCAACGTCTTTCGACCCAGGGACACTGGGTGTAAGGTTGAAGACCACAGAGCCAGCGTTGATGCCGAGTCCCCGACTGATGAGCGTACCCATTGTCGTCGTCTTCTTAGACTGTGCCACAGAAGCTAGGAATATGTTCAGCGACGTCGATGCCTCGTACGTCAGATACTTGACGAGGTCGGCCGACTGGAAGCGTCCGGCGTAGCGAGGGCCCAGGTGTTGGATGAACCTAGGGACGTCGTCGCCTATTGACCGATATTAGTATGGACTCATCGTCTAGAGTGCGTACACGTACCGACAGGAATGGAGAGAAAATGAGCAGATGCAATACACCAGCTCATCTGTGCCGTCTCGCTAGGATCACCGATCACATACAAACCCGACCTGGGCATGCCGTCGGTTTTTGGGTATGACAGTTGTAGTACATCACACAGCACCCCGTCAAAATAAAGCCCTTCAGAGGAATCGTCAGGCCAGATATTGGGGTCACACGAGCGAAAACCACTTACGGACGGTCGGATTTGATGCTCGATGTGGGTAGTGAACTAAGGTAATGTGTGTCCATCGGTTGAGCTGCAACGGGATCATCGGCTTAAAGGGCGGTATGTCCCTCCCAATGATGCTCTGGCACGTCAGGTTACCGCCCGGACGGATGTTCAACGAAAACACCGTCGTCTGACCCAAGCGGAACGCGAAGATAGACTGTGCTTTGTCGACGGGGAAGCTCTCTATTCTCACCCAGATCTACGTCCCATGGTCAATGCTAGTCACACGCGGACGGCTGAGAATTACCATGAACGTGAAGCCCCCATGCGGTAATCCCCTGGCATGCTCCTCAGGGATGGTAAGCGCCGATGGGCCCTCGAGGGACAGATGTTCCGGCCACCTGTTCTTCAGCCCAGCTCGCAGCAGTTCAAGGACGTCGATATCCAGCGTGTCGTCGCTCTTGACACTGCGCTGGAACATGATCCTGGCGTCTTCCGTAGTGAACCCGAGTTCGAGCAGTCGCTTTAGGAGCCGTACAATGACGTGCCGTTCCTGCTTGGACGTCGTAGGCTCGGGCTTTTCGTCCGCGTCCGCGTCCGCGTCCTCTGGTGCGCGGCCTTTCACACTAGCATAGTAGATCTCAAACAGGCTGCCCACAAGATTGAGACTGGCCAGAACTGCATGGTTCCGATGACTGTGCTGTACGAGCCGTTCAAAGAGTTTAAGAACAGAATAGCGCAGGAGTGGCGCATTAGCTGGTGGTAAGTATTCCAGGGAGGAGTGCAGGACTCGTAGAGCACCAGGGTGTCGGATGGTTTTGAACATAGGCTCCGCATTCTGCAGTTGACTATCAATAGCAGCATAGTCGCGCTTCCCGGTTTCGATGAAGACGCCAGAGAGCGAAAAGTTGTGGAGAGCAAGGGCAGCCAGAAAGCCCAGTGTTTGTTCCACCGTCTTCGGGTCGGAGACTAGGGGTATCACAGACTGCGCAAGTGATTCGTAGCCTACTGAACGCTGTTGACGTTGACAGGAAGGATCAGTGGCGGCCGCTGATAAGGTTATGACGCGTACCTCGAAGAATGTTGCGTTCTCCTTGTGGTCGTCCATCGCCTCGGAGATGATTGCGAACACGAGCCGCACGGCCTCGAGCACTTCGTGTACGATCATGTCGCCCTCGACGGCGACCGCCCAGGAGTGCGCGGGCTGTATCGTCGAGAGCACGCTCATGAGCACAAGGAAGCCGTCCATCTCGCGGAAGACGTCCTTCGTGCACCCGTCCTGGGTCATAATGCCGTGTATCTCAACGAGGACCTGCACACCCTCAGCACGACGCGCGCATAGCATTGCACACGACACGCACCTGCGTCCGGGGCTGGAGCCCCTCGGCGAGCTTGAGCCTCTCGACGGCGTTCCGCATCACCTCCACGAGCACATCCCGCGCGAAGTCCTCCGCCGCGGCGGTGTCGTCCACTGGGGGCAGGCTCGGCGCGGCGCCGGGGCGCGGGGTGAGCGGGAGGCGCGAGGTCAGCGGCGAGAGCAGCGTCTGCAGCATAGGTCGGGGAGATGGTCGTCATGAACAACCTCTAGACGACCCCCGTCGTCGTTCGTGACAGCGTCTTGCGAGGGCGTCCCTCCGCCATTGGGCGCCCCCGCCGCGTGGCCGCCACGTTTTGATCGTGTTCCTGATTTGGCTCACGTAGTTCGAGCTTCGGGTTCCTCAAGGGTTCTTTGCGCTTTTCTTCAGCACCATCTCAGGCGACTCTCTGGCACTCTCGGCGACGACTGACGGTAACCTCTATGGGACAGAAAGCTCTGGATTAATGCGACGAACGGTCCTCTGAAGCAATCTCTCTTCAGAACACTGCCGCTGGACGACTTGTCGCTAAATCCGACCAACCTCGAGTATTATGCTGCGCGTAATCCGGACGACTCTGGTTCTGCTCGCTCTGGCCTGCTATGTGTCTGCTGGGATATTTGGGACTTCGCCGATTGCCAGCACGGTATGGAGCGCTGGGCGCACGGAAATGATCACTTGGATCGATGACTCGAGCAAACCGCGGCTCAAGAACATGAACAACGTGGATATTCAACTCTTCGCACCGGACGACGATGTAATTTTTTTCTGTTCGAGATCTCGTAAAATACTCAAGTCGCGATAGGAGCCACTAGCTACACTAGCGCAAGGTGTTGATCCTACTTCCAAGTCGCTCTCTGTCTGGGTATCACCTTCCTGGGGACATGACGGCACCGACTAGTAAGTCCTACCTCCGCCTGCTTTTCCTCTCCACTTACCGCCGGATCCCCAGCTACATCCGCTTCGTCAGCTTCAGCCCTCACATCGAAGTCTACACCGCCACCTTCACCATCCTCAACATGTCCTCCATCGCCGCGCTGACCCCCGGACCGCACACACCCGGCGCCGCCCTCGCCAACGCGAACCAAACCACGCCCGCGCCCGACGCGTTCTACACGCCCTACCTCACGCTCGTCCTCCCGAACACGACTATCACCTCCGCGCTCGCGCCGCGCCCGACGAGCTCGCGCGCGTACGCCGTCGCGACGCCCGTCACGCCGCTCGACCAGAGCCAGGTCGGCGACGCGCGGACGCACACGGACGGCGCGATGCAGAGGCAAAGGAGCGACGCGGGCTCGGGGCGCGTAGATCTGGAACGGCTGAAGTTCCGGATGGTGTTCATACTGTGGCCTGCGCTGGTTGGGATTACGATGGCTCTCTAGATGTGGAAGTCTCTTGGACTGGACTCTGAACACATACTATCCCCCGTATCGCATATGTATCGTCTGTTTCGTGTTGTATCCGTATCAAAGCAAATGTATCACCGTATTCGCCTTCACAAATTATCTTTCTACATTTTCCCAAGGGCTCAGAGTCCCTGGTCTCCGAGACCACCAACCCAAGTCCCGCCCCGTCCCTCAAAGCGAACCATCTCCCACTGGCATCTCTCCATACCAAAAATTTCCCTGCCCTGATTCACGCTCTCGCCTTCCCATAATTGATCCCCAACAAGTTGCCCGCCCCTCCCTCGACTGAAAACGCGCATCATTCAATTGTCGGCGTGAGTCTGGCCTGTGACGGGCGGCGACGAGCTTTCGAGACCGTCGGACCGGCAGCGCGGCGCGCGCGCCTCTCTCGCTCGTCACGATCGTCACGCTTGGCGGTCACAGGCGCGTGGGGTGTGACGCATCACGTCGGCGACGACTTTCTTCATCACACTCGGTCTGTGCGGTTTGAAGCTTTCAGGGAGATTGTAGGTGATCCAAACCGTCAAAGTACGTCACTGGCTGATCTCAACAGAACAAGCACTGCGTCGCGTCGAAGTCGGACAAAACCACGACGTGCAAACTGTTCGCTGAACCCGCGACCTCTTCCGAATCCCGACGTTACATCGCGTCGCCCGTCTTGCTTCATGCCCACAGCCGACAAGCTCGAAGACAGTCTATTGGAACGAGGAATGGGTTTTGACGCCCTCAACGACTTAAATACATCGGTGTCAGACAGCTGAAAGGTCGCCTGATGTCCTGCATTGCACGTCTCAACTCCATTCTCTTCCCCCGCAACTCAAATCCGACCTCTTGGAATGCAGTATATTCCTTCATTCTTCGGAATGTCGTCGATGTCTGGCGTCTCGCCAACCCACCACAGCGCCAGTAAATCGGACAGACGATGTACACGAGGCACAGAGAGGATGCGAGGAAGGCTGCATTTCTAAAGTGGCGGCTCGGAAAGACACAGAGGAGAGTCAAGACGACGGTCAAGCACACAGCCGGCAAAGCGACGAAGGTGAGCGCATCTCGCAATTCTAATTCGTAGACCCAATCAAATTCAAATTGACCTCCCCGTGGGCACCTACTCTTCTCGATTCAGGACAGACGATCGTTGCACTCGTCAAAACCGAAACCACCCTCGAATGAGAACGGTAGGGTTCAGTCAGGATCAAGCACGCCACAAGACGATAGCCCGGTACATCGTGCTCCCACCCTCCCACGCCCGCGATTCCTGGCCATTTGCGACTCATCTTCCCGTTCGCACATAGATGAGGACGCTTTGCAAATGGATAAATGAACTCTTGGCGGTCAAGTCCATGGGCACTCATCGTCGTGGTCGTGGTCGTATTCGGGCCTCGCCATCCTCCTACACGTACAATTGCGATGCGGCTGAGGTGTGGTCTTCTTCTCACTGGCTTAGCCGTTCGAATCTGAAGCCACTTTGTTGCTAGCGCGCAATATTGCGAGGTACAGGTCTCGACATACACGTTAAAGACGTCCTCTCGGACTTCGCGGCCGTCCTGAGCGAGTTCGTCCTGTCTCCGCGTCTGCCCATAGTTCATCGCGCCGCGCCGAAGAAGACGCTGTCCGTCTGGCCGAGGCAGTATGCAGCCTGTCGGCGACGCGTCGCACGACGCGTCTGTGCAAGTCAACCTTGACCTTACGGCGCAGGGCAAGCCGTGGATGCCCGCGGGGGAAAGTCTTGACGAAACCGTATGTCGCAGGACGTCTCTACAAACTCTGCACGCGCGTGGGACGAGTTCGCCCGGCGGCCGTCCTCTCACGGCTGAGAATCATACGCATGCAGCACGCTGTGCTCAGGAGGGCCACAGGGTCGCACACCTCATGGATGCGCTTGTGCACGGACAGGAGTACCCAAGGGCGTAGGCGTACTGGTCGAGCGAAAGCTTGTAGCAGTGCGCTCCGCACAAGGTCGCTAGCGATGCACTGAGTCATGCGAGGTGTAAGTGCGACGATGTCAGCCTCAATTTAGAGGATCATTATCCGACATCACTCACGGTCTCTTTAGCGCAACGCTAAGCTAGAAACCCCCGGCGCCTGGCAGGGTTCTGAACGTTCTGATGTCAGGCGACGAGAGGGCGGATTCTGGCGAATTTCACCGTTGCGACAACGTCGCGATCGCGCGAGCGGGCGCGCCTTCACGATGCATCGTGGGCCATCCATCGGAACGGACACGAATCACGGAAGGCACTTTGACGAGAGGGATGCATATGGACGGCTCTCTCAGAGAATGTATTGCGGCGCCGGATGCTGATGCGGAGATGGCCCGAAGCCACGGCAATGTGGACCCCGCTCCCAGCGTTCGCGCGCGACCCGTGCAGTGCGCTCAGGGTCTCCCACGGGATCGGCGCGATGTGGCACGCAGAAATCACAGAGGCGGACGCGGACGAGCTACACCAAATGGAGGGCCGCGGGGACGCCTGGGACGGTCAGCGGACTACTACGCCTGCCATATGCGGCAGGCAGCGCCATCACGGATGCGGCGCTTGGCCGGATGCGGCTAAACGTCTTTCGAGGGCCCTGCGCGCGTCGAGGTCATGAGTTCCTTGGGGCAGCCAGGACGCGTCCGCCTCTTCTGCTGCTGGGGAGCGGCCGTGGACCCTCCATTGCATGTGGACGTCTCGTGGACCGCCGTGGACCGCGCAGGGAGCCCCAACGGACCGCGGTCGCGTCCCCCAGGTCCGGCGCCATGACGCCCGCTGCTTCCCAAGGATCGTCTGCACTCTTCGATCCGTTTTCGCACCCCGAACGCCCTCCTCCCTCAAATAGGCCCGCGCGACCATGCACACGCCCTCGAAGCCCAACCGACCCCTCTCCGCCCTCGTCTTCCCCGCCCTCGCCGCCGTCTTCCTCGTCGTCCTCGCCGCCCGCCATGTCCACCGCGCCCCTCCGCCTCACGCGCCTCGCCGCGCTCTTCATGTCCTTCGCCTTCGGCGTCATCGGCCTCGGCGTGGGCATCAACGCGCTCGTCAAGTTCGAGGACGAGAAGCACTCGCTCGAGAAGATGGTCCCCGCCGGCGGCAGCATCACCATCGACACCTCGGACATCCTCTCGTCCGGCATCGTGCTCACCATCGTCTGCGGCCTCGTCGCCGTCGCGTCGCTCCTCTTCGCGTTCTGCGCGCTCTCGCCCAGGCTCGGGCACCGCTTCCTTCTCCTCCAGACCGCCGTGTTCGGCTTCCTCACCGTGTGGGCGTTCGCGGTGCTCGTGCCGTTCACCGACTTCTTCGCGAACCGCCAGGCGAAAATCAGCGCGTTCATCGGGACGATTCCTATCCCCGAGAGCATCATCCAGTCCATCCAGGACCAAGTCGGCGCGACGCCCATCTACCACGACGTGGAATACCGTGAGTCGCGCTTTTCTGCCCGCATATAGCCGTCGTGTGACTAAATCCTGTCTGTCCGTAGTCCGTCTGCCGGCCGTCATCTGCTGGTTTACGTTCCTCTTTGCGCTCATCGCAACGTTCGTGTCGTGGTTCGCCGCGCGCCGCGTGCGCAACAACCCGTACCCCGCCTACGCGAACAACTCGGAGGAGATCTCGGAGAAGAAGGCGCCCGCGCAGGTCTCGCAGACCGCTGCGTAAGCCGCAGCCGCTGCATACCGCACCTCGCGCATCGTGTATGCGCTTGCCGTCGACCGGCGGGGCGCAACTCTAGAGAGAAGAGGAGGGGTGGACGTTTTCACTGCGAGAGGAGCACAGCCTATCTGCGCCGCGAACTAAAATTCGAACGTTTGCGTCGAGTCGCAAAAGCAATCATCAATGATAGTACCGAATACCACCACGACTTCCACCCGCAATATCCCAGATCGAGGTCACGCGGCCTTGACTCTACATCGCACCGTCTATCCCCCCTCCCTTCGTCTTCGTTTTCGCCTTCACCGGCACGTAATTGCCCAGTACTCAGTACTCAGTACTCACTACCCTTTACGACCGTTGTACGACATACCCCCGCCTTGTAGTTTAATACGTCGTTCTAAGGCACCTCTTCTCTGTAATGTCTTGAGACGACTTTGTACCAGATTTACGCCGTCCACGAATTTACTCCTGGTCTGCTGTCATCTCCTTGAGCGTGTCTGTCGTCTTGTGCACCTTCGATCCCTTCGAGAGTCCTACTGCTGCCTTGATCATAGCTGCTCCAACCCAAGATCCCAACTAACCGAGCTTCGAACAATGGGATCGTCGAGCACGATTGTCCATCAAGCATCATGATCACCGGCACCGCTCGTTCATAGGTGTTTATGACTACGGCCGGGTAAGAGCGCTAGCTTCCAATCATATCAATGTCATTGAACACTTGCTGCAGAACGCCCGAAACTTCTTCAGTCCGCCACATCCACTTCACCCAAACTGCTACACTCTACGATGACCACTCCGCACCCGCGCCCGGACCTGGGCCCACCCATCCCGCCGGACAGCCTCTCCGTCGTCCTCCTCTCGCGCGGCGACGGCACGTTCCACTGGGCCCTCGGGCTCGCGCTCCCGGCTTCCGACTCGGATTCCACGTCCAGTGGAGAGTCGACGTCGACGCCCGACCGGCGGTACGCGTTCCGCAAGCTGCACGCGACGCAGCTGAAGGGGCCGAGCTGGGAGTCCGAGGACGTCGTGCACGACATCGAGGCGATGCGCGCAAGGAAGCCGGTGTGCGTTGTGGTGCAGATCGGTGAGTCCAGCTGCGCCACATACGAAGCCTTAGGGTTGTGGCGTTGCGCGTATAACTTTTTCAGGACCCGTCGCGCTGCTGCAATGTGCACGTAGGACTAATTAGTGTTTTGATCTACAGGATGCACCGACACAGGATCGACGTCCTCGTCGGCGTCGCTGCGCACGCCCGACGCCGTCGCCCGTCTCGTTGGCGCGATCCCGCTGGCGCTCCCGGAGCGCGAGACGAAAGAGAGCGCGTTCAACTGCCGCGTGTGGGTACGTGAGGCCATACGTGTGCTGCACGACCGTGGCGTCGTCGATATTGTGGACGTGGATAAGTTGGAGGAGGAGTTTATTGGGCTGGGGGAGGAGAATGATGCGAGTGTTGTGCAGGGCGGGCCGTATAAGGTGTATTGGAGTAGGAATGCCGGTGTGGCGAGAGCGGGATGAGGCTCATGGGGTTAAGGGGGTGTGTGTTGCTTGTATAACAGTCTGTGTTCATGGTACGTATTCGGTCCCAACCACCACCGGGCCCGGTACCTTCGAGTCAGCTAATGCTCGACGAGTTAATAATATGTGACTATCGTCATCCGCGACGTATACAGCCTCTTCTGATTCAGACGTTAACCATCGTCTCCATCCAACAAAATTCAGTGCGTCACACGTTGTCATCGCAGCCAATGCACGTCGACCGATCTCAAAGACGTTTGCTACGGCATCCGGGTGCACGGACCGATGAGCGGGGCTTCCGGCGCGGCGGTGTCCAGGGTCCGCCCCCAATGCCGCGGCGCACCTCAGCAGCGCGCGCCGACCAGCCTCGTCACCGCTGCAGCCGCCATGCACCTCCTCCGCACCCAACGACGGCCTGACCCCTCGCAAAGCACTCACATCCAACCACCATGCAAGCCTGGATAGCGAATAACTCACCCACAAGGTTGCTCAAAGGCAAACCCCACATCCTGGGCCCTCGCTGCAGTCCAAGCGCAGCCGTCACACAGAGGACGCAGAGCTTTTGGACGCGTTCAAAGAGCGAGCACGAGTCGATAGCGGGGACAGCCCCGTTTCACAACGCATACATCTTCCTGCATACATGCCTCCCCCCGCCGTCGTACCCCGCGAAGGTGCACTCCGCCCTGCAGCGCACGCTCCAGCGCGCGACGCTCCGGTTCGGCGGCTACGTGAACTTCGCGTGGGCGCCCGAGCAGCGCGTGCTGGCCCCATCGTCGAGCTCGTCGGGGAGGGCGGAATGGGAAGAGGGCGACGAGGAGGCGTATGTCGCGACGGCGTTCTCGAGGCTAGGCGGACGGCTCGAGATCCCGGAGGTGTCCGCGCGGAACATGGGCGAGGTGGTGCGCCGGCTCGAGGCGCATACAACCCAGAATGACAATGCAGGGATGGACACGAGCGCGGTGCGCCGGAGAGACGACGATGTGCTGAATCTGTATGTGTGCACGCATGGGGAACGCGATTGCCGGTGTGCGGAGCATGGGGGCGCGGTGTATGAGGCGCTGCGCGCGGAGGTGCGGCGGCGCGGTTTGGGGGCGAGCGTGCGCGTCGCGGGCGTCGGGCACGTCGGTGGGCATAAGTATGTGTTTCTACCGCCGCGTAGTGCGCATTTTGGACTCTCTGACGCGTCTTTAGGTACGCTGCGAATTTACTGGTGTATCCGTACGGCGAATGGTGCGTATCGTGTTCTTCTGCCCGTTGGACTCTAGAGACATTGAAGGGATTGTTGTGAATAGGTTCGGAAACCTCAGGGCTGAGCACGTATCAGAGGTACTTGATGCTATCTTGGCCGTACAATCTTCATCAGACGGCTTCAACCCAGAAACGTCTGCGCCTCTGGTGCCACGCTTCTGGCGTGGCCGCATCGGGCTGGACAAGCAGGAGCAGCTAGCGTTACTTGAACGACCTCCGTCAACACCGTCTAGAGACTTCGACGCGTCGGCGACGCTACAGCCTCATGTTTCTCGTCAATAAAATGAAAACGATTGTTTCCCTGCTTCTGCAGCCGTCCATCAGCCTAGCTCCGGTGGCCGTCTTCGTCTGACAAGATACAAAACCCGTCCAATCACGCAGGACAAGCAACTGTGCCTCTCATCAGTACTCGTTATGGCAGGATCTCTCCGTACGTGTCTCCCTCGCCACCTAGACGCCGGAATTTCTGTCCGCCGCAGGCTTGTCCCGCAGGGACACAGCAACGGTTTGTGGGCCCTGCGCCTTTGTACGACAATGTACGTTGGTATTCCCGCGCGCTGTTCTTTCAAGTTTGCCACTCGTAGCTAGGCATTGAAAGGATCCTCAACAACGCGTTACGTGAATTTGTACAGGCCAGCAGTCTCCCAGCAGGAGATGGGCGGTTGGATGGTCGTGCGGGCCCTTTCGGTGGGCGCAAAGGAACAAAGGACGGCGCTGTATGGGCCGGGCGTATATAACTGAGGTGCGTCGCCGTACTGAACATCCATCCCACTCGTATCGTCTAGAAAGCCTCCAGCCTCCCGCTACTTCAGCACTTCAACACTTATCCCCAAGTCTTTGAAACACCTAGCTCCTCTCGACAGTAGTTAGATACATCACCATGCCTGCTCCCATCGCCCGCTCCGACTCTGAGATCTCATTCGGGTCTGACCTCTCCGACATCTCTTCAGCCACGTTCGTGTCCAACGACTCGGTCGCAACTCAAGCAGCCCCCGCCACGATCCCCGTTGCCTACGACGACACAGCCTTCTGGGCCGACGTCGAGGTTCAGATAGGTCCCGACGCCCTCAACAGGGTTCTCGAGCGCAAGACATCCCACTCGTACACCTCCCTGGCCGATATGAACCTTGGCCACGGCTTCACGCGCGGCTCCACCCCCGCCTTCAATGGCCTGCTCAGTGGCCCGCACAACTTCGGCACGCCGCCGCCCGACTACCCGCTGACGACGCCTTTCCAGTCGAATGACGTGCGCGACGCGACGCCCCAACCGCCGACTCAGCCTCAGCAGCAGACTCAACCAGAGGCAGAGTTCTACCACACGCCGGTCTACCTCAACTCCCCACCCGCCGAGGTGCTCCCGCCGCCCCGTGGCGTCCATATGAACATCTATCGTGAGGACACCCTCACAGCCTTCGGCTGCAGCGAGCTCCTGAGCGCGCCGCACAACTTCTCCTCGCCCTCTCCGCCGCCGTCGCACTTCTTGTCCCCGCAGCGCTCGCAGCACTGGCGCGACACCCCTGAGCCCCCACGCCTGGCCACGCCGTTTGGACAGGAAGAGGAGGAGGATAGGAAGGGTAAGAAGAGGGAGGAGGCCCCGCGGTTCATCTCGTCTCTCGGCGCGATTCATCCTCAAGACGAGCCCGTCACCCCCTCTCAGAGCGAACCCGTTAAACGCGGTCGCGGTCGCCCCCGCCGCAACACTGTCGCAGCCCCCGCCGCACCCAGCACCCCCACACGCGCGCCGGCCTCTGCGCCGAAGACTCCCACAAGGCGCCGCCAGTCTTCCATCGCGGCCAACCCGCCCGCCGCACCCCGCACACCCTCGCGCGCACCCGCCGCCGCGCCAAGGACCCCAGCCAAGAGGCGCCAGTCCGCCGCCGGGATCGACCCGCCTGCCCTGCCCGCGCGCGGCCGCCCGCGCAAGAGCTCCATCGCGCAGGACGTCCTCCCCGTTGCGCCGGTGCCCGCCGCCGCGTCCCCCCGCAAGCGCGGCCCGCGCAAGAGTGCGCCGAGTGCGCCGTCGCGCGAGGTCAAGATGGAGTCGATGGACATGGACGTGGACGTCCCCAT
This sequence comes from Pleurotus ostreatoroseus, assembly GCA_005298045.1. Taxonomy (NCBI): domain Eukaryota; kingdom Fungi; phylum Basidiomycota; class Agaricomycetes; order Agaricales; family Pleurotaceae; genus Pleurotus; species Pleurotus ostreatoroseus. The sequence goes on from SWBT01000158.1 coordinate 48,690, forward strand.
CCCTCCCACGCCGCTCAGGAGGAGCCCGCGCAAGAGCGGCGCGGGCGCGGTGACGCGCGAGGAGAAGGTCGAGATGATGGACGTTGATCTGCCTGCGCTGGTCACGCCGTCCCCGCGCAAGAGGGGCCCGCGCCAGAGTGGCAGCGGTTCGAGCACCCCGTCCGCGGAGGGCAGTTCTGGTTCCAGCACCAGTGCTAGCTCGAGCGCGGGCCCTTCGACCCCGGCGGAGGGGGAGGCGCTGACATCCTACTTTGGGCTGGACGGCCAGCTGATCACGCCTCGTCGGAGCCAGAGGACGCGCATCCCTATCCGCAAGTACGGTGGTCTCTAGGTTGACCGCGATCCATTTGGCTCTCTACATCCCGCGTACTCGAGACCGCTCACTGTTCTCGTCATAGACTCATAGATTTCCTTCTCTTCCATATGTTGTCCCCCGCTAATCTCTCGTGTTTTCTATTCTGGTCGTTATTATTGGAGCGTTGTTATCGTACCCACAGTAATCCCTCCATCTATGCATCCCGTAATTTGTCTACATTCCTCCATCGTCTTCTAATTCTTTCTCGTATATGCCTCCTTCCTTCATTATGTCTTTATGTTCTCCTCGCTAGTCATCCACTCATGCATCTCCTTCATCTATTCATCTCCATAAACCTACCATCCACACTCCTTTGCAACACATGTGCCTTGTTCTGTCGTTACGATCTCGTCGTACATACACACTCCTTTAGCTTCTGTTTCACTTAGTCGTGTAATGTTCTCTGTCGAGCAGGGATACCAGCGTTCGTAATATCATGGAGGTTATCCACGAAGATCAATTATTACGAGCGGCCCCCCTTTCATTTTGTGGAAAACAGCAAAAACACGACGAAACCAGGGCATGAATCAAGGTAAAGTGGCTCTATAACATCTCTCAAACATGAACCACCAGTTTTTTCGCACTGACTTCGCCTCTACCAAACCTCTCCAAGGCTTCCGGGATAGCAGCGAGACCACCTGGGACAACTTCGACGTGGTTGGTCTACAGAGGGGAACATATTAGGGCCTGCTTGGCCGTATAACCGTAAGATACTCGCCTTCAGCTCCCCGCGCTCGAACATGCCCGTAAGTTGCCTATACATCTCCGCAGAAAGTGCACGCCTGTCGGGGAGGAAAGGACTTCCGAACACCGCGGTGACGCGTTTCTCGGAGGTGATCTTGTCGTCGGGGATGAGCAGCAAGCGGACTAGGACGAGCGTGCCACCCGGGGATAGGAGCTCGTATCCCAAATTTTGCGTGTCCGCCGACGACACTGCGTCGAAAATGAGCTGGACGGGCTTCTGAGTGATCTCTGCAATGGTAGTGGTCAGAGACGAAGGGGAGAAGTTCCTGTCGAGGACGTGGGTTGCGCCGAGCGACTTAAGGTACTCTGTGTTCTTTACGGAGGCGGTGGTGATGATGGGCGAGTAGCCGGACAGTTTGGCGAGCTGGATAGCTGGAGGCCAGCATGTCAGCCTCAGCGCAACGCGCGTGGAATAGTATACTTACCGTATTGACCGACACCTGATGCGCCCCCGAAAATTACACAAGGCTGGCCTGCATACTTTCCGTGTCCACCTTCCGTCCAAGGTGGGGTCAAGCCTGCACCACTGCGCTCACCCGAAGGCCCAGAGTATAGACCAAGGGCGGCTGTGTCAAGGGTAAGGCCTATCGAGGCAGCTTCATCCACGGTTAGATTTTGCGGAACCTATTGCATGTTCGTATAAGTCATAGATTTATCAGCATCAATAGGTACCAAATACCTTCGCACACATATCCGCAGGCGTGACGTTGTACTCCCTAGCGGTGGTATTGTTGCTCCAGACAGTCCCTGGATAGAACCTACATTGGGGTTAGCACGAATAGTACAGCTATACACACAAGCTAGACGTACACTTTATCCCCTACAGCGAACGATGTGACGCCATCGCCAAGCTGCACAACGGTACCAGCGGCCTCCCATCCTGCGATCACAGGGTACTTGGGGGAGAAGAGGTTGCGCTTCTGGATGCTGTGGTCCACGGGGTTCAAGCCCACAACCTCTGTACGAACAAGGACTTCTCCTGCTCCTGGCTTGATTACGTCTATCTCCTGGACGGCATATTGCCCATAAGCCTCAGGCAGCACAAGAGCCTTCTGCTTGGAGGGGATGGAGTGCGACATGGCTAGAAGATGTTGGGTGGTAAGCGGTGCGAGATTTCGGTCCTCAGAGAGGATATAAATACCTGAGTCTTATATTTCCCTGACTGCGCTCTATTTGGTTCCTGGAGTGAAGAACATATGGGGCGTCGGGGATAAGCGACGTAGATGCGTTGTCGGGGCGCAGTTAGCACTTAAGGGCATCCACCTCACTCTGGAGGCAGACTTGCCGCGGCCAGCTTCCACAAAGCAGCATTTGTGCGTGGTGACGTATTAGTACGGCTTTCAAGTGGGTTCTACTCATACTTTCAGGGTAATATAGATCCTTGATGCTCTCTTTCGGACTCCTTATCGGCTACGGGCTGCTGATGACTGGTGCCCTGCGAGACACCGTCAGAGCTTCTTTTGTAAATTTCGACGTGTTGTACAAGACATGCACTCTCATGTGATCAAATCTCATTGAGCTAGAAAGAATAGGGTTTAGAGAAGTTCCGTCGCTGGGGGCCTTGCTGGGTGCTTGCAAATGACAGCTTTGTTTACGGTTATTAGGATCGCAAGGAATCTTTTAGCCTGATTCGCCTACGTCCGGCATTTGCCGCAGTGTCGTCTCCCCCTTCCTTCATGTACCATGGTCCATCCACGCTCTTTACAGCATCTCTACATCTGAAACGCAATGTCCATGCAGCATCAAAATGTTAAATTAGGGCTTTATACTCTATCCCGAGAACGCGTGATCATAATCGCTATCACGTCAATCAGCTCTCTTGTCTGCTACGGTCTACCTGACATCAGTCAAGCTACATTGACCAACTCCAGCGAGTAATTGTGATGAACGCATGATCTTAGCGGGCATACCGCTGCGAATAGCGAGGAGTGATTTTGGGGGTCATACGAACTCGATAAGATGGTGCGTGCCTATGTTTTGCTACCCAGCGACTCGCTAAGTTTGAGTTTTCACAGCTTTATACTTTCCAGCACAATCCAAGAGCCACGTTGGGATACATTGAGGCTGTTTAATCTGCAATTATTGGTTGTCAGCTGTATGTGATCAACAAGCGTAGAAGGCGTGCTCAGACGAGGTGGTGATACATGCACGAGAAACTTGGCAGGTCCACCTATTCGACATTTGACCTGATTGACAGATTGTTTGTGCATCTAATTTACGCGTCGCATGCAAACTACAGCTATTTGCGTATTGCGCAGATATCAAGATGACTTAGGGATGCACGAGCAAAACGACCACTCCGCCCAGGAAGGCCCAAAACCGAGCCCGCCGGAGAAGCACAGGAGGAACTGAAGAAGTTCGATGATCAGGAACGCTCTCATACTCCAATCAGCGCAGCATAACTTCAGTTTTGCACGGAGTCAGACTGCGATACCCTGCGAGAGTTGCGATGAAGGACTTCATATCAACTTTGTCAATGTCCATTCACCGCCATTATTAGCTCTAAAGTACCTCCTTCGCAGTGCTCGTTGTTCTATGCATAATTGGCATCAGACGATGATCAGTAAAAACAGTTACAGAACGCCGATATCTTTGTAATTGGTCACTTGCTTTGTGCTTCACAAGGTCGCTAACATAAACTTTAACTCCAGATAACAGCGGGATCAACTTAAAGATCCTAAGGTGTCTTTTTGGAGCGATACTTGACAAGTCGGATCACTGCAGTCAGACAAACTCCATCAGAACCTTGGATGTAACATGATGTACGAACTCAACAACAACCTGCGCGTCGTTTTCGTGTTCGCAAGACCTCCTCGTGGCGCTCAAGTGGTGAGCTACACCATCAAGCCCCCCTACCCCCCCGCTGTTTCTTTAGTAGTTATCCCGATTTGGTTCACTCTGAACAGAATAGCTTGGAAGACGATTCTTCATGGTGGCACGGCCCCAGTGTGCCTACGGATGCTACATACCGTGAGATAACGTCGCTAATCGTGCAAGCTTCTGCTCCGACTGGAATGACGAGTGATCCGCGAATCACCCAATTTGTATCGCTTTTTGTACACGTATCTGTACATGATGATGGTGGAGAATCATCGACTGTTCATCATTCCACGTTCCGTGAGCGCACATTCTCATTGACACAATTTATCATTCTCGCAGGTATATAACGCTGCAGTTCCCTTCCTGGTGCAGCACGCTGCTATGAATCCGCCAGACTCCGACCCAGCTGCACCACTGCGGCAAGTTGGATTAACACCTAGTTCTACTTTTGGCGCGCTCTTCATAGGCTACGCGCTTGCCACGATGTAAGTCTTGGTCCTTCCAGTAACTCAACGACGCTGAACACGCTTCTCCAGACTCTATGGAATCACATGCTGCCAAACGCTAAACTATTACAGATCCCAGCGATCCAAGAACGATGGACATGCCATCAAATATATGGTACGCTCAGCGTTGCTTTAGAAGTGTCAATGATGTATGAAATACCTCCTGATGTGAAGGTCGCGAGTGTATGGTGCGACATTTGCCCATTTCAGCATGCTACGCAGGATGTACTCACATTTTATTTATATAGGATTTTGGACACTTTGCATCAAGCGTTGACCACACATTTCGTGTATTGGTATTTGATCTCCAATTATGGCAACTCCTCCTCGCTATTCACCATAATATGGTGAGCATCTCATTATTCTACGGGGATCCAAAGCTCATGCCAACATCAGGTCTGTTCCTGTACGTGCACTGTTTCCTCATTACAGGGTTTTGATGGATAACGAATGCTTTAGTCAGAGATGGTAATCAATGTGGGTAATAAATCCGCTGTTCCGACGCCTCCTTGCAATTAAAAGTCTATTCAGTACATCATTGGCCTAATTGTACAGACGTGCGTCATAATAACAGCTCAATCAATGTATATCGCTGACAACTCTCCCAGTTTTTATGTTATTCGTATCTGGCGCAGTCAGTAATTTGACACTGACAAGTATGTGGCGTACTCATGGTTGAAATTCTACTTTAGTCGGACAACACATTTGGATTACTTCTCTTTGTGTAGGTTCGCATTCGAGCTTTCAGTTCCATATCTTATTCCGTTCTCGTTCGGTCAATAGGCCTTCTTGTGCATAGCGTCGCTCGGTACTCGATTCCCCAATCTGCTAAATTGCTACTTGCTGACTTCGTTTTGCGTGACAGGCGTAGGCATGGGTGCGTATTTTGGTCCTCATCCACATCGCCCACTTACTGAGTTCTGGACTAGGTTATCCTGTCGAATTGTGAGTATCGCCTTATATCCGACTGCTCCGCTACTCATGTTCTACTTGTATCTCAAGCTTCCGTAACCATTCGACGACTTTTGACCAGCTAAAATACGAGGTAAGAACAATGTGCTCTAAACGCCGACCTCAAGACTCATCGCATTGCTCACAGAGAGTGCTTACAGGCAGTCTTGTCGTCACTCTGGCTACCGACATCATACTAGCAGTTGTCCTCGCTGGATATCTATACAAGCGTCGTACTGGTTTTAGACGGTAAGAACGTTACAACAGTGTGTAGATGATTAGGCCCGAAATTAATATATTTTTATTTTCCTAGGACCGACAGCATGTTGATGAGGCTAATCATGTTGTCAATCGCGACGGGAGGACTTACGGCGTACGTTTGCTTTATCTCATTCGGTCAATGTGGTTAATGATGTAGATGTACCGTACAGCTTGTTTTGGCTGGCAAACTTGATAGCGGTGGGTCAAATTCATGAGAGCTAGACTGCAGCCGTGAAAGTTGATATAACAACCCAGTATGTTACAGCACCAACTGCGCTTTTGGACTACATCTTCAATCCTTCCGTTACCAAACGTAGGTGGTTCGTGTGCCTGGCTAAATATTTGCTGAATCAAGCCGATATGATACTAGTATACGCCAATTCGCTGTTGACCATGTGCGTATTTCGTCCTGTATTGGCTCGTTATTCCTCATGAAAACTTCGTTATTATCTTGTAGGTTGAACTACAGAGAGTTCATTGTTAATACTGGCGTGTCAACCGGCCCTATCGAGTTCCAATCCATCCACCTATCTAACCGGTCGCTGGACACGACTCCTCACTGCTTGTCGAGAGAGGATGTTCGCTCGAACATTGGTGTATTTGTGACCAAGAATGTGGAGACGGTGACGGTGAGTGATTTGTGTATTGGAAGAGTAGCTCGCTCACCTGCCTTAGGACGGTCCGATGTCCTTGAAGCCATCGAATGTGAGGGCCTCATAATTTTAATATCGATGTCGGAAGCTGACATTGCTTTCCAGCTCGTATGAGGACATTCGCTGAGCATGCATGAAGAGCAAACGTGTCAGTTGGTTTAGTTGGAGACAGGGCCACAATTATATATACGCATCACAGCATTCGTTGTTTTGTTTCATATCCACATATATTTTTACACTTCTTGCTCCCGAGGACACAATTCTTGCACTTGAGGACGCGAACGAGAGGCGTCATCTCTCCCGCTCTCCTTAGAGGAAGAGGTTAACAAGCAGACAGAAACGACATGTAAACATGGCATTCTCAGATGGTACATAGTCACACAAGCACGGGCTCAATCATATCAGGTACAAGGCAAAAACGAGTGGGGCGCGACCACGGGACAGATTTCTCTTGAGGTAGAGAGAATCTGTTGCGTGTCGCGCGGCGACATATTGATCATTGAAGACATAACATACATGCGACAACGATCCGCCACGCTTTTGTGCACACCGCGATATATAGCGATCACAGACGGCGACCACGGCGACCACCCTGTGAGCAATATGCAGTAAGTTTCTGATACCAAGGGTTTTAAGCGAGGAGACACGCACCTTGCGACGGGTAGAGTCGGTGGGGACGGGGGTCACGTCCTCAATACGGCCAATGCGCATGCCGGCACGGGCGAGGGCGCGGAGGGCGCTCTGAGCACCGGGACCGGGAGTCTTGGTGCCAGTACCACCAGTAGCACGGAGCTTGATGTGGAGGGCGGTGATACCAACCTCACGGCAGCGGGTAGCGACGTCCTGGGCAGCAAGCATGGCCGCGTAGGGAGAAGACTCATCACGATCAGCCTTGACCTTCATGCCACCTGATATTCGCGGTCTTGAGTTTGCCTCATGATATTGTAAATAGGACATGCAAACGCACCAGTGACACGGGAGATGGTCTCCTTGCCCGAAAGATCGGTGACATGGACGAAAGTGTCGTTGAAGGAGGCGTAGATGTGTGCGACACCGAAGACAAGCTCGCCCTCAGCGACCTGGGGACCGAGAGAGACGGCGGCTTCTTCCTTCTTAGTCTTCTTGGGGGGCTATGGGTACATCCAGTCGTCAGCGACGCCATCCAGCCCAAAATCCAGCGAATCAAGGCTTCTAAAGCACTCTAGGAGGCCATTGAGACGTGTAATATGCCCACGTACCATTTTGACGGGGTTGGGAGGGGTCTTGACGGCGTGAAGCGGGCGTTGAGAAAAGTTTCGACCTCTTCCACGGCTAGAGTACGCGCCTTTGAATTACATAAGCGTCGGGATCTTACCGAATTTGTCGACCACAGAGACGCGCGTCGGGCAAGCGGATAGCCGCGGGCCGCGGCCTTCTTTCTTCGCTCTTATTTACGATGGCTCAGGATGGCTCTTGCCTCGGCAAACGACAAACAAGATTGTTTCAATTGGTGCAAGTTCCGCCCAATGGAAATGGCGGTATAGCTCAGCATATATTTCGAACGCTGGGTACACTTCTGTGGTCACTTTCCATTCATTCTCTCGGGTGTTCACGAGCTGGCTGGTGCCGGGCTTCCGAGTCTGCTCAAGCCTGTCTCATGTCATTCTATACAATTCTCCAAGTCAACAAATGTTTGTTGTGCTAGAAGTTGATGTAATGCACGTCAGCTCCGTTCAGTGGCCAATCCTCCACCGGGTACGTCCCGCGTCCTATCTATCCACTCACCCATGTCCTTCCCATGTCTGCGTCTTTATTTGGCGCATACAGCGCGCATGGAGGCGGCGTGAGTGCAGAGACCGCCCGTTTGGGCAGAGCGGTCTGTTCTCAACGCGGCGCGGCTTGGAAAAGGACGGGCGGGTAGATGGATTTCGCAGATGGACTTTGATAACCATACATTCTGGATGGATCCAAAGTAAATCGATAACAGCAGTCACACTTTGGTGACGAGCTGGGCACCCGCACAGACAGCGTTCAAGACCACATGCATGATGCAAACGGCCGAGTGGGGATGAGATGGTGGCGATGATATATAAACCAGCAGTGCCCGGACCGCCCTTATAACCAGCTTCTCCACACACCCCGCTCACGACCACCATCACTGACCTCTGACGAAGACACCATGGCCCCCAGTCCTCAGTGTGCTGCTCTCAACGCTGCGATGCAGAAGCAAGGTAATTACTACTCAGTCTAGTGATCGACGATCAGGTTCATTTAATACTACCCACCTCCACCCTTCAGGATTGTCTTATGCCGCTGTAGCCCAGAAGATCGGCCAGTCTGAGCAGCATGTCATCGACAGTACGTCTTCATATGCTCTTGCACGCACCGATGAACTAAAATCCGCCTTCTGCTCCACCTGTGCAATTCCTGACGGCGTCTACCTCCTTCAGTCTGCACTGGAGCCTCCACCCCAACTGCGGCGGAGTTCAACGCCCTCGCTTCTGCTTTGGGTATTACCGACGCGGTACGCTTTAACGCAATTGCATGTAGATTCGGATACTGACTAGCGCACACAGCCCCCGCACGATAAGGCTCACGCCACCAAGTAGTCGGGTCTCTGGCTGTACGAAAGCTATAACGTGTATAATACGAGAAGTGCTGTATCATCATCAAGGATAACGAAATTTTGTCGCTGTGTGTGGCGTCATAAGTGACCAACGACCGTGTAGTAAGTATGTACAGCTGCACTTCAGATCCAGGCGATGTGTCGGGCTGTCGCCCAGAGGTGAGCAATACCAATGAGTCATTCTATAGCCACTCATGCTTGAAGTTTGTGCTCCAGATTAACATAGACAGCACCCAGCCAACTGCGATAGTAGTGTTTCATCCTCAAGCGCTAACGAAACGTCGACCTACACCGAAAGAATCGAGTCTACTATACCTCGGAGTCTTAGCTGCTCGATCTGCGGCCCATAGCCCATCCACAGGCCCTTATCTACGACTTTGGAGATCCCGACTGCAGAACAGGCGGAGCCGCGAACGACCCCGCAGTGTAAAGTATAGGGGCCACCGGATCGGCGCTGGGTCTGGAATTACAGTTTGTACTGGGAGCCCCTGCCAGGCTCGGCTGTTGACATTTGTGCCCAGCCCATGTGCGCCACTACCCTCGATGAGTCGACAGCCGCGGTGGGGGTGGGTCCTGCGCAGGGTATATTAGGGAGTCGGAGTCACTCCTATCGCACTCAACACAGACATTTATCCCCCCTACAACCACCTCATCGCTTCACCAGCCACTATCTGAACATCATGGCCCCAATTCCTCAGTGCCCCGCGCTCGCTAATGCGATGAAGTCTAAGGGTGTGTACATATCTGTCTCTGTTAGTACCGGCACTTGCTGAGCGGCGACCTCTAGGCTTGTCCTACCACGATATCGCAGGCAAGATGGGCAAGGACGAGGCTTTCGTCACCGGCTGTAAGTGGTTTACAAGATTGTGTGTGGTGTGGTCCTCATCGTCTTCTTAGTGTGCACCGGTGCATTTAAGCCCTCTGCGGCTGACTTCAACGCCCTCGCCACCGCGCTTGATATCCATGACTCTGTATGTTATCTCCTCTTGTCCTATACTTCACCTTTCTCAACGACCCCTTTTAGCCTCCTCACGATTCCGCACACACCACTGTCTAGACGCCATACTATCATTTGAGTATTGCTGTAGATTGTACCAATAATTCTATGTAGCCTGTATCTGGGAATGGGATTCTGTGAATGTCACTAAGGTTGCTCACCGTTGTTCACCATCATGTTGACCAGCGTCTGCCAATGTGATGTGGAGTATTGGACGTCGATCACGATCAGTGCGTCACCAGCCAGCTGGGGAAACCAGTAAGGGGTCGGGGAGATGTCATCGAAGCGACCAATCATAAACCTCCTTTTAATAGTGACATCAATAGTCTCCTAACAAGCAATTGCAGAATTATTCTCCTCTGTAGGACGTTCATATATTCCAGTAGGCTGCTTAGAGAACAGATTTATCGTTCTAGATGAGAATATTCTAGACGACGATTAGTAAATAAGGGGATGATGAAACGCGGAGTTCTATGGAATTTGACGGGGAGTAAATGCTTGGATAGTAGTGTTTAAACATAAACTCGAAAGAGTAGTATCGATATAACTACGAGTCCCAAAGAGGACCGAAGGAGTGCATGCCATTTTCCTTACAACCTTGCATGAGCTCAGCGTTACCAACTGGGTTGGAGGTGATGAGTACGACTGCATACCGTTATTAGTATTGATATGTACGTTGTATAGGAAGAGCATCTACAGTACCTTCAGCCTTAAACGCAACATACACCTCTTTCAGCATCTTCATCGTATCCGGCCTTCTGCCCTCCTTTTTCGTATCGAACAAGATGTACCTCTCCTTGGGGATAGTCCTATGAATCATATCAAACAACACCGGGCCAAACGTGCGCTCCATGTCCGACCCAATCCAGATGAGGAACCAGTTATCGAGCTGTACGCACGTCGAGAGGACCGCACCAATGCCCGACCCAGTGCAGATCGCGACGCCTCGGCGATACAGGTGCGCGAGGTACGGCAGGCCGGCGAACTTCATCTCGCGCGTCCAGAGGTGCGTAGGTGGGTCTGCGACAAGCCCGCGCGTCCAGTCGCCCTGTACACCGGCGATGATGTAGTGGCAGCCGCTCTCGACGCCCTCTGAGATAATTCCGAAACCGTGATACTCCATGGTGGCAGTACGGCTGATGCGTCCAAGGAGGCCTTGCTGGATTCCACGCTGGAATTTGATGACTGCTACACGGTCGGAGGGCTGTAGGAGGGCTGGGTCAGAGATCGTATCTTGTGTGATGGACTAAGTGCGCACTGTGGTAATCTCCACCGGGACCTTGCGAATAGTGCACCAGGGAATACCGATACTAAGTATACTCGACTCAGCACAAACGAAATCAAGAGAAGAGTACAGGAACGTACAGGACGGTGATGAGTACCGCGTACCAGAACTCTTGGGTGCGAACGATATGGTTGCCATTAGGGGTGAATGTACCGTCAGGGTTCGCGCTGTCAGATAGAGATACAAAAATCCAGACGCAGACCACGGAGAACCAGCCGGCGAAACGGTGATGGCGTTCGAAGAAGCTGATAAGATGTCGTGTAAATATAGCAGGCCCGTAATAAATTCTATATCACGTACTTATGATGGTGCGCGCGAATCCAGGGCGCAGCAGCAATCATGGTGACAACAGTGACCACAATACCGATAATGCCCCAGGCAAGCACTACCTTCGGTGTGTGCTTCTCGATATGGTGCTGGAAGGCGCGAACGACCGTGAAGATGAACCACGCAATACCCGAGGCGGCGCACCCCGAGTGAATCCCGCCGATGTGCTGAAGGAAGCCTGTCCAGAAGATACGCATCCACAGCGGCGTCCACTGTATGCATCCAAATCAACTTCACTACGAGATATTTGATAGGATCACGAGATGATATACCTTTTGAAAGATCTTGACAACAGCCCAGAACAGGTACCGCAGGAAGAATTCGTTACGGCAAGCCACAGATGCAACGAAATTGCCCAGAGCAAGCGCGGGTGCGTGTTTCTCGGCATAGGGAAACTTGTGCAGGCACGCCACGAGAATACCAACCATGTTGAGTGTGAAAGCGAACGTAAAATTCTAAACATGATTCATAATGAGTACAATCGTACCGAAAGAGTAAAAAGTACGTACCATACGATAAGGATTATACCATACTCTGTACCTGATCCAGCGACTCTGGCTCAGTCGAGCGGTCTTCACGCCTTTAGGAAGCGCAGGTACAATGTAGTGCGCAAGAGACTTCTCATCGTCTTCCAGAGTACTCTCTGCTTTCTCCGCGTCGTCGATGGAAGCGGTAGGGGAACCCTTCAGACTGCATGCCGAACTGCGAAGAGAGGGAGCCTCGTTGGTGTTTCGAGAGCTAGAGAAAACGACTCCGGTGACAGAGGACTGATGAGCAGGGGGAAGGTCAGACATATTGGAAGGAGGATGGAGTGTGTGATGCAGCCCTTGCTCTGCTGTTCTTCAGGCCCATAGAGTGCTCGTTTATATATCTAGAGTGTGTGTACGTTGTACTTCGGAAAGCGCACTATTAGACCTGAAGGCCGACATTTACTAGACATAACGCGCAGAAAATATTTTCTGACATTGTACCTTGACGTACAGTCGAGATCGGCACGCAATCGCGAGCGCAGCCAAGGATTTCCAGTTTAGTACCATACCTGGACAATATCACGCGCTTCTAGCCTATCCTGCGTGGTGTGAGAAGAGAGAAAAAATGCCAAAGATTCTATGCGACGTACTCGTAAGTCAAGCCAGATGCTCCCTGACATGACAGGTCTGGCGTACAAGCCGACATAGGACAGAATTTTGACTCCTCCATGCTGTAGATTATATCCAATACCACCTCAGTCAAGTGAGTCCTTGAGAGATTGTAGCAATGCCGCTTGCACGATGTGATGAGTACGAGTAGTAATGTGCCTGATGAAGGTAGAGAAAGAGTTGAAAGCGCCTTTGTGGCGACAGCACGGGTTTGAAGATTATTCCGGAACGGCGTGAAGTGAATCGTCACCGTTTGAACCCCGGTCCGTTCTGAAAATTGATCCGAATTCGTTTGAGGTTCGGTTTGATTCAGAGTTCCCGCGCTCTTTTGCCGACCGAGCCGCTCTTTCCGCGTGCTTGCGTGGTCGCTGCGGGGCACGACGAGGACGAACTGTCGAGTTGCTTTCACCACCCAGCCACCGCCCAGCTATCTAACTTTGTTGAAATTCATGATAAGAAGGCCATCTCTCTCTAGACCGCTAGACACTGCCTGCCCTCGTGATCCGGTTCGCCGGAAATATTGCAAGCAGTTGCGCCACCGAATCCGTAACGAACCAGATCATGATGCGCCTTAATGACGACGTCAATCCTCCCACCCTTCTTGACATCCTAACTAGCAACTGTGCGTGGTTGATGAGTTGGTGTGGGTCTTCTCAATATAACCGAAGTGGCTGCTTCAGGTACTGACTCGGATTGTTTTGGATGGGCTCTCGATAATCTGTACGTGTGTTAAGGCAGTGTTGATTGTGGCTTGGCTGCTCGTGTCCCTAGATAGCTGTGTATGGCTTTGCGTTGTGCCACGAGCTAGCGCATCCGCGTCGGAGTGCTATGATACTGTAAGTACGCGGGTGCTGCCGAAGCGCACGGGCGGCAACTGCGTATTATTCCAATGTCAACGCTACGGGTCACTGGCGTAATCGTGTAGTTGCCAAAGAAACTCCATCCATCCACTCTTTCCTTCTTGCCATGTCGGACCTCAAGCTCGTGTATCGCTGTCTTCGCAAGATATCAGAATGGACTCTTTCATTCTACTCCGAGGTATATGTTACAGGCAAGCATAATGTCCCGGAAGGTGGTCCTGTATTACTGTAAGTCTACCTTCTTTACTCCGTTCATTATCGTGTGACAGACTTAGACTTGTCTAGTATCCCCTGTCATCACAACGAACTCATAGATATTGCAACCCTCTGTGAGAACGCTCTGTGTTTTATGTCGAAAAGTGCTATGCTCATATGATTCGTCATTGACAGCTGTGACGGTCCCTTTCCGCAGACCGGTGTGTTTCTGGGCGAAGGCTACTTTATTCCGCAATCTGGTGGCACGAAATGTACTCTTGTCGTCAGGAAGCATTCCAGTTCGGCGCAGCGTGGACATAGATAGCTCCACAAACGCAGCGCAAACGAAAGCCGGTGTTGCTACGACTGGCCGGAATGACAAGTCCAGCGACGCCCACTTGTCGCTTTTCCGCGAGACCTTCCAGGCATTAGATGCAGGGGAGGTGATAGGCCTCTTCCCCGAAGGGACAAGCTACACCGAACCCGAGATTGCCCAGATAAAGGATGGTGCAGCGTGGGTTGCACTAGAGTATGCCCGGTGGCGTTTAAAACGCGAAGACACGAGCGGCCAAGCAGAACCTTCCAAGTCTAGAAAATTGGTAGTTATACCCGTCGGCATTGTTTACAGCGACAAGGCTCGTTATCAAAGCAGAGTAAGGGGTCTGTGCCTCAATAACGTCGATTACACATAGTTGACTTCTCGATCTATGTCAGGTACGGGTTGAATTCGGAGAGCCGATCAACTTAGACGCATATACCCAGTCTTTCTTGTCAGCAACTGACACCGAGGACTCTCGATCGGTTGTGCGAAGTTTAACGGGAGAGATCGAGAGACGTCTTCGTGCACTAACCATCAATGCACCCAACTGGTTGGTCCGATCTTATTGAACGTTGATCATGGAGAAATACTCAAAGGCGCATATAGGGACACTTGGTTTGCGGCACGCATAGCCAGGGACATTGCATGGGGTGGGGACGGAAAGATACCTACCCAGGCATATACCGTGGTCTCGCAATCGTCAGTAACACACTCACATAAGAATGATTGATTGACTGAGTATATGCTATGATGTATCACCACGTCTAGGTATATTGACCGCCTGGTTGCCTCCCCTAAACCATCCGCTCTCCCTACGCTTGTCGACTACTATGCTCTACTTCAACGTACAGGTCTTACACATCACATACTCGCCTCTGTCCTTCCATCACGTTCCGGCACACTTGCAAATGACCCTACCCGACTCACCGCCATTTTTCTGTTCCTTCGACACTTCCTGATGACCATATTACATCCAAGCACGCTCCTGTTCCTCCCACCACTGCTTATACACCTACCTGGCTATATTACAGCCGCACTCGGCGACCGTTTTCTCGTAACTCCAGGAGAAGAGGAGGGAAGGACACAAGCACGCGCAGTGTGCGGCGGGTTGGGTTACGGACTCGTCGCGGCAGGCGTGGGCCAGAAGGTCGCCCGCAAAATGGGCCAATGGTGCGCTAGTAGTGCATACGTCGAAAAAATGGTTTCTTCGATGCCGCTAGGCGTGTATCTAGTCAGTGTGCTGAGCGGGCGGGTGGGGCGGATGGTGGGGAGTGCGCTCGTGACGTATTGCACAATCTGGGGGATCTTTAGGTGGTATAATCGATTGGTGCACAGTCAGTGTTTCATTTCTTGCTCATTTCCGCATCGTGTTTTAATGCTCATATACATTGAACTTTGTCGTAGCCAATTATAATCGGTACGTCCGCGGCCTTGAACAGTTTCTATGAGCCACTCGGAAATTGACACATCTTGTTACCCACAGCTTTATCCGTCTTCGTGCCGCCTGGACCATCTTCCTAGGCATACTTGCCCCCGCCTCATGCAATGTCTCTGAAACCGACCTTGGGCCTTACATGCGGCCCATCCTTCCCGCGCCCAATCCATATATCAAACGCAATCGCAAGCCTGTCAGTGAGACCGGGGTCGTTCCCAGCGCAAATGGCGACTCGAAGCCGGAGACGTCATCATTAATGCCTTCGTCGGGCCCTACAGACCAGCCTCGAGTTGCTAGCTGGCGACTCATTCGTCCCTTACTTCGGGCGCGAGAGGAGGCGGAGAAAGTAGTCAATGAGCTTGGGCTAATGAAGTGAAATATGACACTTTCATTTCATTATTTTTGGGGGACCTGGTTATGAGTGGGAATGTTCCTGGGGTAACTGGTGTGCCATGTGGGGTTATGAGCGGGAAATCGCACATCTCCGAGCGTATGCGCTAGCTCTTTCTCTGGGGTCGTCCTCATGGCATAAATGTGATTAATCGTATTACTACAGCACACGGACCTGGGAGAGAGCCTTTCGCGATTGCGTCCTACCGTTCCCTCGATCCCGGAGTCGTAGTAGAGCGCATTCCGCGATTGCATCCTGCCTCTAGGTTACCCCGGTATGCTTCTGATCATGATCTAGAGTACAAGGTTGCATTCTAATTGTAAATCCTTAACACTGCTGTGTACAACGTCTCCGCAACCGACAACGTTCGAAGCTCGAACGTGCACCCCTTCCCATTAATGCTCCTGCCCGTCGCCGGATTCGAAAAGGAGCCCGTTGTATTAGGGTCACAGGTTAGAGCTCCTGGGTCCGGAGGACTCGATGTTGGGAGCGCACACCAAGGTTACACAAGCAATGTCGTCTCTGCTGTGCCTTGGGCGTCCAGTAGAGCCGACACTGGACCGATGGGATGCATTCACGGACGAGCGTGACCCGGCACCTGAGCATGGTGCGCTCGGACCTACATCTCCTCGACCGCCTCCAAATGATGTGGCACGAGCTCACTGCGCTGCTTGTGCGTCTCTTCGCCAGCCTGTCTGTTTCAGGATATAGTAAGGATGCCTGGGAGGTCCGTGTCTGCCGTGAAGGCTGCCTTTGCACCTCGAGTTGCGCCGACTGAATAGTTTCGAGGTAGAATTTGGGGGCACTGCAACAACGAACACAAGGGCTTCGAAATTGCTAGCGGGAATTGCCCTTAAGAGCGAGCTTCCGTACTGCAGCTGGCTTCTAGATAGAGAAGGCTAGCATAAGTCTGCCACGACATAATGCCCAAGCACTGGGCTTAAGCATACTAATGGCGTGGAAGCCTGGACCGCCGAATCAGAGATTCGCGCACCGGCGTGGGTTGGCATCGTGTGCTGGCTGAGACCCACGCAGATGTTATCTTGTTCTAGTTCCCACTTCCTACTTCCTGGAATCTCGGAACGACATGCCTGAACATATAGGAACCTTGACAAGGTGAAGGAGTCCAGCGGGAAGCTAGAAGATGTAGTTGCAGCTGGAAGTCTTAAAGCCAAGGGGCGGGTTATGTGAGACGGTGGACCACAGACATCATCAGTACCTGCTCGACATGAATGAAGCGACTTACGGCTGCAATTCACTTTCGTCTAGTCTCACTCCAAGGAAGGGCCGCTAATTTCCGTCAGCTGACTGTTAGAACTCGGGTGCGAAGACAAAATGCTGGGACCCTGCTTAGATCAGGACCCTGCACGGTACGGACACGATGCATACCTCTTCGGGCCGATGTGCATGATCATCATACCTCCCGTTTAGATTGAGTATATCGTGGGCGATGTCGCGTCTACGATCTCGTGGATCGAGTATTGAATCAGCTTAGCAGCTAGTACAAGTCCGAAATTCGTGAGAATCGCAATCAGGAGATATAGCAACATGTGGCGGTGCAGACGACAAGGAGACGTTGAGAGACATCAGAACTAAAGAATATAGCGACAGAGATGATAGCGCAGATATTAGTTCCGGGCTAGATAGTGGTGGGAGCGACAATGTTGGAATGATAACAGCCATGAGAGCAGATTCCGAGCACAATGAAACCAGTAGACGAAGAAATATCGTAGGAAGACACGGTCACATTCAGCTAGATGTTCAGGGTGCGCGGCGACCCCTGCCTCTTAAGAAGCCGAAGACAGATGTGCCCTGCCGTCGGTCCACAGGCCGTGGAGCATGAATGGAGGTGCTCGGCTCTCCAGAGGCCGTTGCTGCCGTCGATGTCGAAGGTGGTGCAAACGACAGAAGTAGAGAAGCCCCGCCATCCATCAGAGAGTCTCTGCTCTGAGTAGCGGCAATCCCAAGAGGAGACGTTGGACCATTCGCACTGCTCGCTGCGTGCGATCGCGCAGGTGGAGAGGCTACCTGGGCATGTGCAGGTAGTATTCGGTCCGAGTCTTGAGTTTCAGCGAAAGCGTCTATACGTGGCTGCCCAGGCTGAGAGGACACAATGGTCCGGGTCTGTATCTGCGGCTGGGGCTGCATCTGCCATTGAGAGGGATCCACAATTGCAGAAGACCGACGCGGCTGCTGACCCACATGGCGATCGGATTGTCCCGCTGCCGCGGCAGGAACGGGAAGCCTCGATTGCTGAGCTTGAGAGTAAGGTTGAGTTATAGGTTCACTTGACATTTGCATAGAATCTGGCCTGGAAGGCTGTGGAGATAAATCATCCAAGATCCTGAGGCCGTCACCGAGGTGCCGATCGTGAGAATCGCCTGTGCGAGCCGTAGCATTCGATTCCTGTGCAGTTACTGGCAATACATCTTCGGTAGTCGACACAGATGTATAGCGTGAGTGGCGCCGACGTGCCCGTTCCGTATTGAGGAGCTGCTGAAGCGATTCAGTGACTTGATCGAGGTCTTGCTGTCCACTGATGAGGCTGCTAGAGCTAGAGCTAGAGTTGTTAGAAAATGTCAGTCCCAGCCCTCCAAGAGGCTCAGAAGACTGGTGCGGGACGCGATCCGGCCTGCGTTCGGGATCGAGCCTACCGCTGTCGGTGCCATCAGGGCTCGCACTCCACGGCATCGCTCTAGGGGTGCGCACATGCGCATCCCCCGTGACATGCGTCTGATCAAGCGCAGTCCCTGAACCAGTGGGATGCGCAGCAGCACTAAATGCTAACGAATCGTTACTCCTCATAGCCAGAGTTATGGTCGAAGGAAGATTCCTGAGGCCGAGATCAGCGAGGCTCGGGTTATGGGAGGGCATGGTGGAAGTGGAGGCAGAAGTGAGGGTCAACGTCGACGCTGAGGGTAGGCCGGCGAGGTTGAGCGCGCCGATACCTGAGCTACGCGACGATCGCGCGCTCGGTACTGTACCCCATGTTGATACTAGTGAAGGCTCTGGGGAGGATGCCCTATTGCGAGTACTGCGCGACGCGTTACGAGGCCCTCGCTGTGCCGCGGCAGACATAGTGCGCGCACGTTCGTGCGGCCTGTGTAATCCTGTAGCAGCAAGGTTGAGACTCGAGAGACTAGCTGACGCCGAGATTGCGTTCGACGCAGTCCTGACGTCGCTTTCAGAGTCGCTCGTACTTGTGCTGTCACGGCCTGTGCGCACGCTCGTCCCGACGGTCGTAGCGATGGAAGACGTTGATTCGTTCCACGGGATGGAGTGCCTCAACGCCGTACGGACATGCCCCCAAGTCATCTCCGCAGTCTCGAGCTCTCCTGAGGACACGGCCAATGCGCGAGCGGCCGCTTCTACAGTACGCGGCTGGCCGAACACGGGGTCTCCATCGAAAGGCGGCTGCGGTCCGTCGCTGAAAAGCATGAGACCACCGACAGCTTCATGCTCTTCGTTGCTTTGTGAGACGGCCGCGGATGACGATTCGCGGAGTGGCACGTACCCGCTTCCGACGACGAACCCGTAGTTCGGAGTTGCGATCGTTTGCACTGATTGACCTGTATGGTAGGGCGGACCGATAAAGCCTTGGGCCTGAGTAGAATGTTCCCCGCGAGGCGTGCGCTCAGATCGCTCCGAGAAGTCAATAGGTGGATACCGATCAGGCCCACTGACAAAGGGTTCTGTCATGGGAGCAGTGATAGCGTCAATGAAGCCAGAAGGACTTGGGACGAACGGGGCTGCAACAGGAGGAGGGACGACCCTCTGCGAAGGGGGTGCTCCGGGAATGATCCAAGGCGTTCCTACTGCTCTTCGCTGAGCACGTCGTTCTGGAGGCGGCGGCCGGATCGGCTGGGGCTGAGGTGGAGACACTCTGCGTTCGCGTTCGCGGCCCATCGACTGACTTGGATCTAACGGCATGACCGGAGGTCGAACAGTTCGGCCTGGATAATACAAATTCCTCTCGAGTTCGAGGGCTTGTTGCCACGGCTGTTCGATCTCGAGGGGAATCTCATCGTTGGTGCCGGAACCTGGCGCCGGGCTTCGAACATGGTTGCCAAAAGCTGCTGGACGAGCTGATACAGAGTCACGGTCTTGGTATCGAGCAAGCTCCGTTCTGAAATGAGCGTGCTCTGCACGCAACCGTGCTAATTCTACATCTGTTTCCGCCATGGTCTTCTCCGCACGGGTTAGCTACGGCATACACGTTAGCGAGATCAGTACGATAGTTGAGGATTGAGTAGCATTTTACCTTTCTGTAAAAGTACGTTAGTTATCATGGAAAGGATAACATCAAGTAGGTCTAATCTTACGTTTTGTATTCCTCCTCCAAACGCTCCATTCGTCCAACCAGGTTCTCTTCTATTGTGCGTGAGACTCGTAGATCCTCATCTTTACGATGAAGATGCTTCAAGTACTCTTCGTTTTGTTTCTGTATGGATTCGCGAACGGACACCGCCTCTTTTCGTGCCACGCAATATCGATGAAGTGCTGTAACAGCCAAGCGGAGGGGTTTGTACTACCCGGAGTTGTTAGATCTCTGATAGTACGGGATCGTGACTAACACTGACCACAACATGATTTCGGTCATCTCTGGTTGCGAGCCACTGTTGTACTTCGCTGATGACGCTCATAACTTGCTCCTCAGCAGCGTTTTCACCTGACACCAGCGCGACCCGTTGCAACAACTCCGAGACGCGCGTTGAATCGTCATTATCGGAGTAATTTGGAGGACGGTCAATATGCAACTTCTTTATGCGATCTGGAAGGAAGGCTTTGCGGCAGAGCGGACATGTGCTTGGTTGCATGCGCTGCAAGCATCTTCCGTGAGAGGAAGTTCATCAGCCTAAATCAGACATGAATACTGGATAACGCACCCGAAGCAGAAGACATGTCCGCAAGAGATTGCGTATGGTCTACAATGATCGTCTGCCAAAGGACCCCAAGAATAGAGCTCCAAGCAGACATCGCATGTAGACGATGGATGCACAATGAGCGGCATTCAACCGTATCCTACGACTACTAAGCACCTTCGACAGACTATACTGCAACAAACGATAGAGAGATTATTAGCCTGTTTTCTTAGTGCGTTTAGCTTAGGGAGGATTGGAGGGCAGGGAGTGGCGGAGGCAAAGGTTGCAAAAGAATACGACTCGCCACCTCGTGTCTTCCGCGTTGAGACTGGTCACTAGCGTCTCTTGCATTGTCTTCGAATATAAGCAACTACACTCAAAAAAACTGTAAATATACCGTGACACAACATTGTGCGAAAACACTGATTTTATAAGCGGAAGCTCTAGGAAGAGAGCGAGAACGAAGAGAACTCGGCAAGCTCAAAACACACCTCTGTTTCAAACTGGAAAAAGGTCACATGATCGTGGGAAAGACCTGCCCTTTCAACGAATTCCTCTGTACACGCGATTCGACGCGAACCACGACGATGAATGCTGGTTCCCTCGTCCCCCTCCCAATTCACCAGTCAAATCTTCGATAGTCATGGTGTTGCTCTCTGCAAAATCTACATATGGCGTCCATGCGCTCTGTTAATTCAAATCGCCCCTTGTGTAGAGGTCCGAGCACTCCGTCAGGTCACTGCTTTCTTTCCAAGCTGCCAGGTACCCAAGAAACGCCAGGAGAATGTTCGAAGAGGGCTGAAGGGCGAATTTTAAGTGAAATGTCTCCGGGAGGATTTCTGTTGTAGCATCTAAAAAGGTGAAAGATCAATTTTGACAGCGTGTCTCCGAACTAATTTCCGTTCCATTAAGCTTCTGGTTTTCTGTTACCTTTATTCAGGAAGCTTCGCATTGGCATGGAGGTTTACTGTGAACCCGTAACGGGTATCGCGGCAAGGAACTTTACTCTGCTTGTTGTGCAGACACAGTGCACATACAATGCTGTTTGCTTACTGAAAACGAAGTCAAGTCACGTCCTTGCGTCCAGCTAAGTGCGTAGTCATACCCCTATCATATTGCGACTGCCCATCTGCGGGCATGTTCGAGTGTGTTTTCCTTGCGCAAGTACACGTGTCAGATCCAATGGAAACTTAAAACAGGAGGCATTCGCTGGATCAGATTTCAGACATGCATGAACGTGTCTTCCAGATGGCGCAACTTGCCAACTCTATGGATTGCTTATGCTATGTGAAGTGGCAGCTCCTTGTCATGTTAGTTCCCGTCACTAGCCTTCAAAATGGTATATAATAAGACCAGCATCGTTTCAAGCGTTTTGACTATCATGGCCTCTTTCTCACATCGTTTTCTGGTTTACGCTAGGTTCGACGCTGATCCTCCCCCGGCCGATTGTTCTCAAGCATCCGTGCTGTATGATCTGATCGCAATCGACGCGAAGCCACTCACCGAGATTCTCTCCTATTCCGCACCCCGTTGGCCGTTCAATAGGCCCGTCTGCTCCCATTCCATGGAAATTTTGTGGTCCCACGTAACGTCCTCAGACGGCACTTATCCCGCAAGGGTTCCACTTCAAGCTCTCCACGCGGCGCTGGTCCCTAAACATCGCGGCATTTCGCACAGGCAAACGCGTGCCTTTCATATACGTGCCGTCATTTTTGCCTACGCTGTACTACCGTCGTAGGAGTGCTCATAGAGAAACTCGACAGGCCTTGAGGTCGTTATCAAGGTTACCGTATGTAGTCACCTCGCTTACGGATAACGAGTATCAGAAAGCTGATATACATTGTCTCCGTATTCACATCGTCTATGAAGGCCTTTAGGTGGCAATATCCTTGTTCGCCAAGATGGATCTTTCCCAACACGTTGTTCACATGAGGGAGGAAGCTTCGCACCGACTGCCGGAAAAAGCCCAATTGGGCGCCTTGCTGTTTCGGAGGTGGCTCGAGCATGCTAGTATGGGACCCCTGGTCGCGAATGCTCCGCAAGCAATACAGCACAATCATAACGCGAGCCCCTGCGCGTTTGCACCATACTCTCACAGAAACGTAGCAAGGTCCGATTCTTATCTGCCCCCTGACTTCATCACGGCTCGTCTCGTGTGATGGCCAATCCTGTCCGCACTACGAACCGCCTTCCATGGCATCGGCCCCAATTTACCACCATCGGCAAAACATCTGTCATCATGAAAGGCTTCCGCTTCGAAAGCCGTGCGGTCAGACATCGTCAGGATCCCAGATTCAGTCCCGATCCTGGCGTCCGGACGGGACGTAAACTCTGAATGGGTAGCATGCCCCCGGGTCCATTATGAATAGGCCAGGCCGGCACCCAAGGTGCATGTTATAGAGAGACGATCACGAGCTAAGCTTAAATCGCCCCGAGCGACACCTCTCCTTCCGTTCTCTCGCTACTACTCTCGGCTGGCCGCCATGATCGTCCTCCACCCAAACTCGGTCTGCGACGTCTGTTTCGACAACTACAGCGAGCACAACGTCCCGCACTCGATACGATGTGGGCACGTCTTTTGCCTTAGGTGCGTGCAAGCCCTTCATTCTCTAGCTGCCGCGGACTTCATCATGGTGGTCATGCGCTTACCGCGTGTTTCGTTGTTTCCCTCACTTGCAGGTGTCTCAGCCAGCTCAGTAGGCAAAATTGCCCGCTTTGCCGTCAAAGCTTTTCCGAGCAAGACGTACGCCGGTTGCTTGTCGATAAGACGAGCCAACCGGGCAGCCCTATACATTTCGACGTGAAAGACGAGTTTGCGGACCTTGATGCAGATTCGAGCGCTGCGGTGTCCCTCCGTAATCGCATCACGCGCATCGTACTTGACGGTGGCAAGGCTACCGATGTCCGTGATCTTCTCGACGAAGTACGGAATTGGCTTGGTGAACGGACCCCCGCCCAGGTATTTTCTTAATTTGTCACAGTCAACATGAGATGACGAGCCGTTGACAGCATGCCGACTTACGAGCCGCTTATCTGCTCCTTTTCAAGTATACGGACCTCCAGTACAAAGTCAAAGAAGAAAAGGCGGTTATCGCAGAGTTGAAACAGGAAAATGAAGAGCTGACTGAACAGATTCGCGTTGAGCGCGAACGTGCTGATGCCAAGTACCAGGAACTCTCGAAAAAGCGGATGGACGAGATGGAAACCGCGATGAACGTTGAGCGTAATTTGCGCGACCGGGTAGATCAAGTTGAACAAGACTGGAAACAGTGAGTCCAACTTCTTACTCGCGGTCTTATATTTACTGACGGGTTGACAGAAAAGTAGGCAGATAATCTTCGCTCAGTTCCCTTCGTATATCATACTGACAAAATATTATCAGTATAACGCTTGCCTCGATGACTGCCGGCGGTTAAAGGACGAGCTCAAGCGAGGCAAGCAAAATCCGTTGCCCACGCCACCCCGGGCGATGGACGCTCCTTTCTTTTACTCCGTCGATCGAGATTTACCCGTTGCAGAGCCCATGGACGGCGATGAAGTTGTTGTCTCGCGACCAGGGACGGCAGAGCGTTCAAGAGAACGGGAGGACAGGTTCGAGCTGTCACCCATCCCAGCGACCGCTTCGCTCCCGGCCACCGACCTACCTAACCGCCAAAACTTCCGACCACTTACTGCTGAAGAAAGCGACGTAGAGGACTTCAAATCTAAGCGCATCAGTCCTTACCTCATACGCTCGATTGACCCAATCCCTATCCGACCGAGTCTGCAGCGCATGGGCAGCAGCTCATCTGTCTCTGTGTCCGGTCGGTCCGGATACGATTGCGGTATCCCGCGGTCGCTTCCCCGCTCTTCTGTCGACGTCCACATGGCTAGCTGCTCGTCATCGCCCAAAAGCACCTTCCAGTACTCGCCCAAGGACCGGGACGAGCCTATGAGCTCGGTGTACGACTCTAGTCATGGACTCGCCAGAAGGGCTACTGTCAGCTCGTACGCTCGTGAACGGGAAGACCAACAAGAACGCGTCAGGAAACTATCTGACGTCCTCGACAGACCATTACACAACACAGATATGCCGCCACCACTGCCGAAGACTTTCGATAAGCAGCAGTCTCCTTCCTCGTCAGTCTCCCCGGGCTCTTCTGTTCCGGCGACGAGAAATTCGTCGCCAGTCTCACCCCTCCTCCACAGCCCCCTACTTCACCGGCCGGCGGCTCAATGTCAATCTCAGTCACAAGCCCAGGAACCGATCTCGCGGGCGAGCGTAGCGGCTTTGCAGGCCGAGCGCGCTCGCGCCATGTCTCTCAACAAAGATACTGTGCCTCTCGCTACACCGGTTGCGGCCTCACCCGTCTCCCCTTCAGGTACTGCCTTGAAGGACCGCGAGACGCCGCTGTACCCGGCCGCGTCAGCACACTACCAGCCCCGTCGGCCCTCTATGGGTAGCATTCGAGGCAAATCTGCGGCATCTGTACCAGTGCAGTCGGCGTCAGGTTTGACACGGAGCTTATGGAGCATGCCGCACGAAGCAGCGGTGCAAAGAGTTTGACCTTTCTTTGGCTTCAAGTGGTCGGATAACGTCAACAGACGGACTCTTCATCTCTGCTTCTTGACTTCCTCTTCAAATGTACTATTTGACTTACTTCGTCTTTCTCTCCCACTATGGTCTTACACACCCCGCCATCTCTCACGCGAGATCCTGGACGTCATGCGATTGTGCGGCCAGGAAGTGGGCGCACGATAATAATTACGGCATCCACCAGCTTGGAAGCAGGCCTATCTTATGTATCACTAACTGTACGGTTCAAAGCAATCACCGGTGTATGATATGATTCACCGCACTCAGCCAGGGATGTCAATACACGTACGAATTATAGAATTGTGCTTCGCCGTAAATAGGTGTCATGAGCACTGTGCGCTGCATAAAGTACAGAGGAATCTTGAAGACGGCCTTATCTGCACATCGGGCCTCGTAGTACGTGCCCTCACGAAGGTCTGGACCGCCCCTTGCCACGCGCTCATCCGATCGACGGTGCGGTAGACGCTGACGCCTGGCCTTCCTCAACCCGTGAGGCTGCAATTGGGCTGCATAGGCTGCAGTCATCCTCCGAGGATTCGTACGAAAGAGCCTCAAAGTTCAACATTCAGTGCCGCTGCTGTCCGTTCATCAGCCGTGCAGCAATGCTCGCTTTTTGATGTAAATTTCGTCAATGACGAGAAGGTCCTGCCGGTACACACTTCACTTGAAATACTAAATGCACTATTCTTTCACATCATCCTGGCAGTTAGTCGATCATCGACCGGTACACATTTGCGCATCAGCCTTTGTATAGCGTCAACATCAAACTGCAGTCTATAAGAAACCGTACGGCGTGAGCTCACGTCCATGCCATGTATCCCGTCTCTAGGATGAAACTGCAGAAGCAAGAGGTTCATCTATCAGCGGGAGGATTCTTGGTTTGCCGTTGGCTGGAAAAGGTCGCTGCGACCACACACAATTTGTATGTTTCGCTACATCAGACACATCAGTGATGCTCACGCTCTGACGCATTCCATTTCACCCATGTGTTAGTGGGTACATAAATACCTCTGATAGACTCATCGTGGTCGCGTACAACAACTGAGACCCCACAGGACAGCCTCCATGGCGCCCAGTCGCGAAACTATCAAGATTGAAAGTCTCCAACAGAACGTTTTCCTTGACGTCTGGCTGTATAAACCTGACGGCCCAGGACCATATCCAGTGGTTGTCGCTGGTCATGGGTATGATCTTTTTATGAATACTTTCCCTCGCTGAACTACGTCTGTTGCAGTATGACACTCGAGAAAGAGGCTGGTCTGGCTGTGTTTGGCGAACGATGGGCAGCGGAAGCTGGTTTTGCTTCCCTAATACTCGACTATCGAGGTTTCGGGAGCTCTGACGGTCAGCCGCGCAATCTCATCGTTTTAGAGAAGCAGGTGCAGGACTTTCGGTCGGTCATCGAATGGGCGCGAGCACGTCCAGAGACATTCCGCACTGACAAGATCGTCGTAATGGGGAGTGCTCTATCCGGCACTGTAGTGGCCGATTTGGTCGTCCACGATGGCGAACTCGCTGGTGGGATGGCCCACTGCCCGGTTCTAGATGGCAAGTCTGGCATGAGAAGCGTCCAGCTCAGACATACTGATGAATCACGTCCATAGGCTATGCTACTCTTACGGCACTCCCAGCGAACCCACGCGTGCTATTTTGGTCTACCGTGGACTACTTGTGCGGGAAGCTCGGGCTCTCTCCAGTCTTCATCAAGGCTGTCGGCAAGCCCAACGAATTCGCGTTTCTCAACAGACCAAGTTGCCACCAAGGTAAATGCCTTCCGTGGCTTATCAAGTAAGCTCTGATAGATTTTGTTCGTCGCAACAGGGTTCTGCGCTATGTATGAAAATGGTACGAGCACTAAGACCTTTCCTGAGGTGGATAACGTGTTGGCGCCTCGCCTTGCGTTCGAAATGATGTCCTGGCGTCCGCCTTTGAAAGACGCGAAGTGCCCACTGCTCGTCGTGGCTGGTAGAAACGATGACATGATCCCTATGCATGTCACGCAGAAGGTGGCGCACGACGCGGGCGAGAGTGAGCATAACACATTTCGTATTGCATGCGCGACGCTGAGACTAAATTTAGAGATTTGTTTGGAGTGGTATTCCGGTGGACACTTTGACGTTTTGGAAGGCGGTTCGGTACGTTAACGTAGACTCTCTCCTTACCATCGCGATGTTGATCTGTCTTCTGACAGGCGTACGAATTCAACATGCAAGCGCAGTTACAGTTCCTACGCAGCCTCCTATAGGACGTCGTTATCATGGATGTGACGATGGATATTTGATTTTTAGTTCCCTGCAAAAGCCTTTTCTTCAAATCTTCGGCGAATAAGCTCTGTTGCTGTGCTTTGATTAAATTAAGAGTCATTCAGGTATCCTTTGGCCATAAATCGTTCATTGATACACACGACTACGATAAATACAACAAGAAGTGATACAACGTCACAGGTACGTGCGGTCTTGCATTGATACTAAGTCACAAGCTACGAAGTGTCTCATACGAGCTGCACAAAAAAGGTGATCAGTTCGCGCTGATCAGGTCGGGTATGCGAAAAGCTCACATCTGATCTCTTCGACAATTCCTGAGGGCAAAGTCATGTGAGTTGGGTACTGGTTCAATGAATATGGACATGCTTACCGTCTCCACTGTCTTGGTCATGAAGACATCGATATTTGGTCGTGTAGTTCTGTCCACAAGGCTGCTAGGCGTTGTTTCCACCGACCGTTCAGACAGATGGAATGATTGGAAATCGATGTTGCCAGTAGACTTGCCGCCATCGGAGACAAAGTCCCTGTAGTTCAGCCTGTACAGAAGCCGTGTTTTTCAGCCTTAACGTGTCGAGTCCAATTCGAATAAGACGCACATAGTCAACAGCGAGTTTGCATACACTGGTATATGAATAAGTCAGCCTGAGCTTTCGAGTTTTAGCAAAGCGGCGACCAACTCACGCTTGCTGATAGTCGGATTGAACAAATAGTCCCAGAGGGCAGTCGGTGCCGAGACGAACTAGAAGTCTATATTTCAGCTTCTGCACAAGCTCGCTTCGTTCAGCGAGGACCTACAGCTATCATGTTGGCACACCAGACACAACTATTTCGGAGGTCATCATTTAGAACGATTTAGCCAGAGTTTTGTGCAGACTCACGCCGTAAGACCTCCCGTCGCGATTGATAACATGATGAGTCTCATTAACATGGTATCGGTCCTATGGTGTTCAGTGACTCTTAGCAACTAATCTTGCTCCGAGCTTCATGTATACACACCGTCTGAAGCCAGTGCGGCTCGTGTACAAATAATAGGCCAGGGTTACAGCAAGGAACAAGTCTGTGGCCAAGGCGGTGGCAAGACCAGCCGTCAATACTTTCTGACGTCACGACGTTCAGTCATGTGGTGATGATAACAAGACAGTCTGGCTCAGAAAAAGCAAACTCACCTCGAATTTGATCTCTATGTAGGTTGTCACAGGGATCCGAATGCTGAACGCGACCATGAGTTCATCGGAAAGTCGGGGCGCAAGAGGGGCAAGGAAATCTTACAGTTCAGCGGGATATGCTGTGTTACTATCGGTAAATATATGTGGAAACACGCTGAAAACACACATACCAATCCCCACGCCTATAGGTAGTCACTTCATCAGACGCGTTACGGTTGAACGGAGCTTCAGGTGCTTACCTACAGTGACGCCGGAAAGTAATGCAATTATTTGGCGCCGCCCTATTTCTCGACCGTCGCATCGCGTTCTCGCAAAGCTGCCTACATGTCTCTAATTCATTTTGTGAACAGGTATGCTAGTCTATTACTCAAATATACTCAGAGTTTTGGGACAATCCCAAATACGAGAACGCGGCGCGGTGAGTAGAAAGGGCTTCGGCGCTAGGTTTGTTGCATTACTTTCCGGCGTCACTGTAACGATGTGACAGCCAAGAGAGCCTGGAAAGCAAGACGAGTAGTTGAGCAAATGCGTGCAGACCAGCTGCGAACACGGCTTACGCAAAACCCACTGATCCAAGGGTTGCGACTGACTAAAATGTGCATTCAATGAATGAATATATGATGTGGAGGCTGATACTGAGCAGAACTTACTACGCCAGACGCGAAGAGCGTAGAATCTGAGATCATCGTCAGCTGAATGATGCGGGAAAATCATGGGCATGACGTACGATTGTACAATGAAGCCTATGGTAAACTATACACGGCGTTACTTCTGCATCAAGCACAGTACGACATCTACTCACATTGAGCACCATTTCCGACTAGCGTGCGCGTAACATGTGAGCTCTGGGCCAGACGAGATTGGTCATTACTTACAGGGACAGACCTTACGAGCTTTGGTGAATGCTATATACTCAGCTATGACAAGGCAAGACTCACCAGGTGATGTTAAAGAGCGAAGCAGCTTGACCATAATTGATGATGAGATACCAATACACGATATGCGTGCTCATTGCCTGATGCGCCGTGTCTAGGATCCTGGGGAAAACGGTGTAAATGAGCACTGTTCGAATTTGGGAAATGTATCGGGCGTACCATACAATCCCGACCTGCATAACCAAGACAAGTCAATCATGTCGCTAGACTAGGCCCGGCTCTCGACATACCATATACTTTATCGCACGACTGTCGTATCTAGACCTCTGAGATCTGTAATAGTTCAAGGTCTGACAGCATGTTATGCCGTAAAATCTAATAAAGCGAACCTCAGCTTGATCGGCATGCCTTCAAACGAACATAAAGACCTACATTGATGCAAATGCATAACCTATGAAAAGCGCGCCAAAGGTAGACGCAGGCGACAAACCTGCGGCCCTCAGTGCAGCAGCAGGGTCAGGCGTTGAGCTGGGATCCATTAGAGCGACAGTGCGCTCGAAAGACCTCATCGTTGTGTTTTAAGCCTGCTAGGGGTGATAGACGGGTTCAATACATACCAGCCGGACCGCATGATGATGAGAACGTAATGATTCTCCACGGGGTCGAAAGATGCGAACCATGTCGGCGTCCGAGGTTCCCGCTGATCATCACGTATCCTATCAGTCTGGCCCGAAGCTTGCAGGGCATTCATCAGCGCGCATTGTTCAGCGCACAAGAGAATCGCTGGACTGCAATAATAATATCATGAACTACACCTTAAATAAAAGAACATGATGATGCCATGGGGTCTCTGAGGCGAGATGAGCGCCTCGGCACAGCAATCCGAAGACAATCGGAATAGATCCAGCTACTCCTTCGAGGATGCTATGGCCCGCGACAGAACTCAAGCGTGTGAAGCGTTCCCGGTGGTTCGTTTCAGGGCCTCGTCCTAATATGGCAAAATGACCACCGCATCGAGGACCAGAAGCTATAGACGCACATACCGTGTTCACGCAGCGAAGTTCGACCAAGTCCCTCGTCCCACGGAAATCCTTCCCCGCAAAGCAAGGAGATGCGTCCACCGCAAGACCGGCGAACTGAATTGACTGGAAAGTGAAGTTGCTGACAGCCGACTTATTAGCTACGGATTCTCTGAAGTTGAGACTGAAAGCCTAGGGGTTAGTAGACTCCCAATATTCGTCAGAATCAGAATTCATACACAATCAACAGCGAGTTTGCGTATACTGAGAGTGAAGGTCAGTTGGAGTCGCAAATTCAAGCTAGTGCAGTACGCACATTTGCTCAGCATTTGGTTAAAGAGCATATCCCATAGTTTAGTCGGGGTAACGACATACTAGAAATCACCAGTCAATATACTGTGTTATTCCTCTCAACAGAGAATACTCACGCCTATTAAACTCGCTAGCAAGGCGCAGCTGAAGGATGCTAATCAGAAGTGCTGGACAAAATCAGAAGTACAGCGAGCTTACATTGTAAGACTTCCCGCCCCAATTGATATTATGATCAATCTCGTCAGCATGGTGTCGGTTCTAGTGAAAGAAAGACCGGTCTTCGTCAACATTGATCATTCCTGCAATGCAATAAAACACATACCTTCTGGAGCCTGTTCGACTCGTGTACAGATAGCCCACGAGGACGGCGGCAAGAACTACATCCGTTGCCAAAGCAAGGGCAAGGCTTGCCGTCTGCAACGGCTGTAGGCGTATCGCGTACTCAGTCAAGGCTCGTGAAGAATTACGCTACAAATTTGCGCACCTTAAATTTCAGTTCCATATAGATAGCTTCAGGATGGCGAAAACTGGAACGCAAATACCACTTGGGTCAGCGAGGTTTGCTTAAGGGACGTCTAAAACTTACCATTCTACAGGGAAAACTATAACGATGTCCGATGAGCAAGGATACAGCGTCGAGGTCATGTCACATACCCAAGCCCACTCCTAAGCCGAAGGTTCTGTCAGTAAACTGAGAAGTAGCGTTCGATACGGCTTACCAAGTGTGGTGATACTCAAAATAACACAGAATCCGGAGATCCAAACATTGCGACCGACTGAGTACCGTGTCATTAGTAAGGGGTCAACATCTCTGAGCGAAACGACTGACAACGCCAAATGCGGTTGATATAAAAGCTTATGAGACGTTAGCTCGGGAAGAACAAATTCGATCATAACTAAGACTGACCCCTGCACGATGAAACCAAGGGTACACTATAGGAGGGCTGTTAGTGCTGATCATATGGAAGAGGATATATCAGCTTGCGTTGATCATCATGGCTCCCTGAATATGTCGTTAAAGATGAGCATTTAACACCTGGAGACAGAGACGCGTACAGGAGCAGACCTGAAAATGTATTCAGCTTAGAAGCCGTCAATTGCGTTGACACTCACCAATTGATATCAAACAAAGAGGCAGCGTTTCCGTAGTTTACAATGACATACCAAAAGACGATGCGCGTACTGATGCATTGATGCAGACTATCCAGAAGCCTGATGAGAAGGATTTTGAGTGGCCGCAACGTAGAATTTCCAGATGTCTTTCTTACCATACAACCCCAACCTAGGATTTCGAAACGTATCAATACCAAGATCGTGTTGCTTCAGCATAAGACAAACCAGATATTTGACCGCTCGATTATCTTCCTTGGACTTGCGCGATCGATAATAGTTTAATGTTTGGCAGCATGTTATACCATAGAAACTAGATGTTGTAATCAGAGGAGGCAATTACCCCGGGAGTAATGACTTACATGGTCGCAAATGTGAAGCCAAGCAAGACAGCACCGAATGTGGAATCGACGGTTAAACCAACGAGGTTTAACGCTGCTGTTGGATCACGGGCTGGGTTTGAAGTATTCATGTAAGAGAGTACGTAGTCAAGTATAGGTCCTGTCCTATATAGGTTTTGGACACATAGATCAATTCGAGTCTGCACAGGTCGGATCGTATATGGACCAATCGACGATGTGGCGTTTCTTTGAAAATTAGTGGAGTCGTGGGGTGCAAAAGCATTAGAAAATAGCTGCCAAGGACTCACAGCGGGGCGGGAATGGTAGAATAAATTGCACCTTGACAACCAAGCACGCTTGCGGTAGGACTTCATGCGACTCCCCGGGTTTCGTATGTCAACCTTCTGCCTGTACGACAGGAGTTAACAAGGAGAATGTGATCCAAGCAGGATCGATGTAGAATTTCGAGGTACCATCGTCTGCGTTCGTCCGTTCAACGCTGAACTTGCGAACATCAAATGAAAAATGCTCGCCGTAATGACCGGTGTGCAGTCGGCGAAACAGCCGAGATCATCCTGGAGTACAAGGCTGCCATGCTTGAGTAGAGAGAAAAGGATGTTGAGATGCTCGAAGGAATGCAGGAAGGCCACAGCTGCATACTCGAACCCTTTGCTCACTCGACATTTAGCCGCAACCTTTGTCGTTCCGATGACTTAACCGTACCGACGATGTATGTGGGGGTTCTCGCCGCCCCCTCCGGTGAATTCATGCACGTCTAAGGCAACGTCAGCTTACGTGCGAGCAGACAGCAAGAATAATCAATTCTAAGTCCTCGCGTAGCTTGAAGAAGGGTGACTCACGAATATCCACAGTGCCTATCCTTCATGTCTCATGCAAAGTTCACCGGGAAGACAACCCCCGGTATTGTTTACTTTGATTTACGGGGGGCACAGTCCGCAACCGCTTTTCTACAGTGCGAAGGTTATTCTGCGAAACGTTGATCGTTGATCGGCGCCCCGGCCCACGGTAATAGAGTAAGAAGGCGGCCATGTTTATTATACGCGGACCTATGATTCATGCATGCATAAAATGAGCTCCCGTGGTGGACGATTTCCGTACTGAGAGCGGCCACAATTTTCGTGGCTGTTGCAGGTACCGATATACATGTGCTCGAGTCGGTTCGAAGGTCAAAACGGATCTGTGTAGTGGCGCGACGGGTCGGGTAATGGCTGTTGTATTTCCTGTCTTAGTTTGAGGATTATTCTGCAGCGATCCATTCGTAAGCACTCTACATATGTGACTGTTCCTGGTACTTAGATGGTGGACAAGAGCCAAGGGCCATATTTTAGGCGCCTTGAGCTTATTCGCTGGTTCAATCGCGGCTGATAGGCCTCTGACTTAGTACTTACACCATCTCATCCCTCGGCATCCACCACCTAAAGCTCGATTTGTCTTGCTTGCTGCGTCTGCCGCACCTGAGCCGCCCCTATCTGACTGCTCGACAGCAAACGACCTCTTCGGCTGTGTGGCTGTGACGTCTCAGCTGTACAACTCGCGCTGCAACCTGACTAGACTTGCCTTCTCTTCGTCATTTCTCTACTTTCATCACAACGATATACCTTCTTCACGTGTAGACGACGATCATGAATTTCTTCAAGACTAAGCCAAGGACCCCGCCAGACTTGGTACGAGGACTGAGGGATTCTCTGCAGAAACTAGATTCAGCGCCCCCAGGAGAGTCGCGCAAGAGGGTGAGTACGATAGTTGCCTGCCAAAGCTATTCATTAACGAGTACTTCAAGGCCAACGAAGAAGCTTCCAAGAACTTGCAGCTGGTCAAGGGGCTATTGTTGGGTGAAGGAGGTATGCGCGTCAAGGCAGTAGTTTGAAGGTAACGATCTGACCTTATTTGGGTCAGACTCTTCGCCAGAAGTCGTCGCGCAGCTAGCCCAAGAAACCTACCAGACGGATCTACTTCAACATATGCTCCTAAGCATCCACCGACTAGAATTTGAGGCACGAAAAGATGTTGTCCAGGTCTTCAACAACCTTCTACGACGGCAGATCGGCTCGCGGTTTCCTACGGTCGAATACCTGTCTAATAAGCCAGAGATTCTGTTTACTGCTTTCAAAGGGTACGAGAATGAAGATATCGCGCTTAACACAGGGTTGGTCCTCCGGGAGATGCTACGACACGAGCCATTGGCGAAGATCCTTTTGCACTCGGAACAATTCTACAGCTACCCCCACTATATCGAGACCACTACATTTGGTGTTTCGTGCGACGCGTTCAACAACCTGAAGGAAACACTGACACGCCACAAGCCGATGGTAGCGGACTTTCTGGACAAGAATTATGATCGCGTACGTATATTCTCTGCTCTAAGGCACTCGTACTCGTGGCCTACCTATGTCAACGCGGGAAAATGTTAATTAACCACCATAGTTCTTCAAATCCTTCGACACGCTAATCCTCTCCGAGAACTACGTGACCAAGCGCCAATCCCTGAAACTCTTGGGAGAGATCTTGCTCGATCGCGCCAACTTTAACGTGATGACGCGGTACATCGCTAACGAGGCCAACCTCAAGATGATGATGAACCTCCTACGCGATAAGAGCAAGAACATTCAGTTCGAGGCGTTCCACGTGTTCAAGGTTCGTCTCCCTGGATCTTATAGAAATATACCTCCTCATGATCAATCAGGTGTTTGTGGCGAACCCGAAGAAGCCCCCACAAATCGAGAATATCCTGCGTAGAAATCAGGAAAAGCTTCTTCAATACCTGCGAAACTTCCACAACGACAAAGAGGGTTCGTTCACAATACAGTTCAACATTTCATGAAATGCTAATATTGGCTATTGTAGACGAACAGTTCACCGTGCGTTATATACTACTCAGTCGGAGCTAACAATGCTGACATTGGCCTTGCAGGATGAGAAACAATTTCTCATTGGACAGATCCAGCAACTCTGACCACACTCTCATACCCAGTTCGGGCCAGGCGATCTCACAGGATTTCCTCATGCCGTCCTATAACTCTGACCAAACCAATGGAGACCAACACACGCGACAGCTACTTTGTAGTACTACCCCATACCTCCACCCGGTGTGCTCTTCTCGCTCATCCGCCGACTCCGCGTAATCCGTGCCGAAGTAGATCTATACGTGTCTCGCGGATGCACGGGGGCAGCAACTCCGTCTATCCGCTTACCCGTCTTCTTGCAGCACATATCTCTGCCATCCCATCCCATCCCACCCGTGACCCTCGCATTCCTTAGCCGCATGATCTTGTCGTCCGTGTGCTTGCATGCCACGCATCTCCGGTCTGCCTGGCTTTACATTTAACACTTTCACTTGTACCGCTGTATTAGTATACCCACACCTTTCGAATAGTCCTTCACCCGCTCTCACGTACCGTGCTGGACATGGTTCAGACTCAGAATTCGGATCCCTGACTCAGTGCTCATGGACATTAGCACGATGCTCATGTACTATTAGAGACTGCTGTGGCGTGCATAACAGATTGCACGGCTAGTGTGAATCGTAAGGGAGTTGTAGCGATGTTCACCTTGTCTATGATTCCTTTGCGTGAGCCCGAGTACTTCAGTCTAGTAGCTTTCGCATTTAAACGGTGCTACGCTAACAGGTCGACAACAATCAGTTGAGCCAGACGAAGCTCGATCTTTGTGCGATTTCCGTGTTCTGTGCAATGATCTCCAAGTTGGTACCGCCCTCGACCCTCTTCATAACGATGGTGCCCGCATCGCCCGCGACGCCCGCAGCAATGAGGAACTCCTTCTCGGGGCCGCCCAGCTGCATGCCGCGGATCTGGTCCAAACCGGTATAGAACTGCGTGAGCAGACGCAGCTTGGGCTCGACCGCAAAGACCGCGATGGTGTCCCCCCGGGGGTCGACGTTGCCTGTGTTGCGGTTCGAGACGTAGATAAGAGGTTGCGGGAAGCTGGGTGACGCCTCTGCAATGAGGATCTCTCCCGCATGGAAGTCCGAGCCCGAGGGGAAGGTCGGCGGGAGGATGGACATGTTCGCGATGAGCGGCGTCGTGCCGTTCGGGGGCGACGGGATGATCTGCTGCGTGAGGGTGCTGGAGAGCTCGTGCAGCGCGTACAACATGTTACCTGCTGAGTGTAAAGAGGCGTCAGAAGGGCTGACGGACGAAGACATACCGAACGGTTCACCTCGCGTGGCAATGTGGCGGGGACCGCTACCTGTGGGCTGGACGATGAGGCCCTGGATCCTCCAGTCGCCCGGTGAGCCGTTCTCAACGAGACGCCAAATCCTGTCTGCACCCTGGTGGAGTACATATATCAGAACTTGCATTGCGCACTTGTGAATTGCAAACACTTACCAAGTCTGGAACGAACACCTCTTCACCATGCTGTAAAGCCATGTGAGGGTGCGAGACCGGCGCGGGGAACGTAATGAGCGAAGCATCTCTCGAGAAATGTAATGGGTCCGTTGTCGTAGGGATGATCAAACCGTTTCCAGTGTTGTACTATCGTTATAGACCATCTTCAATATCCCAGCACGTGACGGGAAAAAGATTAGAAACTGACGTTCATGACCGCAACCTGGCCACCGGCAAGCGGTGCAGTGAACGCAGGCGCACCTCCCTGGGTGGGGATTGTATCAACGGGTTCAGACAAAACACCTTGCGGACCAATGGTGAATGACTGGAGAGCGCCATCGTCGTTCTCGTTGGTAGCACTGCAAGGAGTCAACGCCGTCCTATGTGCGTTTTCGTTACTGAATGACACTCACTAGAGGATGCTTTTGTTCGTCGGATGCAGGGTTATCCACGACGGGTTAGCACCGGTAGGCGACTGGTTCAAGACTGTCAAACTCGACGTGTCAGAGTTAAACAGGTACGACACGACGAAGGAGGAATATCCTCCAGCCAAGATAGTGAAGTTGACCATGGCGTAAGGACGGCGTTCCTACGGTTCAGCTGCCCCTGTGCATGAGGGTCGTGAATTTATACTGGTGATCCTGCGGCTTCTACTGTACTCTTCTTCCAACAGAACCGCTCCTCCGAAGCTCCGCCGTTAAAAATGGGGCGTAGAACTGTCACATGGACCGTGGAGAAGCGTGGTCAAGGTATATTTGGCATTATCGGCAAACCTGAGCATGACTGCATTGCATGAGGCGGCGAAAGAGTCTCCTCCCAACAATGTGGTCCTCCGTGATGAGATATCCGAACAGGCGCACAGCGGAATTTCGGGAGAAAGAGAAGCGTCCTCGTAAAATACCATGATGAGCCGAGTCTTACCCGCCAAGGATATAGCTAGCGACTGCGAGGTATATCGTATCGCTTATGCTGAGACCGCGATATCCCAGTGGCGGGCTTAGCGGCAGAATCGGTGAAGAGTGACAGCTTGGTACCGTGATGCTGCTTCTTGGTTTCAAATGAATTTTCCATGATGACGCGAGGAGCTAATAAGATCAATGACCGTCTTCAACCCGGAGAGATACCGGTAAACTTGCATGCGAGACCGAAGATACACGAACCTGTCGGTATGAAACTATTAGCCAGTCCAGCTATACGTTGTGAGGTGGCGGGTCATCTTATCCTACGACGTGAGGACGTAGACGGCAGACGTGCTTGAGCATCGGATACAGAGCGGCATGTCGGGATAGCATTCAGAGTGTACAGTACAGTGTGAGCTCTGCTAACACTGTAAAGCCCTTGGAGCCGTGCAGCTAATGGGGAAGGAATGCATGCGGGGCCCATACATTTTACGCGTCATGGTGCGAGGTCGATAGCATAAAACATACAAAAACCGAGAGCAATGAGGAAGTAACTTAACGGCCGCCCTTGGAGCCCTTCATCTGTGCCTTCGAGACCTTGGGGCCGCTAGGGGCGGCTGACCGAGCAGGCTACAACAACATGTTAGCTCGAGGAAAAAACCGACTTGCTCAGTTAACACACCTTAGCCTTCTCCTTCTTCTCCTCCTTGGCCTTCTTCTCGGCCTTGGCCTTTGAGATAGCAGCACTCCGTTGCGCGAGACGGACTTGCGCAGTCTGGTTTCGCCGTGCTTGGATGGCAGCGAGGTCGGCGCCGACGATACCACGCTGGTGCTTCACGGTCTTGCGCGACCGCTTCTTGGCGACCTCCTCCGTGATACCCTTCTTGTGCATGCGACGGTAGACCACGGTCCAGGCGATCTTGCGAGGGTTTTTGCGCTGGAGGAAGAGCGACTCATTCTTGGAGGTAGAGAAGCGGAAGATCTATGCATCGCAGGATGTTTACACGTTCGTCAGAAATGTGATTCAGAGGGAGTGTCGCACCTTGCTGTCACCGCGAACGAAGAGACGACCCTTCGATGGGTAGATACGGAAGCCGGAGAATGAGTCGATCTCAACCTTCTACACTCATGGACGACTGATCAGCTTCATACGGCGCGGATGGAAAATGCAGATACAAACCATCTATGCAAACCGCGACGTGAAAGACAGTTAGTGGGTACGCAAAATTAAGGGCAGTCGCAGAAATAAGACGTAGGACTCAATAGCATCTCCACCACTTCAGCCGCTCATCCGTCCTCCGTTGCTTCAATCCATCCTCTTCCCTAACCCGATTTTCCCCAAAATTTCGACCAAACGTCTCCTCTCGACCCATCCTACGCCGTCCGAACATAATTTGTGCTCACCTTGAGGGATTACGGGGGGTTGAAAGGCCTTGAGGATATTGCTGCCGTCGGTGCGCACCTGCGCTTGACCCCAGACTCGCGAATTGCCTAATCAGGATGTCCCGCGCTTCCGTTTCGGGTGGATTACATAAGCAGGTCGCGAGGGGACTGGGCACGATGCGCCTGCGCGCACCCGAAAATACTCGCCGATTATCTTCCCGACTTTCATCATCGCTTGTACAATATCTCATTCTTTGGGGCTGGCAGTGGTTTGCGACCCTTCAATTGACTCGTCTTCGATTTATTCATTCTGTGAGTTCATCGTGTTATCTGAGCGAGCTTGACTGATGGTGATATGGCCCCTATTATCTAGGCGTCGCCGCAACGCGCGAGTGTAAAGATGCTACAGCGCATCCTGGCCGCTGTTTGAACGCTGCACCATCTACACCCGCGTTACCTTCCTTCAGCACCTCTTTCTATGGAGCGCTTTCCTCCACTCCCTGATTCTCTAAACTACATCTTCTGCGATAATGCAAGCACTTTTCGCTCCGCCGTATGGTGCCTCAGACAGCACCCGTATGTCATCCTGGATTGCGAGGGCCACGATCTCGGTAGAGCAGGCGGTTGTGTCACCTTGATATGTGTGGGGACACCCCTCGCCGAACATATATTCCTTTTCGATGTGACCAGTCCTTTCCTCACTCGAGCGGACATCGATGTCCTTCTGCAACTCTTCACGGATAGGAACGTGCTCAAGGTAGTCTGGGATGGTCGTATGGATTATCTTGAGCTGTGGAGTACATATGGGATCTCTATGGAGCATGTGTTGGATCTCCAGGTCGCCGAAGTCGTCTCCCGTAGTACCACTCGCGGCGAGCGCGACGCGCAGCGCATCAAACGTCTGAAGAACAGCTACATACAAACCCAAGTTGTGAAGAATCGACAGAACTTGAACCTCGATGGTCTCCATGCCGTGATAGGTTTGCAGAGATGCTGGAAGGAGTGTGGTTTTCCCGCAGACAACGGGAAGGATCGTGAGTCCCCTATTTTACTGTCCGTCGTTAGTTTTCACATATAATCACCTCCAGCCGAGGTTGTGAGGATGCACCACTCCATAGGTAGCAGGATGTGGTTAGAGCGCCCTCTCACTGAACAGCTCCTGCAATATGCCGCCAAGGACATCCTGCTTATCGGCCTACTCTACGCGGAGTTCGCCCAACAAGGCTGGATCCCTCAAGAGTTTCCAGACTATCATCGGCTCCTTGGTCAATGTCAACGCTACGTCAGTGCCCATCGGGAACAGGGGAAGTCGGGAGAAACGGACATCTTCAAACCTTGTCAGATCATGCCATTGGACGTTCTGGATCACCCTGTCGGAGCGAAGCATCGCTGCGCTGCTTGTCGTCGGTCGCTGTCTCTTGCTGCGTACGAGACATACCATGGTATTGCGCCGAGACCTGGAGCTGGCAGTAACGCGCCTGTTGCTGCTATCCTAAGACGTCCTCAGTGCCGTCTCTGTGAGGTCCTAGCATCGAGGGCAGGATACAAGCTGGACCACAGATATATGGTAACATAGTTTTCCTTTCGTTTTTCCACGAAGTCTTGACAACTTGAAGGTTGCAGAATTACCTCAGGGTGCGACGACGAACACCGATCGCGAACGGCCCTGGTACACTGGTCTCCCTTAATTATCTCCTATCTATCGCTCTGTCTACCTATCTTCCCATCCCTCTTCCGTTTATTTCTTGTCTGATCGAGTGTATTTACGTTTTCGTGCTCGAATGTCTATATATTACAGATCCACGTACAATATACAGGTACAAAACATGGCTTGTGTCATAATTAGGCTCATGCCGTGCCGTAGATAGGTGAGTCGTAAGCTGGTGTATGCTTGCTGCGTGGGCGGCTCATTGCTTAGAACCACACTGATTCAAACCCGCTCCGCAAAATTGGGCGACGACCACCCAAACAAGAATCTAAGAGTGCAGTTGAACGATGAGTCCCATAAACACAATAAAGAGCGCACCAGAGCAACGACCCCGCTTAGCCCGACGACCTTCGTGTTCTTCCACCACATGCTTCGCCTCACCGTCCGTGCGCCTCTCCTGAACGCTGTCGCTTGGCTTGCCATGTTATCCGTTTTATCGACTAGGAGCTCAATACGCTCTCCTCGCGACAGGATTTGCTCAACGTTCTGGACCATGATATCCTTCACCTGGGCAAGCTCCGCTTGGGCACGGGTTAACTCGTCGGACGGTGGAGCGGTATTGTACGTATTCATGAGTTGCGCTATAACAGGACCGAATGTTCCTTGCAAAGAGTAGGCCGGCTGATCTTCTTGTGACGTCGAAGGCTGAGCGGTACTAATGAATTTCTGCTGTAGTTCGCCGAGAAAAGTAAATGGCATCCGCCTGCGCGAGTCCGCTTTAGTAAGTGAAAGCCAATAAAAGCATGCAAAACCATACCTTCCGGCGGAGTCGTCTGCCATAACGAGATAGACGTAACCCCCTTCCGAAATGTAATGAAACAGATATTGTTCCCAGACATAGGTAAGCTTGCTGTTGTTTGGCGGGATCTTCGACAAAATCATTTGTGTTGCTACATTTTTGTCATATACTCTTTCGATATATCGAGTTGACTTGATTAAACGCACCTTGAGAGAAATCTCGAGCACCTCCCTGGTGCTCCGCGAGGATAGTGGATCCCTGCGCAACCAGCGCGTGTATCTAGGAAGACGTACATCAGCCGAAATACTTTGGCATTTTTCATCATACATACCAAAGACATCTTGAACTAGAATCGTTTTACGGGGGTATATACAAACTGTGGACGATGGTAAAGGTAGAAAAGTGAGTGCTCGGTCGCTTGCAGGCCGCTTATGGACCTCCGGCGCCCGTTCCAAATCCGGCATATAGCGCCCGTGTGGGAAAACCACGTGGGTTGGGCATACGACCGAGCCACGACTCCTTGCCAGCGCACTTTCATCCTCCATCTTCGCACACCATGGTATGTTTTCATCCACTTGAAAGGTCTTAGTGCTGAAAAGATGATCGCAGTCCGACTCAGAGCCCACCCGCGTTCCCAGCCGTGTCGCTACCGGTGTAGCCAAGCCCCCTGGTGCCCAAGTGCGGTGCGTAGCCAGCTCCTAGGTTCGGTTTGCGGAATCTGATTATTTTATAGGCGAAGAGCGGCGGGCGCGGCGCAGGTGTCGAAACCAAACTCTGCTCGCGCAGCTGGTGCAGGCGGGTCCTCCAACACCATGCTCAAACTCTACACCGACGACTCACCGGGTCTCCGCGTGTACGTGTCCATTTCTTCACGCCGTCCTCTCCCAATCTAATTATTTCCTCGCAGCGACCCCTTCATCGTCCTTGTCCTCTCCCTATCCTTCATTGCTTCCATCTTCTTCCTCCACATCTCCGCCAAGATCATCCGCGCCTTCACCAAGTAACTGTACGCAGCTGGCGACTGGGAGAGAACCGCGGGTCCTGCGTGGTGTTGTTTATTATTCGCCCGTGTATCAAAAGATCGACTTCGAGCAACATACCAGTATATTCCGCTCGAGCGTAATAGGTCGTCTGTTCGCAGACTATATCGTATGTTCACAAGCTTGGATTCTCCAAAATATATACTCGAGACGGTTGCGAAGACATTGGCTCATGCATTTGCTAC
The DNA here is from genome assembly GCA_005298045.1 of Pleurotus ostreatoroseus. Classification (NCBI taxonomy): domain Eukaryota; kingdom Fungi; phylum Basidiomycota; class Agaricomycetes; order Agaricales; family Pleurotaceae; genus Pleurotus; species Pleurotus ostreatoroseus. Next base: position 91,379 of record SWBT01000158.1, read on the forward strand.
TTCCAGTCGATGTAAACGGTCTTGTGGCGTTAGCAAGTTATAAGCATTGCAAGCAGGATTCGTCGAGTTTATATTTAGTTATGCGGCATGAAGAATATGACTAGCAAGTTACAAAACCATGTCAAAAACATCAACGACCTAGTGCCTAAAACTCTGCATCCCAAGTCTGCCAATTCCACTTTCCGCCGCCGCTTTGGACCTTGCAATGCGCAGGAGCAAACATGCGAGGCCGATCCGCTGCATCGACCGTCCTGAACTCAACTTTCACGTTCAACTGCTCCAATGTCGACACCACCTTATCTTGCCATGCTTCCCAATCTTGCAGCGTAGGCTCCTTCAAATGATTCTCCTCGCCCTCGTCGGGTAGAAAGTATTCTGACAGCGGCATAAGGCCCACGACGCGATAGATATACAGCGCCTGCAACTGGCGGTTCCGCCTCTGGCGCGAGACGAGGTATTCAAGTAGCATCGGGAGGAACGTCGCAGACAAGACGACGTCGCGCGGATCCACGAGGTGCAGCTCGCGCAAAAGAGGGCATGAGACCTCGATGTCCTCCTCAGGCGTCTCCGGGTGCGGCGGGATGCGCAGCGCATCGACCCAGGACTCTGCGCCCAAGGTACAGTACAGCTTAACAGCGTGGCAGGCGTCGCCCACGATGCGTTGGCGCTCCTCTGCGTTGACCTCGTCCGCTGGCGCGTCCAGCCACAGTTCCTGCGCCCGACGCAGAATGACGTCGAGGCGGGGGTAGGGCCTGAAGAACTGCCCGTTGAAGTCGCGGAGGACAGCCTGTCTGTACTGGAATGCGAAGGTGCTGCCCGACGCATAGACGTCCTTGGAAGTCTCACAGGCACGGATCTGCACCCTTGTGACGTCCGCAAGCAACTGCCTTAGGCTTGCGACCCCTCTGAAGAGCTCCGCGAGCGCATTCTCGTCGTCCAATATTTGGATGTAACTGAAGAAGAGAAACAGTTCGGCGTTGGCAGGGATAGTGAACAGGCGGATCACCTCCGCCAACTTGCTGTCAAGAGTGTCCTCGAACGCGATCTTCTTCAACTTGGGAAGTTGCATGGGCTGGTGGACAAGTTGCATGGGGTCATCCGTGGACGGCAACGGTTCCGTCTCTTCCACGACGTGGTGCATTGCAAAGTCTGCCAAGGTGTGAAGCGAATTCCTGAGCAGCCGCTCAAGTCCTGCCCAGTGGTGCCGGAACATGACAGCGCTGAGCTTCAGCTGGGTTAAATCCCGGAAGTTCGACAACGCAGTTGAGAAGAACATGCGTATATCCAGGGACCGTAGCGAGGGCAGCTCGTCCCTAAACAGCGTCGGCGCCGTCGCAGACCCCCCGTCGAGCTCTCCCGGCGTCGTGAGCAACGACAGCGTGAGGGCCTGCAGCGCCGGTGCTCGACTCTGCGCGAGCAGGAGCCGCATGTCCTCGGTCGGCGGGTTCGGCATGACGAGCAGCATGTCGCGCACGCGCGACACATGCGCGAACACCTCCGTGAACAAGGGCAAGGACTCGGCCGTGTTGCGCATCAGATTAAGATGCATGGTTAGCGAGTTGCGGCGCGAACGGGCGAGGAAGAGCCGGATGAGCGCGGGCTTGTCGGTGGTAGAGGTTGAGGGGGGCAGGATGAGGATGGTCGTCCAGAGCGCGGCGTGCCCGTCGACAACAGCGTGCCAATGACGGCATACCCGCCGGAGACCCATCCAGTCGTGGGGATGGAGCAGCGGAAGGGGAAAGTGCCCGAGTCGCCTTATTCCATGCATGTTCATATTATGTTCCTGCTCTCTGTCTTGGACTATCTCTGATTGCATGATTCCGAAGATCATGCCCAGCACCTCAGGAGGAAGGCGCATGATGGGAAGAGCAGCGTTGCGCAGATTACGCACAGTGCATAGGATGTCGGTGAGCTGCGTATCGACGGAGCCAAGCTGTACGACAAATCGTTGACGTTACTCCCATTCACAGCGAGAAGTTCACAGAACTTACGTCGAGGCCATGATCGATAGGATCGCTACAATGAACGCAAATCAGCGTGAATAATCATGACTGGGCTCCGCGTACAAACCTTGCCATGTTCTGAGAGGCACATAACGTATCAAACCTAGCTCGGAGGTGCTGGACACACTCAGCAGTGCTGTGAGACGTACGGTGTCTGGTTGGGGATCCAACAAGGCTGCGCGACGACTGTGCGTCCGAGTCCCGAGGAAGAGGCATCTCTAGTGCTACACAAACTATACCCTCGCCAATGTCGGAGGCAGGAGAGGATGCACCGGGAACTTCGTCAGGGTGCAACTATAAAAGACGCTTTACTGAGACGCCACCTCGCTGTCAACACGCGAAGTGTCACACGCATAACGCCAAGGAGAGATCGTCTGACCAGCGCGACTTGCGTTTCAGCTAACTTCACGCGATTCAGGCGAGGCTTATTGAATTGCAGTATTCCACTCTGAAGCAGCAGTCATGCTAAGATGTTACGTGAAGCAGCTGGAGGCGTGGGCGACCTGTTAGCCAACGTGAGGCTGCAGATCAAAGCCTGACGAGGCTGAACTCAGCGAAATGTGCCCAATGAACAGATCCCGTACTGGTCCGCGTCCCAGGTCCGCCACTTCCACATTCCACCCCCACTTTGGACCTTACAATGTGCTGGGGCAGCCATACGAGGCCGCTTCTCGTACGGAAGAGATATGAACTCGACTTTCACAGTTAACGGTGCTAGAGCAGCGACTACCTTGCTCTGCCACTCGTCCCAGTCCTGCGCGGTTGGCTCCTGCAGACTGAGCCTGACATCCCTGTGCATGCCTCTGAGGCACCCGAGCGGATGCAAACCCTCGATGCGGTAGATATACAGCGCTTGCAGCGGAAGCTTCAGTTGCTCGCGGCGGGTAAGCCACGCTCGCAGCGCGGGGAGGAACGTCGCAGAGAAGACGACGTCGCGCGGGTCCAGCATATGGACCTCGCGCAGGAAGGGGCACCAGAGCGCAAATGTCAACGGCGGCGGCGGCGCGGGCAAGACCGCCATCGTCTCAACCCACAGCCCCACGCCCGCGGTGCAGTAGAGCTTTACCGCGCTGTGCGCATGGATCATCATGTAGCGGATGCGCTCCTGGTCGTGGACCTCCCTCGTGGGCGCGTTCAGCCAGAGCTCGCGCGCTTTGAGCATGACGGTGTCTAGGAGTGGGAATGGCGTGAACGTGGTCCGGCGCAGCGGGTCGAGGAACGTCTGTCGGAAGTGGAACGCGAAGGTGCTTCCCGACGCGTAGAGTCCCTTGAAGTTCCTCCCTGCGTAGAGCTGGACCTGTGTCACGTCCGCAAGCAGATGGGCTAAGCTCGCGTCGCCGAGCTTGCCGCCTTCAGTGAATATATCTTTAAGCGTGGCTACGCTATTTACAACTTGAGTGAAGTTGTAGTAGAGAAATAGGTTGGCGTTAGCTGGGAAACTCATCATCTTCAAAATTTCGGCTACGCTTCTTTCATCAACTTCGTCGAAGGACAGCTTCTTCAGTCTAGGAAGTTGCATGCGTGGACGCTGCGCGGGATCGTCACCCGCTGGGGGTGCCGCTAGCTGCACCTCATCCACGACCTGATAGAGCGCCAGATCTTCCAAGGTGGGTAACGAGTTCATCAGAAGATGTGCCGCGCCGGACCAGTGGTGACAGAGTGTGATGCTAGAGAGCTGCAGCTGCGTCAAGTTTCGAAACGTCGACAGCGCAGAAGTCACGAAGTCGCGGATCTCCAACGACCTGAGTGCGGGCATCTCGTCGTTGAACAACGTAGGCAGCCTCTCAAACATCGTGATGTCATGTGGATCATTAGATGGCGTCGATAGCATCGTCAGCGTAAGTGCCTGTAGCTCTGGGGCACCGCTTTGAGATAACAGTGGTAGCAGATGAGTCTCCGGGGGGTTGGGCAGCAGGAGTTGCATGCGGCGCACACGAGGGAGATGTGTGAAAAGTTCCACAAACACGGGATGCGGGGCCGCGAGAAGGTTGACTTGCACGTTCAGTGGGCTCTGACGAGAGTTGCGCAAGAAAAGCTCGATCAGCTCGGGCTTGCTGTCCGCTGCGTCTCCAGAGCTGGCGAGGACGGTTGTCCAGAGCGCAGGATGCGCATCGACAACGTCATGCCAGCGCCGGCAGACCTCTCGAATGTACATCCAGTCGCACGGGTGGACATTGGGTACGCAAAATTGTTCGTTTTCGTGAAGATAGGTCAGGGCCGCTGGGTCATGTTGGATTATGCTTGCTTGCAGAGCTTCGAAAATCATGCCGAGCACTTCGGATGGCAGACGCATGACCGGTAGGGTCGCGTTTCGCAAACTTCGCACGGAGCACACAACGTTGCTGAGCTGGTGGTCCATGTCCGCAAGCTATGGGGTATGCCTTTGTTAATGGCACTAGCAGAGATCAGCTAGTAGCACTCACATCGGAAGCTTGACTAAGCTCAGCTCTGTGAAAGACATTGGTGAGTGTGTATATCCAAAAACGTTGCTTACACACCGTAGCATTCCTTGAGACGAAGCAGACGAGTTGAAGTTGGCCTGGAGATGCTCTATACACCCCATGGTGTCGTGCGCAGAGGTGCCGCCAACGTCGTTCATCGACGCATCCGGGCCTGTATCAAGAGGCATTGCTGAGTAGGCCGTGGATGTACAGGCCGCTGTTTGCGACTGAGAGGGGTCAACAGAAACTAGAATTCCAAGCTGAACATGGGCGTTGGACAACCAACAATGTGAGCCGCTGCCTCACTGCGAACACGCGACTCGTCACGCGCCACAGCCCGCCCTTCACGTCGACGATAACAAGATCATTTGCATAGTCTTCCACTGACTGGTATTGGCTTGCTGTTCGGAAACATAGAAAGGAATAGCAACGAGCTCAGTGTTCGGGACAAGCTCTTCTCACCAAGGCAGGCTGAGATTGCAAGCGGAAAAGCGGCCGGCTATCGGGCCGGCATCTAAGCGCTTTAGGTAACTGTAGGAGAAAAAATATGAGTCGACCCAGGTTCGAACTGAGGACCGCCTGTGTGTTAGACAGAAGTGATAACCAACTACACCATCGACCCAACGTAAAGCGACGGTTGCTCAAATCTACTAACCTATTCCGCTGGCTACCGACGTTTTTCGCGTTCGAAAGCCGACATCGGACGCGAGCGAACGCACGTTGTGCAGGCTGTGCTATCGGGCCACTGCTACACACTCGAGAAGGGTACGCGTAGAGCGCTGGTGCCGTGCTCAGGAACGTACTGAATTCGAATTTTCACTAGCTATGCATGCTGTGCATCCGATTCTACCAACTTTTGGGGTTATCTACGCAGCAACGACTGCTCGTGCATGGCAGCGTGGACGACGACGAGAGCACTAGTGCTCGCCGAGCTCCTGTGGGCCGTGGCTGTACGACGCCTGCTCGGTTAGGACGCCATCGATAACTGCGGCGGGCCTGGAAAACGCGTCGTTGGGGGCGATCCACCACTGACGTCACGCGTGGTCGCAGCCCAGACTGCCTTTCATGTGTTTGTCGCTTCCGCCTTTATTATCCATCTCGCATCTCCCTCTTCATCAACGACACCACCACCACCTTCGACGACGCCAACGACGACACTAGCAACAATGGCAAGCCACACTTTCGACGTCGATGTCGCGGACATCGCCCCTGCGACCACCAAGGAGCACCTCCACGACTTTTTCACGTAAGTCACATCGTGATATGGCATCTTCAGGAGTACCACTGACGACAACGACACAGGTTCTGCGGCGCGATCACATCCATAGACTATGACCAGGCTGCCCACACCGCCGTGGTGCACTTCAAGAACCCATCCGCCGCAAAGACAGCCCTGATGCTCAACGGCGGCGTCCTCGACGGCGCCCAGCTCGTCGTCACCTCCTCAACCGAGCACCTTGACCACCAGGACCCCTCGCCGCACACCGTGCACCCTATCGAGCAGACGGACAAGCCGCGCACCGCGATCGCCGCCGAATACCTCGCGCGCGGCTACACGCTCTCGGACTCGATCCTCCAGCGCGCGATCGAGCTCGACAACCAGAAGGGCATCAGCAAGCGCTTCCTCGACTACTTCCACAGCATCGACCGCACGGTGGGCGAGAAGGCGCTGGGCAAGGAGCAGACGGTCACCGGCGCGCTTACCGAGACAGTGAAGCAGGCGGGCGAGCGGGCGAAACAGGTGGATGAGCAGAAGGGGTACAGCGTGAAGGCGACTGACGTGAGTCTGGACGATGCTCCTTCCCTAATGATCTGACATGTCGTTTCCAGTACTATACTCGCGCTCTCGCTTCGCCTTGGGGCCAAAAGGTCAAGGCATTCTACACGACCACCAGCAAGCAAGTCTTCGACATCCACGAGGAGGCCAAGCGCATCGCCGCCACTCAGCGCCCGGCCGCTCCAGGTACCTATCTTCCTTTCAGGCCATACACATATTGCTTACCATAGTTTTCGGGGGTATAGTTTCAGAGCAGCCTACACACACGTCTACTGCAGTCGGTACCTCGGCGCCGCCGATCGATCCTGCAGTCACTTCCACCGGCATCCCTGCTACGGAGCCCAAGACCAACGAGGCTCCGACCGTCGTCTGAGCCTTGCTGATGAGCTAAGAAATATTCAATGTTTACCATCGTTGACTCAAGTGTTGGATATCGGGACAGTGCGCGTGTGCTTGGTTTAGTGTATCGATACACGTAGGAATTCCAAAGCTCTCAGGCTGTACAACGATTGTCACTGCAACAACAGAACCTTGGAGGAATGGTGCGCGCCGCGACTGGTAATTGGGGTTCGGCACCTGATTTGGAAGACGTTTACATGACTTTGGGAGCGTCGTCTGCGACGGCAGCAATCAGTGGACTAGTGAGGAAGAACGGCAGTAGTAGATCGAATCTGCAGCCCATGATATGCCATGAACAAGAAGGACAACGGCCAAACAACGGCCCAAGAAACATCGATCTGAAGTATAGGTGGAGCGGAACTCACTCTCATCCAGTGGCTGCGCAGACGTGCTGCAGCGCTTGAGCATACTGTCCTATTATGACCTATAGTTCACGGGGTGTGACCGGTTGACCAGTGACACGGACGGTACCAAAGTTCAACGTTCACAGTTCACGATTGGGTTTCGGTCAAGTTTCGGCCGTCTGGAGCTGTGACAACAGTTCACCGAGGTAAGCGCCTAAGGTTAACCCGTCCTCTTTTTCCCAGCAGTCGCGACGAGTTCAGCGAATGAGATAACACGATTCGAGCCACGTTCAATCTTCGATGAGCCCTGTAGCGCCGCTGCCGCGGCGACAGCCCAAGTACCAACTCACGATTGGACGAAGACATTTCAATCACAATCACGTAGTACCATGACATACCACTGATGTTCGCGGTATGTCCAGCGAATCAGCGACGCGGGCTTTTATCACAGTGACATGGATATCACCGGTGTCCCAATCGAATATATGCCTCGGAGAAACCCGACATCCATCCTTTATATTTACTTTGAGTTTCGTGCTGCGAGCAACCTGACTTAATACCTATGAAGAAATTTCAGATCTCTTATACGATTCTCATGATTCTATACACCTGAAATTTTAGCACATAATGAAATCAGAGTATCTGCTTGGGTCTCTAGAGCTATAAATACTTGAAGTTTCTTTCGTGTGGGAATATTAAGTTCGGCGGCTATTCTCCGGTGTCTCGGCGGTCGTCTTCCGGAGCTGTTTGCTATATGCCAGAAAAATGTAGTATTCCCTCACGAGTGTACCAATAACGCTACATGTGTAGCAAGGAACTGTCTTGCATAATTTTGTGCTCGAGTTTCAGTTCTGCCCAATCCTTTTCAAGATGTCGTTGCTTGAGAACAATGTACGTGGTGCCGGATCAGACCGGGAGGTACCCCCGAACTTAATATTCCCACACGAAAGAAACTTCAAGTATTTACAGCTCTAGAGACCCAAGCAGATACTTTGATTTCATTATGTGCTAGAATTTCAGGTGTATAGAATCATGAGAATCGTATAAGAGATCTGAAATTTCTTCATAGGTATTAAGTCAGGTTGCTCGCAGCACGAAACTCAAAGTAAATATAAGGATGGATGTCGGGTTTCTCCGAGGCATAGATCCGGTTAGGACACCGGTGTATCGTGTTCAAGCCATACTATGCCTGTAATTAGGTTTATAATTTTTATGATCATCAGCCTCTCCTGCGTGCTCTTTGTGACCGCTTAACGTTCTGAGTAGCAGGGATTGTAGATATACCTCTCATGTACATTCCCTATTTTTCTTCCGAATTTACGACTCAGTACAATGGCCTCGGATGTTCTCCGATGTGAGGATACCAGTGTTTATAATCCTGTCACAGAAAGGTCACATCGGCAGGGGGACGGCAAGCGCGTGCCGCCCGTCTGCCATTGATGCGCTGATGTTTCCCACTTCGGAGTACGAGAGTGCCGTTGATGGCGTCCCCGCTTCTTGGGCGGAGAAAGAAGTTGTCACGCTCATGGCGGTTTTGTCACTTTCTCAAGGAAATTGTTTTCTGTAAAGCTACCCAGCACAATATCATATGAAGAAAGAGCTAGAAAAACATCCAAGAGATACATTCACTACACGGCTGAAGTTATGGAACATCATAATCACACGATCTCTGGCGATCGGCGCATCAACGCTCAAAATTCGTGATTTTTGGACTCCTGGTCATGTTTCATGGGGTTCATGTAGTACCCTTACCATAAAAATACACAGTACCATTAGTACATACGAAATGTATGTATATGACACAATAGCGCCCGCTTGAGGTCGTTGTGGAAGGAAATAATCGCGATTATAAACACTCTCACAATTATAAACCCAGGTACAGGCATAGTACAACATGCCAATCGACACTCCACAGCACTTTATTTTGCGAACTCAACCTTCTTTCTTATTACAGGTCCAGTATGCGTGACGACGGCGCTTAATACTAAATGCTCTCTGTAGATTGATGGACCATGTTTTGGCGGATCATGTACGGCCTATGGTATGTTTCTTCGTAGTTAGCACACGACAGGAATGTCCAACGCTGCAGACAAGGCAACGCACTCGGAGGCAATACTCAGCGCTTATGGAAGTCACGGTCACCGATCAGCGAACTGTGAACTGGTCTGCCAACCACCGTCACGGATCACAGGCCGTGAACTGTTGGTCGGATCGGTACAGTAGCTTGAGGGACACAACTTCGGTCACAAGGGCACAAAGCGAGTATTGCTGCGTTCGACGAGATCTAGTGTTACAGTAAGCAGCATTTACGTAGATCAGAAAGCACCGGGAAGTGACGACAGAATACAGACGATAGATAGCCAGAACGCTTTACGATATAGCTGAACGGCGAGGCAGACAGAGTAGATGGTACAGCAGAACAGGTTCCAGAGCAGAGACCGACGTAACAGGAGGTTAGGGTTATGATGTTAGGGCAAAGGCGCACAGCGGATTCGAGCACGGGACGAAGCGAGACAGAAACAAGAATTGGAGTGGGTTGCGGTGAACGTCGTAGATTCGGATTTCCAGGAGACACGAGCCGTGTCAGGAGCGATGAGGTAGATGGCGAAGGCGGTACCCAAGTAGGGAACGCCATTCTTTATATCAGATGGCGAAGAGTCGCAAGCTAGAGGAGGAAGAGGAAGACGCCGTGAAGGGCTAGAGCCTGCGCAACAACACGCGTTAATGGGCATGCTGAAGGGCCCCTTGTTGACCGCATTGCTCAAGATGGTGACGGAACCTCGCCACATCGCGCCGATATAAAGCGCAGCGGCAATGCGGGCACCAGAAGTTCGAAGGCGGGGATGCGTGGGTAAGGAAGTGACGACCAAAATCTTCGGTGCGTCCCATCTTGCTACAGATGGGACAAGCGACTTTCGCTGGGATGTGCGCGCCCAAGTGATGGGCGAGTTCAGGGTGGGTCTGGGCATGTTGCTCAATGATGTGCTTTGCAGCGAAATGATTAGAGCATTGAAAGAAACCCTCTGTTTGACATCCACCTAGGGGACAGGCGACGTCTGATATTTCTGTCTTCTTATAGATGGCGGTTGCACCGGCCTGCGATATATTCGTGAAGCCTGGCGGTGCAATCTGGGCCGGAGCCAGAGCATCAGGCGGCGCAGCCGCGAGAGGACCAGCGATGACAGGCAATTCTGTATCGGCGGTTTGGGGAGAAAGATTGTACGACGCGTGATGCGTACCAGTCATGATCGGTGAAGCAGGATAGAGAGAGGTACCGAAGGCAGCGAGGCCCTGGGGAAATCCTGCCTCCTGCAGCTGAATCTGGTAAGGCGCGATGTATTCCGGCTGTGCCCCACCGCCAGATTGTCCGTATATCGCTCCAGGCTGGTCTTCAACCGGAAATTCGAGTCGTGGGTCACTACATAATACTGGTTAGATTAGGAAGGGATATAGTATGACAGTGACATACATCGACGTAGAAAGTCCACTGTCGTACCATGCGCCCTGCGGGTGACTCCCCACCCAATCGGCATCCACATGAGCCATTGGCAGACTCTCGACGTCCATGAACGATCCCCGGGTGGCAAATGCTTCGAGCGCTTCAAGCGCATTAACGTTCGATGCAACTGCAACTGAACGCTGTAGTGCGCCGGTATCTACATTGTTGGTTGGGCCTGCAGTAGAGATCATGGGTTAGAACAAAAAGGGTGGTCATGACCGAATAAGTGACCTTGGCGTGTGTCACTGAAGGGTACATGGTCAGGACGCGGAGGCGTGGGGTGCAGCGAGAAGCACTCACAGATCATACCCTTCGAAAACTCCTTCGATCCATTCTGAAAACTCAGTCTGCCCCGCGATGTCGTCTGGAGTGCAATGAGTAGCGTGATTGTAAGCTGGATCGTAGCTCTTATAAAACTCCCGCTGGTCGCCAAGATGACCACTGCTGACATTCAGACTTTCAGGTCGCTTCTGCTCCATTTCAGCGTGTGCTTAGCGAGGCTACTTCGAGGGGTTCGTGTGTCCGATGAGCGGAGGTATGCTGCTCAGTCGAGCTCGCTGGTAGGAAGTGAGCGCTGATAAAATCGCATTTTCGTGCTCAAAGGGCCACAGAGGCCACACCGACGTGGGAACAAGGTGATGACCGCCCGACTCGCCATCGCAGAGAGGAAAAATACGGGAGTGCAAACTGAGGGAGGAGTGGATTGATAACGGAGGTCTTCGACGTCGTTGAAACGGAGATACCAGACTACAAGCAGAAGAAGGGAGATCAGTTATAGAGTGAGACTCGATGAATTAACCTGTTACTATATCAGCGCTGGTCCGAGAGAGAGGGTGATCGAGTTTGGGGAGTGAACAGCAGTGCGCTGTCTACCTTGTCTCTTATGTATAGTTGCTGGAAGAAGACGCGGAGTTTACAAACTGATGGGAACCGAGACGGTTGGTCGAATAAATCTAATATCTAATATTTAATGGTAACGGTCACAATAGTCAATTGATGACTCCGAAACACAGAAAAGGCCTGGATTTATCTTTAAGGACTATGATCTCAGGTATGCGTTCCACGGCCATCGGGAACGTCACACCTGTAGAATGATGATATGTACACACTCCCAGTAGCTAGAGTACGTCGCAGAGTCAGGTTTCGAGAGCGTATAACCATTGGTCATTTTATACATCCATCCACCGATAATACGAGACTCACACGGTACTTCAGTGCCCCGGCCCAAGGGAACGAGAGAGTGGGGAGAACATGAGAGTCTGGATTGTGTATCTATAGTCAGCCGCAACACTGGCATAGTTTGTCCGTATTTGGCTATCTCTCAGTATCCATTCTCCGAGACCGGTGACTGTTTGCTTGCTCCAGTTTATGTAGTCGTCACCCCAAACGGTTTCCTAACGTGGATAGGCGTGTAACTCATGGCCACATAATTCCCAGGTCACCGATTGAGATACAAGCAGAACTAAGTGAGCGAACGGTTCAAATATAGCTGCAGCACATACATGTAATTCTCCGTCACTCTACAAGATTTACAACAATCTATAACTGCAAATGAAAGCTCACGGCCCCCCCTCGATAGGAAGATTTGGTACGTCTGAGGTTTAGAAGAGTCCGAATGTAAGGTGTGACGCTAGGCATAATATTCAAGGTTCACCACGCGGTAACTTGGAACGTACGGGGCTGTGCAAAATGGTATCAGGGTCCTATACAAACATCCAGGGTTCTGCGTACAAGCGCCCCCGTACTGCAGCTTCTGTGAACTTCCGTGTGAACTTCCGTGAACCTTGAACCTCTTGCGCCCTAAAAAGGCGATATTGGGCGTGTTACACGGATCTTTGTACAATCGGAATACGCACCACTGCGTTGTCACGCTCTGACGCGGAGAGCAGTTCTGCAGTGCTTATATCGAAATTGGTGTACGGGGTCCTCATTTGCAACTTTGAGGCCTTTGCACGTCGACTTTGTCTAGGCAGTGTGTATGCTTCATTTACGCAGGATCGTGGACATCCGGCGACAGCCGGTACAGCTACTCTGGCCCATATACTTGCCTGTCCCGCAAGACATGCTTGAATGCCAGTAAATCATTGAAAATTTTTGTTAAATTCCACTTGAGAATAAATTCAGTACACCCCGGCTCGTCCTCGCTGTCGTCAACGACGGCGACGCTCGGTCGTGGACGACGAGCGCGGGCCGGCGAAAGTGCAACCTCATTGGCTGAGCGGTCTCTCAAGCGCGCGGAGACACTAGGGTTTAGCTAGGTCTGCTACCCTCAATTAGGGTTAAGCAGGGTTGGGGTTCCCGATTGGGAACCCTATCGGAAAACCCTGGTCATGACGGTGCTGCCGTGGGAGGCTACCCACGGCTCGCCCCGTGATAATCAGCAGTGATGGGGAGCTGTCACACTTCGTCGCTGGAACACGTTGCATCGTCTGGAGACGGCACTCACAAGTCCTAGGCAGTCATGCGCTCCAAGGTGTGTTGACAGAGTTGCATTACAGCTGTTTGCATATCATGTAAGTATGAGCGAAGCCACAATAAACGCATAGCGGTGGAACGGCTTCGCGTTCCACCATCACCCGCTACCACGGGGCTTTCTCTGGCAAAGCAGTCTGAAGCGGGCTCACAGCTACGAGTCTGCCTGTTGAGCGTGGGAACGAGAGATTACTTAATCAAATCATCAGACGCGCAAAAACGAGGATGGATGGCGGACTTACGCCGCGACTAAACCCTTTACCAAACAAGTTTGAGAGCGGGAAAATTGGATAAAGGTAGCGCTCATCACACGCGGGGGAAGAAGGGGGTGCCGAGCATGCGAAGCCGGGCTTCCGATCTTCGCGCTAGACCTTGGGAGACTTCTCCAAGTTCCAACCGCTAAGAGAGATCCACTCGGACCTGATCCGGCCAATACAAGCGCTTCACGTGTTGCATAGTGCTCCATACACGCCAATGAAAGACCCATATGGCAAACGTTAAGTTCGACCAGCAAAATCGCCTGCGTCAGAGCTTAGTCCACGAGCGTACACACCGTGACTTCCTGTTTCCTTGTGCATTTGTAGACCCATTGTCCGTCGCTCAAACGTCGCAGATTTTACCTGGACTTTCTACTTGCTACCTGGAGTTGCCAGTAGTGCGTCGCACTCTACTCAGGTCATGGAGGCGGGAGGTGAAATTGCCTCAAGGGAAAGTTGACAAACCAGAAAACCCGTATAACAATCAAATCATGGGCGCGGACGTTGTTGCATGATCCCGATATGTGCGCGTGACAGAATGGTAGCAAACCGAACCACAGCGATGATTGTAAACTGGTTCGATCTGCTCTGTTCAACTTCTCTCGGAGCGCCAGACCTGTTGCACGCGAGTCCAACGAATTCAGACAACACAACTTATGTATTGACCTTACTCTTTTGCAGTACGAGTCCGAGCTCGAGAAATCAGGAAGAGGATGGAGATACTATAATGGATCTATCACTAGCCAAAAAGCTTCAAGGTAGGTATTATTTCCGTTGCATTTAGCGACAATTCTGATACCAATCAGCTACGTGTGACTTCACAGCCTTCTCGAGTAGACATAAGAGGTCGAAGTAACCGGAGAGGTTAAGGTTATGATGCTAGAGCAAAGGCGCACAGCGGATTCGAGCACGGGACGAAGCGAGACAGGAACAAGAACTGGAGTGGGCTGTGGTGAACGTCGTAAATTCGGATTTCCAGGAGACACGAGCCGTGTTAGGAGCGATAAGGTAGATGGCGAAGGCGGTACCCATGCAGGGAACGCCATTTTTTATATCAGACGGCGAAGAGTCGCAAGCTAGAGGAGGAAGACACCGTGAAGGACTAGAGCCTACGCAGTAACACGCGTTAGTGGGCATGTTGAGCTTGTTGAGCGCATCTCGCTACATGGCGATGGAATCGCGCCACATCGCGCCGATACACCGACTTATGACAGTACTGGCACCAGAAGTTCGGGGGCCGAGGCGTGTGTGTCAGGAAGTGACGGCCGAAATTTCGAGTGCGCATCGTCCTAGGACAGATGGGACACGTCACTTTCTCTGAATTGACCTGCGGAACGTCCAGATTGCGCGCGCCCATGCGGCGGGCGAGTTCGGGGTGGGTGTGAGCATGTTGCTCAACGATGTGCTTCGCAGCGAAATGGTTAGAGCACTGGAAGGAAGTCTCCGTTCGGCATCCACCCAGGGGACAAGCGACAGCTGGCACATCTGTCTTCTTGTATATGGCAGTCGCATCAGCCTCTGATATGTTCGTGAATCCGGGCGGTGCGATTTGTGCTGGAGCGACGTTATCGTGCGGCGGAAGATTGGTCGGTGCAGCCGCGGGAGGGTCGGCCGTGACAGGCAATCCCGCAACCGTGATTTGGGGGGAAGGACTGGACGACTCGTCGTGTGTACCAATTATCGTCGGTGACGCAGGATCGAGGGAGGTATGAAAGGCAGCGACGCCTTGGGGGAAATCGGCCTCCTGCAGCTGAATTTGGTACGGCGCAACATATTCTTGTGGTGATCCGCTGCCAGATGGCCCGTATATCGCACCAAGCTGGTCTTCGAACGGGTCTTCCAGTCGCGGGTCACTGTACAATGGTGAGTCAGACTAAGAAGACATGGACCATGATGGTGACAGACATCAATGTAGAAAATCCACTGTCGTACCATGCGCCCTGAGGGCGACTCCCCACCGAATCGGTGCCCATGAGCGATTCCCGGGTGGCATAAGCTTGAAGCGCATCAGAGTTCGATGCGACTGAGACTGGGCGCTGTAGTGCACCAAAATCTACATTGTTGGTTAAGTCTGTGGAAGGAATATCATAGATTAGAACAACAAGAATAGCTAGCAAGACCGAAGAAGCGACCTTGGCGCGTGTCACTGTAGAGTACATGGTCAGGACGCGGAAGCGTGAGGGCAGCGAGAAGTACTTACGAATCCCATCCTTCGAAGAGTCCATTGATCCATTCTGAGACCTCAGTCTGCTCCGCGATGTCGCCTGGCGCGCAATGAGTAGAGTCGCCGTAAGTCAAGTCATAGCTCTCACAAAAGCCCCACCGCTCGCCAAGGTGTTCACCGCTGACGTTCGGACCTTCAGGCCGCTTTTGCTCCATTGCAATGTTTCAGGATTTCAGGAGTTCGATGAACGGAGGTATGTTGCTCAGTCAAGGTGAGAGGTGAGCGCCGAGAAAATCGTATTTTTGTGCTCGAAGGGCCACAGAGGCCACACCGACGTGAGAAGATGATGACCGCCCGACTCGCCATCGTAGAGAGGAAAAGGTCGAGTAATGAGGTCGAAAGGGAGTGTAGGAATATGTACGTCTTCGGTGCTGCAGGACCAAAGACATTGTTGTACAAGTAGGAGACGATAACTCAGGTTCAGAAAGTGAGGGCCAGCTACGGACATACTGAAGACGGTCTCAGAGAAGAGATGAATGGCACGGGGGGACCTGGGATGGTACGTTAAGACCGTGACTGAGGGAAGACTTATAAACGGATGGCTCAACCCACCAGTGACCATCACAACTTTTGTCACGGCTCGATCTCTTGTAAAAAGTCACGCATAACAGGGCGGGCGCTCTGCTATGCTTTTGTGACTCGACAACCCTAATTTGGTTGCACTTACGGGCGCTATCTTATTTCTGTCACGCATCACACCCATATAACCGCCCATTTCTCGCAGCACCACTGCTGGCGGCGCCTGATTTCGCAGGTGGCGAAATGCGTGCAAAACTACGGGAGAAATTCAAATATAAGGTTCAAAAAACCTAGATATAGTAGTAAATGCCTCCCATTCGAGGAGATTTAAGATTTCTCCAAAGATTTTGCACGGATTTCGCACTCTGCGGAATCAGGTGCCGCCAGCCTCAGTGCAGGCCCGCGTGACATAACAAAAGCGCTCGCCGGCTCGGCAGCTGAGTCGGGCCGTACACCCGGGTGGCCCTCAGAGCTGTTATACTCGTGAACCTTATGCACATTGCACTGCCTAGTCTCCGTGGGATAGCTCACGGTGATATTCCACGGAATAAGACCCCCCGTATTAGAAGGACTGTGAAAGGAGTGCAGAATAAAGAACGAGAATTCTCATTCGTGCAATACGCGGAAATCGATGCTCGCGCGGCCGTTGGCGGCAATCCCCGGTGCGCTTCCTCAAAGCGCGTGAACCTTCCTTCCTCTCTTCCTTCCTCCCACATCAGCTCCCTCTCGACGCCCTCTACGCCCTCCGCGTCCTCGCCGCCTTCGACGTCGGCGACGTCCACGATACTCTCGACGCTCCTTGGCCCTCCTACCCCCCGCCCCCTCAACGCCCTCGACGGGTTCACCTCCATCAAGCATCGCCGTCCTCTCGCTCTTAATTCCATGAAGGGGCCGTCGTCATCCTTAGCACCTTCGACGCCCCCGACGTCCTCAGCGTCCTCAGCTCCCCCAACGTCCTGAATGCCCTCGGTGTCTCAATGCTTCTGGTGCCCTTCACATCCCGCCATCGACGCTCTCAGCATCCTCGGTGTCTTCTCTCCAGCCTCAACGCCTCCAATAGTCTCGGCCCTCACAGCATCATCCTCAATCCCCTGGACGCATCCGTCGCCTTCAACATGCAGAGGGCCGTCTCTGTGCTATCTTCACTGATCGTTACCGCCATCTATGGACGCGATCGATGGCCCGCACTGTTCCAATCGCCTTCACGGTAATCGCATATTGCCTGCTGCTCATATCGGCCCTAGCTTACGTCCTCTTTCCACCAGTGTTCGATATTTGCCTGTACTGTCCAACCTCGCACTGCCGTGTTCAGTGTCCACCACGCCTTCCTACTCATCCTAGCTCCGGTCAGTGCAAGCGCGGCTCGTCTCCTCCGTTGTGGGTACGTCCATCCCTTTGGTGTACGCCATCTCACTGATCTCTGAATCACTCACCCTCGAACAGCAGCACATCACTGCTCCCACGGGCATGATACCCACGTTACAAAACGCCGTCGTCACGGGCAGCCCCAACTGCCTATTCTTTGCTCTCCTGGTCTACCAGGTCACATTTGGCCGCATCGTGCCCGCCGGTGCGCAGCACGCTTACCAGCAACACCTGCGGCAACAGACAGCGAACGTTCTTGTGTTGCCATATGCCGTGAGCTATCTGCCTAGCCCATCCGGTCTAGCACTGTTAGGTCCAGTGCCCACTGCGTCCTCCTACCCATCCCAACCCCAGCCAGTGCCGATGCAGCTGCGGCTGCAGTCGTTGATGGCATCGACTTTCTCCCAACCTGTACCACTTACGGGCCCATTCCCCTCTGCACCCTCTGTCTGCACCCTCTGCTGTCCCATCTACTCCTGCGCCGCTCATGCTCGAGCAGCACATCATTGCCGTCGAGGGTATCATACCCATACATCAGGAACATCGTCGCGACTGTCAACTTGGACTATCGGCTCGATCATCAGTCGATTGTGTTGCATACGCACATCACTGTGTATATTCCCCAGGTTCGCATCCTTTATCTCGTCTCAGTGAGAATGGCGGACTTATCCCTGTGATTGCATATAGTATTTCATCCCGAGCATCATTCGTATCTGCAATCTTAAAGTAACTACCCTTATCTTCGCGGCAGGCAAGATGGTCGCCACGAGTGCCGAGTCGGAGGGCAACTCTCAGCCTGCGTCATGCAAGTATACACGTATCATCCAGAAGCTTGGCTTCTGCGCCAAGTTCTCGGAGTTCAAGATTCAGAACGTCGTCCGCAGCTGTGACGTCGAATTTCCCGTTCGTCTGGAGAGGCTTGCATATAGCCACGGCCAGTTCAGTAGTTGCGAGCCTGAGGTGAGTGTCCGGACTTTATGTTACATGTTGCATAGCTTAACTATACTCTCAGATGCTACCTGGACTAGCTCATTATGCGACATCAGTCTGAAGGTCGTGCGCTGAACCTGATTGCGTCCGAAGACTCGGATAGGCGGACGTATTGAAAGAGTCTCTTCGTGAACGGTGTACGTGATTGCTTCTAAGTCTCTATTGTTCTATGTAAGATAAGAGTAATAGGTCCTACATACCTCCAACCACGAGGCTGCAATGTGGTCGTCATGTGTCACTGTCTCGCAGGTGTTGTAGGACTATTATAAGAAACACCGCCTCTGAGCATGTACTGTAACATCCATGTCCACCCGAAAGCAAGCTCGGTCGAAGGGTAGTCGCCTCGTCATTGAGGTTGGTGATAGAAGTGATCGTGCTTGTGAGCACGGTGCGGCTCTTCATATTGAGGGTTCGGACACTCTTCTGGGACCGCAGCATGTGCGCGCAAGGAGAGCGGTGTCAGCCCGGACATCAACATCAACATCGTCGACCTCCTCCCAGTTTGCAACACCATCATCGCCTTTGGAGGATTCAAGCAACATCTTGCACGACGACTCCTTGCCCTTTTGTGATGATCAGAATGTTCAATTCGTGCTGGATGCTGTGGATGCATCGTCCTCAGTTGCTTTCGTACGTGCAGCCAGCGGAACATCGATACGTGCTTCAGGCACAGCGGAGTATTGGTATGCTCTGCAAATGGCGGGCGCTGTGTTTCGTCTGGACTTATACTTGTTCGTGTTTCAAGACTGGGACGAGAAAATGCATACTCTAAAGGCAAGCTGAGTTCCTTCGAGGATGTCAAGCGATAGACTAACATGTTTTAAGATTGGTAAATACTCTCATGTCGCTTGCCTTCCACGAGGACCGGACACAACGGGCATTGCCTGTAACTGTAGTTCTTGGAAGGCAAAGACGATATGCATCCACCGTGATGTGTTTGAAGAACATTACCTGGCATTCTTTGCTCTCGAAAGTCTGTCACCGTTCCCGCCGCCCCCTGCAATATACTTTCATACGACACCCTTCAAGGATGCCCATGTCTTCTCGTGTATTTCATCCACTGGCAGGTTCGAGTCCGGAAAGCGGTCTATCGTATCGTTGCAACGTGATGGACGGTGGCACTGCGAGTCTTGCGGGTACTCGCCTGTGTGCAAACATGTTCCGCACGCAGTCGCTTTCGCTACATTAGCTGGGATCATCCCGGATTCAAATACCTCCTCCCACGGCTCAGACGAGAGCCGTCGTCTTGAGTATAATCTTGATGTGCAGAGCGAGGAGGAGATAGCGGCACTCTTAGAAGCTGGGACTTCTGGCCTTGAAGCAGGACTTTCACGGTCGATTTCTCATATCCCCGTTCGCCCACCGCGATGGTGCTCGTTACCTTCTGAGCCATCTTTCAAGGCTCCCGTCATCTCGTCTATCATCCAGTCAGACTCGCCTACCGTGTTAAACTTGGATGAAAGCGCACGTTGTTGCTGCGGGTTACAACTTCATAATACCGATCATGGCTTGAACATCAACACTGGCGTGAACACTGCCGCAGCATGTGTGTCGCAACCTGCAATTATATATGGACTCACGAAGCGATATGATGCACAGGTCAAGCTGATTCCGTGTCCAAACTGTCGTCACTCACGCAGGTGCATTGGTCCCGACCTCGGTGTCTGTGGGCTGTTCAACTTGAACAATACCATGATTTTCACACACGAGCTTCTCAATGCATACACAAATGCTTATACAGCATCCGAGACTCCGTTCGCAGCGTTCTGCCTTACAGTCCGGCGAGCTTACGAGGAGCATGGGTTTCAAACACAGTTCTGTGCGAACGCGACCTTCGTGAGAGCGTGGTTTGCATTTACTGCAATACAGACACTCGATAGCGGAATGTATTGCCCACAATGCGGCTCGTCACCGTCAATCGTCATTGTCGATGGTATCAGTCTAGCCACACACACTTCAAAACTTATCCCGACTGTCCGTCCTCCGACATACACCGACGAACACAGCGAGATCAACAGCACAATTTCTTCATACAAGGCAAGACAACTCCCGGCCATTCCGCAGGTACCTCTACGTGCTGTTGCGAAACAAATTATCAACGAAATCGCTGGAACCGCACCAATAGGAGAGCTGAAGCCGGACACTATTGTGGACTTAAACACACGATATCCTGCGTTTGCTGCATATCTAAGCATGCTTAATTCTCGAGGCCGCCATTCAGCAATGTTCAAGCCTTGTCGAGATTTCGCTTTGCAGATCATTGCGCCAGACATAGTACTTCAACTGGTGCCTGTTTCCGCAATTCCCCTTCTACAAGCTATGGCGAATCCGATGTCGGAACCGCCATCATGGCTTCAGTCCTTGTGTCCTGCGCTGGGTTCCGTCATCAATAGTCATGTTGCACTTGGTGCACCCTTACCGCTGGAAGTTCGACATGTTGCGGTTTGGCTTGCTCATCGAGCACAAGAAGTATATGATCGTCTTGCGCAGCATGAGCCCGGGATCATTCAGAGCAATATTCCTCCAGAGCCATGGCAACAAACGGGAACATACTATGGCCTTCCGGCTGTGCGAAGGCGTCGCGTTTATAGCAAGTTACGCTATGACTCACATCGGCTTGATCGAGATGAAGATCAGCTGGGCGACTGCAACAAATTCTATAAGACGTACTCGAAGAACAACCTAACTGGCGGCATCTTCGTCATATGGTGCTCACATTCTATCTGCCTAGGTTTTCACTCAATCCCTGTTGCAGAAGGCCGCAACGACGTGTTCTCGGCGATCTATACTCGCTTTCCGAATGCACCAGATGTCATCATCTACGACTTTGCATGTCAGTTGGCCCCATATTGTTTCGTACGTGAAGCACAATACTTCCGCAATACTCGTTTCCTCATTGACGAGCTGCATGCGCACGATCATACACGTTGTGGAGAGGCGTGTTTCGCCAGTAACGCGATGCGCTATGATGAACGGGTGCGAGCTGCAAACACCAGCGCAGCCGAATGTGGAAATAAAGGGATGAGACGCATACGCAAAAGTGTCAGTTTCATGACCCACGAGCACGCAGTATGTTTCACAAAGGTCTTTCTGGACATTTGGAACCGCAACATTATGAGACGTATGCTCTCTGCACAGTAGATACATGTATTCAGAGATACCTTCCAATTATGCCAGCTCCATATTCACACACGCTACAGTGAACACTACGCCAATGTCGATGGCGCACTTTGAAGCTGTGCCAGCTGGCGCTCCAAAGATTCACGTCGCCGTCTTTCGCTGGCAAGTTTCTCCTCCATCTCACGCTGTGCCATTTGAGCCTCAGCCACAGCCCGGTTCACGAGGGCCATAGCACCAGCATCTGGGGTTGCAGCCTTCTGATTCTTCTTCATTATCTTCAAGATGTCGTCCAGTCTCTTCTCGACGTCGGGCACAACATCGTACATGGCAGGGCTTATATATACTTTCGCAAGGCCGCGAGGGGAGAGAAGTGACTCAGGCCGAGCACAGAACACGATGCAGTATGGCTCGGTTGCCGTTTGGAGATTGCGTGCCTCAAGATAGAACGGTGAGCTATACGACCTAAGCAGAAGAGATACATATTGACTTACTGCCTCAAGAACACGTGCGACACGCTCACTGTAACGCTTTGCACGCTTCAACGGATCGTCGACGAACCTAACCTTTTTCGCTGGCACAGATGGACAATCAGTAAGTTGCGTGTACTCATGCAACCGATACACTTACCTCTCCTACGCCCTTTTCCCGTGTGTCCTTCTGAGAAGGAATGGTACTCGATACCATTCCTCTCTTTCACCGTGGTCACTGCTGGTCCGTCTTCCGGCCCAGGGTTGGTATCTGATCCAGGATGCGTGCGGACAGTCTGATCGCGTGAGGAAGGAACCGCAGTAGCGGTATCGTCGTCTGCCAAGTGTTCCGTGTTCACGGTAGACGAGACAGAGGCACCTTGATCAGGTGCAATGGATTGCTACGGAATAAGTGCTCAGATTCGAACATTTACAGAGTACACTGGAATTTGAACTGACCATAGCAACCGCCAACGTGGTCTCGCATGTAGGGCCGGCCAGTGGTTGAAATGACATGACAACGTCGTCAGCTTGCGGTGCTTGCGAGGCTTCTGGAAAACTAGGCATCAATCGAACACTGGCGTCGATATCCTCGACGTTCAGCAATGACATGTCATCAAATGAGAGCGAGAATGTGACATCAGCTGGGGCCGATGATGGTTCACTGAGAGCTGCAATATCAAAAAGCTCGAAGTCGAGGTCCGAAGAGATATCGCGAAAATCAGCAAAAGAGAGTGGAACGGTGGCATGAACAGTCGATACTGTATCAGACAACAGACCGCCACCAAGAGAAGATGATGACAAAGAGGCTGTATTGCCTGTACATGATTCAATAATGGTTTCCTCAGATATCTCTGCTGGTGACACCTCCGAAGGTATCGTGTTTGAATTAGCATGGACTACGCTACTGAGTAGATCGGCATTCGAAGAAGGTCGCGGAGCCTGTGACGTGGACCCGGTCGGAACCTCAGGCAATGGCTGAATGTCAATAGTGTCTTGTGCGGGAGTTGCATTGGTTTTTTTCTGCAAAGATATGTCAACATGGAGGACAAGAACGGAACAGGTACACTACAACTCACCCGATAAGGACAATATTTAGTGTGCCCCTTTAAAAGCGGCCGCTGGCCCTTAGAGTTCGGTGGACATTGCCGACATCTGTTTACTACACCGGTGATGTTAGTCAAAGAGCATTGACTCGTAAGAGTGAAAGCTTACCGCCCATTCAAATCAAATAGTGTGCGTTGAAGAGGAACCAAAGGTAAGTGGATTATGAGAAGTAGTCCGTCTAAGATACTAGAGATGGAGTAAGGAGGTGGGGGCGATATTAATCCGAAGACAAAGTAGCGTAGCAGTATAGAAGAAACGGCGGGTGGAAAGGGACGAACTGGAAAGAAGCAAGGGGGGAAGACCCAATCCTGTACGGCGAAGGACAAACAAGCGTCCAACACCGCGGGGGATAGGCGTGCAAGGGAAGAGAACAGGACGCAGAAGTCCCCTCTGTATTTATCACGCAGTAAGCGCTTCGTGATACGTGGCACGCGCGGCTGTGAAAGTCGCGGATTGAGTAAAGCGCGCGTGAATTCCGCGTATTGCACGACCACGAATTCGTGTTCCGCATCCTACAAGGATATCAAACGGGAAACGGTCCCGTCTCCGTAGCTGACCCCAAACTGGGTCTTGCCAGAGGACTTGCCATTTTAGGAGGGAGGAGAGGGGCAAGACCCAGTATCTGCTTTCAAGGATCTGTGACTTCGTATGATCAACGGCAGCGCCCAAAGATGGACGCATTCCTAAGACTATCAAGGTCATGTTATACCACGACTTATCTGATCATGCATTCCTGCTACAACCATGTCTGAAATCACTCGTGAAGTCAAACTAGGCCCCTCTGTAGTTCCTCAGCTTGATTCTTCAGTGCTCTCATTGTCCGACACGGAGAGGGCTTTCCTTCACGAATCAATTACACCAGATGACGAGATATTACAGACCAAGCTACTAGAAATTCAAAGACTGTAAGTTCAATTCGTATAGCACGGCATCGACCTTACTCAAAGTTAACACCCAGAGCATAGTATGTACTCACCTTGTAAAGCAGAGGCTTTAACATGCGAATGATATCACAGTGTCGAGCATCCGTACCCATGCATCCATGCCTTCCATTTTGTGAATCTAATGATGCGTATCAACCCCGTCTACCCTGAAGTTGTCTCGAGCGGCAAGACAGGGAAGACGACTCTTCTAGACCTAGGCTGTTGCAGTGCGTAGCGAGTAACATCGTGCGAGATGCCAGTTTACCACCGTCCTATAGTGGGCTCGGATGTCCGGAAACTCGTCAAAGATGGATATCCTGCTTCCAACATCATAGGCTGCGATTTGCGCCAGGAATTCATCAACTATGGCTATGACCTGTACGGCGACCGAGAGCATTGCAAGATTAGGTTCTTCGCGGACGACATCTTCGAACTGCCATACCCACTTACGCCTTCCAATACTGTGTCTGAACCAACCGGTCTAGTGTCTTTGATCGGACGACTCAATCACATCTACACAGGTGCCCTATTCCATCTCTTCGACGAGGCCACCCAATATGCCATCGCATTGCGCTTAACGACCTTACTCAAGCATACGCCAGGCGCTATCATCTTCGGGAGACACCAAGGACTCGAGAAGGAAGGGCTTATTGACGATCATATGAACAGGTATATGCCCTTCCTGTATTCCGGTTAAGATGACGTTGAGACATTTAATGTTTAGGGTTCGCTACGGGCATTCTACGACATCGTGGCCTGTCTTGTGGCGTCGTATCTTCTCTGAAGTCGAGGCTCCTGCTTTTGCGGAAGAGCACCTGCGAGTGGACGCAACACTAACGGAGGGCTTTCCCGGTTCTGTTTTGGGTGCAAGGCGTCGTACACGCATGCTGATATGGAGCGTACGGATCGTATAAAGTGCACGCTCTAGCCACGAAGGTAAGATCGCGCATATACTTGCTGTTTTTGTGCTTACATGCCAGCTTCGCAGTGCATGTCGTACGACTTTTGTTAGAACCAGCGAGAAGCCTTACCATTTGCAAACCATTCGTTTCTAATACACTATGCTGGGAAAGCTGAAGCTAAGCCAGAAGTCGAGAAGCTGGACAGTGCTTCTAGGTCGATACAATTTCACAGGTTCGGATAAGTACATAATAATAGTGCTACACGTATTGAAAAGCTGAAAATGCGCGTCACAAGAATGCAACAAAAACAAAGATCAGCGCGAAAGACGAAGACCGCCACCCTAAGTACACGTTGTGATCCCCAATAGCTCAAAGCCCCCAGGTCATCGTGGCATCGAAGAACCCTGGAACGCCTGACCCTACTCTTCGGGTATGGTTGTAATTCTGCGACAAGTTATCCTCAAGCCCTTGAACGTCTCCGACTCCCACCCGCGCATCGGTGGGTCAGTATAATGCACGCCTACGATCTTCGACCTCCTCCCAACCCCGCCTATCTCCTCGTGCGCATGCGTAGGCAGGGACCGACGAGAACCTGGCGCCAACAACGGCCTGTTCTCGTCGTAGTATTTGACCTCAGCAGGCTTCGGTGGGGGAAGCGTGGGACTCTCCACGACGCAAATTCCCTCGTCTTCGGAATCTTCGTCGATCGTAGGCGGGAACACGAGGTGGACGGGTACGTCCTCGCCCAGCCGTTTGCGCAGCCGTGCCATCTTCTGTCTGCGCATCGCTGCCTCGGAAGGGATGGCGAACGACGGCGATGTTGGGGAGTTCGACTCCCCGCTGTCTTCCTCAGACGAGGACGAGTGTGTGCGGATGTGTTTGCCAAGCCGCATGATCGGTGGCCTGCAGGACGAGGGGAAGGGGACACGCCAGGACCTCGTGTTCTCTGAGCTTGCCCGACTGGAAGGCCGTTGTTTGACAGGCGATACCCCGGTGGACGAGGATTCGCAGGACGACATTGATTGTGGGAGATCTAATGTGGAACTGGAGGTGGACGAGGATGCGCTCTCCGATTGCTCATAGAATGAACTATCTACGCTTTCTCGGCGACGCCTCTTGTCTGCGTTGGAGAGGGTGGATGTCGAGGTATTATCTACGCAATCGGAGCAGACTAATAAGTCAAGTAGCTCTTTTGAATTCACTGGTACGACTTACATCGTACTTCATCAAGGACATGAGGTGTGCTACCCAATAGTTTCCCTAATTTTGCGTTAGATCGTAGAAGCTGGCTCCGTTCTGACACTGTCAAAGTGTTGTGTGTCGGTGGAGGAGGAGGATAAACGACAGTGGAATATGGCATATTTGTGTAGTTGATAACGGGAAGCGTATCGTCAACGATGGTATAAATCGGACGTAGACAGGATGGCGATGATCCTAGGTGACCCCCCGGGTCAGTGTGGTGAGTTCGTAGCAGTAGTCGTTAGGGTCCGTCTTATAGGGAGCGATGCAGGACGCAAGGCGGGACTACTTTGTCTGGATACGGGGAAGTTCTCATGATATACCGCAAGCTCCGTAGCCACAGCAATGCACATCAACAAAAGGCCCGAATCACAGGAATACGGGGGAACATCTATTGAGAAGTCCATGCGGCGAGTTTATTGTAAACGGTGACATCCGCTTTGATTGCGGTGGGACAATAAGTGAGCAACCGCTGGGCGAAAGGTCGGAGAATATGGCAGCGGCCCGCCGAATACCAGGTTACGGCTTGGAAACGTAAGGCATCACAAGCAGGTAGGCAACATACTTCTCCTGCTGGTGGATACTAAAGTAGTGAAGTTCAGCACATACGGTCAACATACATAACATAGCAATCCGTAAGGCGCGATGATCACCGGATGGTGAGAAAGCAGTGTGATCGGTCAGTCTATGACGATCACGTCGTCATCCTCGACCACTATAATGTCGTCCTCTTCTAGCTTAGCCCTCTTATTTGAAGAGGGCGTTATGTCCTCGGTTCTGGCTCGTTTGGTCGGAGGTTCCGCTATTTCGTCGTCGTCTGACATAGATCGTTTGAGAGAACTAGGCTCGGCTTTGGCAATCCGTGGTGGAAGGGGCAACGGCGACGGAAGTATTAGAGCGGGGCCAGTATGGTCATGGTTGGGGCTAGGTTGAGTGTCATCAGTTGCTGTGCAACAGTTGAAGGAAACCTGAGCACTTACGGAAGCGCGCCGATTCCAACCTGTATAGTGGCATAGTCTCCATCGTCATCAGCAATTGAGAGGAACTTTCCTCTCGTGACGTTCAGACTTTCTAGCGTTCTATCCATATTATCATCCCAGTCGGGATCGCTGAGTACGCGCTTGTCTTCATATGTGCTGACTGCACGATCGCCAGTGCCGCCTTGGCCGTCTCCATCACCTAAGATGCCACGGACGACTTCTCCGAGCGTGACGCGAGCAGGATCGCACAGAACTTCAGTGTACGTATCACGACATACACCGCACTTAGGATTGGGGGCGCTGAGGTTGATCGTGCTTAGCGGCAGGCTCGGTCGGAACTGGACGTGCACATTCCGCAAGGCGTTGTATGATTTCCGCAGTAAATGGAGAGCTTGCAAGACAATGAGCCCTGCAATGATAGCGTTGGTGGTCGCAATGGCGGGGATGATGTTACCGGCCATCTCTATGTACGGACGAGGGACGCGTGAGCCGATGCAGTCACGATCGGGAACATGAAAGAGCGTTTCCTGACCTTTCACTTCCCACCGACTCTTTGTTGCTATACCGTACGCATAGGAACGGAGATTAGCGGCCGCAGTGACAAAATCAAGGGTATCGTCATCATCCTTATCAAACGAGATGACTTCCTCGCCGTTTTGTAGTCGGACTGCAAGACGATTAGAGCTGTACGGATCATGAAAGTGTTGTGAGTCGTTCCGCCTTTCTGAGATGTCGGTCGAGTATACCTTGAAACGAAGAGTTCGAGGTTATCCTGCAGAGATAAGGCTCGCTGATCTTTCAAACCGGCTGATGAGGTCGAAGCCTGTCCATTTAGCAACTTTTCCGTGGCTGCGCTTCCGCTGGACTCTGCCTTCGGTGTAATTTTGACGTGATTGCCGTTACTGCTCGCCTGTCCGTTCATAGCCGTGTCATCTGTCTGCTTTTCGATCTTGAAAGTGCCATCTCTGATACCTTCGAAGTCCAATGGAGTGGGCTTGGCGCGAGTACGCCACATGTCGGCCATGGACAACAAATTCAGGATGTCAGCGCGGAACACTTTGTCGAAAGCGATCTTCGCGGCATTGTCATCGTCAGATGGAGACCGCAGGGCAGCGCGTACAGCTTTAAACGCAAGGGCTTCTTTGCGTAATGTCGCGATTTCCTGTGCTATCACGGAGAGACGCGTCAGGTCAGGCAAACGGTGTCAGCATACCGAATAGCCGAATGTCGTACCGTTTTCGCCTTGTTTCTCTGCCTCGTCTAATTCGCCGGAATCTTCCTCCTCTCCAAATAGTTGACTGAGAAAGATATAAACAAACGGTCTCATGGGACTGATAGACCGGACTCACGGCAAAAGATAGCTTTTGGCCCAAACAATACAATGAATGGGCTGTGATGGGGTGGAACGGATGGTGCACACCGGGAATGTCTTTACTGTAGGTTTTGGTATGCAGTCGAAGCACTCTGTGCGGTCCTAGGTCCTCGTCTGAGACTTAGTTTGAGCATACACGCCTATGACTACGCACTTTGACTATGGGTTGGACTTGTCCCAGATATCCTGCCGTGCCCGACTCTACTAGGGGAACGTTCGCGGCCATGCACATCCTGTTCACGTGCCTCCGAGCATCTTAGCCATTTTGTTAGTGAGCTGGAAGTTGCTCAGTGTGTATTTGGAGCGTACCGAGATTGTCCAACGCATTTAGTACAAGATCAAAGGATTTGAACCATTGAATGTCGAACTGAGGCTCTTTGATGTTTCCATGTATTGGTGTGATATGGACGTTGGGGTTGAACGCGGACGCGGTCTTTGCAGCAACCTTGATTCCAACTTGAGCGTACAGGGGAAGTTGATGAGAGGAATGGACGTACGAGGGCTTTACTCTGCTTTACATCCTTCTTTTTGAAAAGGAACTGCCTATTCAAATTGGATAGGTCAATGGTATCAAGGTCAAGCAGTGTTATATGCCCGAAGCCCGTCAACACAACGTTCTTCACTGTGAAGGCATAAAAGTCGAATCCAACAAGTAAGCCACGCAAGAATTCACGTTATGTAGCTCCATATTAGAAAGCTGTAATAACAGAACATCACGGGAACCACGTACGGAGTTCACAGCCAATTCCCCCAGCACCCACAAGTAGCACCTTGGTCTCTGGCAGACGCGCCGATAGTTCGGGACCCAGGATAGCTGTGGCATGAGCTGACCTGCCGGAAGCCGTCATTGTGATGTGTTTTTTTGGTTATATGTGAGTCTTGTGAGTCCTCAGAGAGTAGACCCTTCACCCTCCGAGGCTGTGAAGATGGGGATGGGAGTCGCAGAAAAGGTCTTTAGCGCGCACACTCAATGAGACGCGTCTGGACGCGCGTTCAGACGCCGTACACTATTGATTCAACGTCGAAGAGTTCATCGGCCACAAAGGTCCATTTCATGCGGTTCTCATCACTAGTTCTACAACATATGTCCATGTGCATTGTCCAAGTCCGTCTTGAATCTCATCAGCATTAAATTGCTACTAGGGGACTGCGTGGCAGCATCGAAGGCAAAGGCGTCTCTCTTCTCCTCGGAGAAACAGCGGGAGGGGGGACGAAGAAATGGTCGGACCGTGCCCCGGCAGTACGGACAAAAGCTTGAGGGGAGTAGGCATGGTAAGGGGAAAGAGTACTGCTAGCGGGAAAGGCTAGTATGCTCCCACTGCCCGGTTGATCAAAATTTGTCGTGAGAGGAGAGCCAAGGATTGCGCCTACAGTCAAGATACCCAACATGAGCCCACTGCGAGAAACACATCAATCAAAGGCGCCCTATATAACAGAGATAAATGAACGTACCCTGACTTCTGACCGTCTCGGCGTATCGGTATCATTCCGGGATGTGGAGAAGGAGACGGCGAGCGACCGATTGATGTATCGAACGTCGCAGTCGGTGTCAATGTCGCATTGGAAGCCTCTTCGTACAAATTGTCCTCGAGTTTTATCGGAAGCGGCTTTTTCTTCGAACGTTTAGCGGGAGTAGGGGTCAGTCTGTTTTCTTGCAAAGTCGCTTCGCTGGAACGAACTGCACTGCCGGTAGCTGGAGGGGGCGTTCTGAGTTTGCCTGGCCGAATATCATGCTCTCCTTGTGAGTGAAAAGATGAAGAAGTTCGAGCTGTCGTTCAGTACATGCGATAGATCAGACAAATAGCTATGGCAAGGCAAAGGCGAGACAAATCTCACCAATGATCTCAACAGCCAAAGCCTCCGCAGTAATGTTCTTATCCATCAGCCTTGCCGCAGACGAATAGCTGTCGAATCGAGCATAAAGCCAGCCTTCGAGACGTCTGGCGCCGTCTGCATTCAAGCCAACAGTCACGAACGGTTCGTCTGTGTCAACTGGCCGCGGAGTAGCGCACATGAGGGAGACCTCCTCCGCGATCTCCATTGCCATATCCACAACAGCCTCGTCTCGTCGGGCTACATTCGAAGCACCACTGTGCTTGTCTTTATGCAGAGTTGGATGCTGAGACTGATGTACCCCAAGGCGCATATCGACGTTTGTTATGTCAATCAGCTCGCCATTTTCCGAGGATATGCTCAGCTTCGGGATGTGACGAATATCGCGTTGACTAGCTCCTGTAGCCCCGGCGCTGTATGAGCGACCTAGCATAGATTTGGACGAGCTGCCTCTGGAGTCTGCCTCCGATGGTCGTCTTTGGGACAGTGCACTATCAGGACGTGCTGGGAGTCCTATGAGTGGTCGAGGAATAGCACGGAGACTGATGTCCCAGCCCGTCAATGAGTGTGTTGCTGGGCGCAATAAGGAAGACGCACCTTTCATTCCTCACAGGCCATTCTCGAGGACGTTGCGTCCTGGACATGTCTTCATCTCTTTGCCTAACACTAGCCATGATGGAAGTTCCTTCTGAATGATGATACAAATCGCTGAATCTGGAGGACAAGGAGCGGAAAGGGAACGACCAGCGAGAATGGTTAGTAGAAAGGACGTTATAGGCGGATGACCGAGGACTGCCAGCAGTGGGGAGCCCCGTTGACTGAAACACCGGTTTATATGTCTTGCACGACCCGTCCGAATAACCCTGGCGCGCCCATCTGCAATCACAGACATCAATGATTGAGCGGGGGCATCGTTGCCGCCGACATTGCATTTCGCCATGACATGCGCGCCATCTGGGCAGGTATCCTGATCTGTGGGGGCGAATGGCGTTCGTCGCTGACCAGAAGTCGTCAGAGGACCGCTTTTGGGAGGTTAATGGGTAGGAACGTACTTTATGATGACCTATTTCCATGACACCCCTGTTATGCTCTCCCCTCTCTAGCAACGATGTTGGAGGAGTAGTAGCTGTAATTGACCCTGCTGTGTATGAACTTCGAGCATCGTTATGACAGTATCAGAGGGAACGTTGAACACGATGAAAGCGAAAAGACAAAAACCCAAATCGCGACATTGCAAAACGCCGTGATGGCCGGTATGATCGACGGGCAGTGTCAGCACAAATCAAGGAATCATCCAAGATGAACCGATGATGATTCTTGTACAAAGGGATGGAGGAGAAGAAAGAAGCACAGCGGGGGAAGAGGAACATGCGTACGAGACTATGCTGATTGTGCGTGGGTCGATGTCTCTGATAGTCTTTGCCTGCCAAGTTCTCTCGTATGAGAGAAGAGGCAACGGTAGAAATTCTAATATCTGCAATCATGGACCAGAAGCCATGTCAGTATCTGTGGACGCGCGAAAGGGAGGATATGAATTAGAAAACACACCATATCTGAGATTCTCCAAGTTCAGACTGGTGAGTTTAAGTCCAAGATGAAGCTAGACAGAGTGTCAGTATATGTTGCAAACAACTTCGCGCCGCCGGTAGTCAGTCTAAGGGTTCAAAAGCAGTCAGCGCTCGGTAAAAATCGCTAGCGACACAAACAATATATATATTCCACAATGACGGCAAGTTGAAAGTACAGAAATAACGAGAATCCGAAAAGACAGATATGCGACAGGAAACAGCGGGGTGGCCTTCCTGGAGGTACTAAAATGATCAACTAACGGCATGATCTAGGTATGAAACGGGTGGGGCAAACGGCCATTATGTATGCATGATGGAGGCACTTGCGAAAGTGCGAGATAGGCGGCGTAAGAGGCGACCGGGGGCGTATTCGCGCCGCCAAGGCCCAGACTTCTGTTTCAGACTGCTCGTCTGAATCCTGGATGGACATCAGCTCGTATATCAGCTTGGCTTGTTCACGGAATAGAGAGTCGCCCATAGGTATGTACTCACCGCTGAAAGCATGTACTCTTAGCGTCGTCCAGCCATCATGCCTTCTCTAGACGGATGGCCATAGGTGCCTTGGTTCTGTTTCCCAACATCCCAGTCGACTAAGTCCCATGTGATCGGAATTTTGCTAGGGCAAATATTCATAGGGTGGATTAAGAATGTTATAGCCATAACGTTGGCCCTTCTTGGCATCATACGGCCCGCTATCGGTGCGCAGAGGAGTGAAGAAAGGTTTGACATGGTGTTAGATGAGATCTTGTGAGCTGTTTGAGCAGATAACGTCTAGGAATACCGTCTGTAGTTCTGCAAGGGGAGAGGGTGGTGGAATAAGGACAGCACAGATTATATATCGCAATGAACCCAAGGCTAGAGAGGCTGGCCAAGGATGTCAAAGGACTTTTGATCGTCAAATTTGTACGGTCAGAGGACATGGTAACGTAAACCACGACGGGACAAACGCCACCGCTAGCAGCATGGTGACACTTGTCCCGAGAAAAACTAGTAAACTGTGCATAAAAAGTCAGCTTTGTAGGAAAATATTGTCGCAGAAGACCATTACATTCAAACGCACCCCAGACAAACGCGACAAATATTGGTGCGGCGTTTTCAAATATGAGGGATGGCAGTAAACCTTTGCTTCAGCGATACGAAGTAATGGAAAGAAGCTCAGGCTCCGCATTCAAGAAGACGACCATTTGGTTGAACAAACGGATACCGAGGGCTGGTGAACCTCCTGCTACCGGTGTAAGTGACAATATAGGCACGTGTACTGGGTGTAGCTGACCTGAAAGTGATAATTCACATTCTTCGTATACTGAAGCCGCTAGGCTGACACGGAAAGTAAGGTGTCTAGCTGTCTCACCGGTTTCTATGCAAGGCGTGATTTTGTTTGCTATCTTCGACGTTTACGGCCAGTAATACAGACATAAGTCAACAGAAATGTTACAGCATATGTCATTGGCTTTGACTGCGCGAGTACAGGTTGAGAACGGTGGTATATGCATGATGGTGGAGGAAGAGGAAGTGTTACCGCCGAAGAAAGACTGTCCGACTTTGGACGCGGGCTCCGTCACCGGCGGCGGCGACTTCGCCTACTGCACCCACGTCGCTTGCTGCGTGCTCTGTCTTTCCATCTCTCTGCCCTCTTTTTTGGTATTTAACGATCTGAGAACCCAGCCAACATGTTCCACGGCGCCCCGGGCTCTAGCTGGCAGACAGAGTCGCCGCTGAAGGTGCTCATCTCTCGGGCGACCTATCCCTCCCAGCCCGAGCCAAACTATGCCCTCAATCTCGAAGTAGCGGAATATATCAACCAAAAGAAGGCGAATACGTATGTGGTTTTGTCTTTTGGCTTAGTACATTTCTGAGAAGTTCGCTTGCGTAGACCACGAGAAGCAGCTATGACTATCGCGCAATTGGTTAACCATCGCAATCCTCACGTCGCGATGCTCGCACTCTCTCTGCTCGATACCCTCGTACAATCATGCGGATATCCATTTCATCTGCAGATCTCGACGAAGGAGTTCCTCAACGAGCTCGTGCGTCGCTTCCCCGAGCGACCGCCTCCCTTCCCTGGACCCGTCATGTCTCGAATTCTGGAGCTTATAAACGGATGGAAAGAGGGGATCTGTTCGGATTCGAGGTGGAAGGAAGATTTGGGTAACATCCGAGACATGCATCGGCTTCTGACGTTCAAGGGTTATCGTTTCAGAGATTTCGCGAGAACGCAGAGCAGCGTTGCAGTTGCGTCGGTCAGTGGAGTAGCTTCGTCTGAACTGTGTGCGAAAGTCTTGACATATCTTTATGGATTTTATGAATTTTCAGAATTTGAAAACCGCGGAGGAGCTTGAGAATGAAGATCGGGAAGCACAGAGTGCTAAATTGCAGGAACTCATCCGACGCGGTACACCTCGCGATCTCGCCCAAGCGCAAGAGCTCATGAAGACCCTTGCGGGTGCAAATCCAGAGGCTAAACCCGATTACCGTACCCAAGCTCTCACTGAGCTGAACAAGCTCGAATCGAAAGTCATCTTGCTCAACGAGATGCTAGACAACGTAGACGTGCAGAGAGGGGAGCAGTTTGCGCAGGGTGACGTATATGATGTGAGTCCAGCAATCATCTTCACATCCTTCGTACTGCAATTTTAATGCCGTGTGACATAATAGCAAGTAGCCTCTATATTAACGAGTGCTCGGCCGAAGATCCAAGGGTGGATCTCGAATGCAGAGGCAGACGATCCGGAGTCACTAGGTTCGAGTTCTTTTCACTCAGCGAACGCACTCAAGCTGAACGTAAAACAGATACATTCTTGCAAATCAACGACCAGATCAACACCGTCATCAACCGGTACGAAGCCTTCAAGAAGGGCGATTACGCCGCGGCTTCCAATCCGATACCGTCGGAATTGTCTTCAAGAGGGCAAGGACAGAACGACCTCTCCCTTATTGACTTCGACGACTCTGCGTCAAATACTGCGTCGTCACAGCAAGCTGCGGGCGGTGCGGCCTCGGGCATCGACGAGCTCGCCAGTTTGTTCGGTCCGTCCGCTACGGCGACAGTAGCCCCCGCACAACCGCAACAACAGCCCCTCGCCGGTCTCGGGGCACAATCTCAACAACAGCCGCTTCACTCGCTGTTCTCGTCACCGCAGCAGAGCACCGGTTTTGTACCAGGTGGCATGATGAATGCGCATATGAACCCTGTACAGCGTGCGCTTTCACCACAGTACTCTGGGTCTCAAGCGGGCACGCCCGTGACGGGCTCTATCCGGCTGCCAGGGACCCCGCAGGCACAGACGGCACGGCTGGGCTCGCCGACATCACATTACTTCCCCCAAACCGGCGGCCCTACCAGTAACGTTGGCATGAGTGGAGGAATGATGGGTTCCGGTATGTCTGCGGGCATGGGCATGAACGGAATGTCGACTGCGGCCTTCGGGACACAACCAATGCAGCCTACGCAACCACAGCAGCAGCCGCCGGCTGCTACGAACAATGCAGCATCGGGTCAGACGCAAGGCAAAGACCCATTCGCGGATCTCGTTGGTCTGTTCTAGTGTCGCCTACCTACGCCTGTAACATGGAGGACGAGGGACATGGAAGTTGCTGCGGGGCTACTTTAGAGATGTGTAAGATTTTAGCAATGTATCTGGAGTCCCTTTGTGTTAGCAGAGACTGTGCGACGTTCCTGTGCGTGTCAAGTAACGTCGCGGGTGTTTGGCATTGTACAGAGTCCGGTTTAATGTAACAAAACGAGGTATCGTGTCCGTGCCGAACAGTTCATGTAAAGAACTTACGGTTCGGGTTGGCACCGAACAGGTCGTATCTAATCTCAGGCAGCATCTGGCAGAGAATATGGCGTGTTAGCTGGGATTGACAGAGGAATTAGCTCGACGTACCCGGTCCTCGAGAAGGCGTAGTCGCTCATCCAATGTGTTATCCAGTGTTATCCGGCCGGTTCCACTAATGAGCGTAACACCGCCAGCCCTGACAGAAACAATCAGGCATGTACTACACACAAGCGATTATGATACTCACAGGTCGTTGCTCAATTCGCCGCGTACCGTCGCTTTCACGGACCGACCACTAATATCTTCATAAGCTTTGGCAGCGTTCGTAGTCGCCTTCTGTGCAATGGCAACGTCCTTCTCGCGCGCATGCACCGTGACCTCCGGCTCGAGCAGGTTTAGGAATCCCTGAACGATGACGTTCTCCAGGAACTGGACGTAACGCCCTTCGTTCGAGGCGAGATCCACGATGGACGTACGTGCAGCGTTGAAGAGGTCCTGCAGATGTTCCTCGCGCTGCTGGAGAAGCTTCAGGCGCGACTTGTTCGTCAGAGTCGATTGAGCACTGTTGTATGCGCGGAGTAAGACGTGTGGTCAGACTGAGCACGATGGACTTGCGTACATCTTCTGCGCAACCTCTGCATTCTTTCTCTTCTTCTCAAATTGCGCGTCGATGGCTTGCTGCTCTTGTTTCACGAGCTTTGCCTACACAAAGGGCACCCGCTGTAATTAACACACCGGACGGGATGCTAGATATC
Organism: Pleurotus ostreatoroseus; assembly: GCA_005298045.1. NCBI lineage: Eukaryota > Fungi > Basidiomycota > Agaricomycetes > Agaricales > Pleurotaceae > Pleurotus > Pleurotus ostreatoroseus. Next base: position 127,714 of record SWBT01000158.1, read on the forward strand.
TGGATATCTTGTACGACAGAGAACGTACCTTCTCAATGGCGAACTCTTCGTCGGCCTTGACCTGGATCTCCCGCGCTTTCTCCAACGCTTCCTGCTTAATGAAAGCCACCTACACACACAAATCAATGGTATCGATAAACGGACGCAGCACGGCGCAGGTTCTTCTGGATAGGGACGGACCATCTTGTTCATCTCCGTAAGCACTTCATCGTCGTTGAGGGGTCGCGTAGACATCTTGGATATTCCTGCAAGAAGGGACTGAAGAGGTCACAGAGACTACAAGACTGTATGTGGTGCGAGGATGTAACGAAAGAACAGCTAGGCGGGTTAGCCGACGAAGGAGCGCACATCACAGCGCGTTAGCGCTCGCGACTAGAATGGTTCTCTCCCATCGACCACTACGTCTATGAAGTCAATGCATAGAGGCATCCAAGGCATATCGTGTTATATAAAGATAACAACACAGAAGACACATATTCAGCAGATATCTTGCAAATTCATGGAGCGAGTAGCCATCCCAGGCGTGCTGGTGAAGGACATAACAGTCTTCTCTCCACACACCACTTTGACCGGTCTTGCTTGTGTGTTACGATCCGCGACGATATCCACCTGTGTAGCCTTTCCATCCTTCCATTCCAAGTTCACTTGCATGCCGCCCCTGATACGAGCTCCTCGAAGGTTGCCCGTTGGCCATGCCGAAGGCAATGCAGGCAGGAGATTGACGACCAGTGGTGTAGAGGAGGATGCAACATCTTGTGTTTGGAGGAGACCGTTCTAAGGAGTGTCGTGAAAGGTAGATGATGACATGGATAAGGATACTGACAGAGACAACTACGACTTACCAGAAGAGCTGCGGGGAACCCAAAGTTGGCGTCGATCTGAAAGATTGGGTCTGCGTCTCCGGGATCATACAGACTGAACAGGTTTGAGCCGTAGTTCCTCTCCAAGGCATACTGTGTGAACGAATGTCAGACCTGTAGTTTGGTTGTGAGAGTAAATAGTAAGACATACCGACAGCTCATGGTAGAATTCACTCGCGTTTCCGAGCTGTGCCCATGCCGCGGCGCGCCAGACCTTCTCCCATCCGGAATCGGCATCAGGTCCTGTACCATTGCCACGGTGGATAAGACTGGTCTCTGTAGCGTTCAGCACCTGGGACTTGGTGTAAGCTTTCTGCCCTTCCGGAAGCGATTGGACTGAAGAATCGTAGCTAGAAAGGGCATAGCCAGGATAAAGTCCTATCAAATGAGAAAGATGACGATGGGTGTCTGTAGGCGAGTCCATGTCCACTTTCCACTCTATGGAAGGTCAATATAGGTTTAGTCGTACATATATCAAGCGTACCTTGGAGCTGACCCCAGGAGCCAATGTGTATACCCTTGTCCATCTGTGCCCGTTTACTGCGAACCTCTTCTACATCGTCAGCCTAACCAGTCTAAGTAACAAATGTGGATATACCTTGTAAGAAAGCGGTATCTGTATCGCCGGAGGCATCAAATCCTTTTTCAATCGCATTGAACAGCTGCCATATGAGCTGCTGAGAGTGTGCACAACCTGACAGCACGAAAGGTGAGACAATGCCCGTTTCAAAATGAAACATATGCGGACCGAACGTGATAGGAGCCTGCTCCGGTGAATTGCAAGGATTCACGACTAGCGTAGAATCGTTGAAGTGCTCGTCCGGTATCAACTTGTCAAGATGGAATGACGCGACACCCTGAACACATTTGCTCAGCGTTCGAAAAATGATGTAGTGCATATTGCTCACTTTCAATAGAGGCCAACCTTGTGCCTTGAGCCAGGATACATCATTTGTATAGTCAAAGTGATCCCAGACGTGAATCATCATCCACACCGCGGACTCTGAGACTATGTTTAGCAAAACGAGCGATCGGATCTTCTAAGAATCCTACCTGGATAATCGGCCCACTGGGCGGAGTTTCCAGAAAGCTTCATTCCCGTATGGCCGAAAGTCTGTGACACAATGAGATCGTTAGACAAACTATACACATGAGGGCTTACGTTCATCTGTCAAAAGAATTGTCAGCGACCAGGCTCTGCGAATTTGACTACACCTCACCTCGTTGTGCGTTACCCAGCCACGCGTGATGTTGTATAAGACTAGAGCCGTTTCAGCTCCCCGAGGTGCCCAGGTTTTCTACAAGAGAATTTGTATGATATTCTGGGATGAGAGATGCATATGTACGGACCTCGATATAGTCGAATAACGGCGTAACAAGATTCATATTGGTCATTTCAGCGAACCAATAATTCATTTGTATGTTGATGTTTGAGTCTAACAACATGAATCATCGTTGCGAACGCAATTGAAGGTGAGGGCTGAGGCTGCGTACGGTAATCTGAAAAGTTGCAAGTCGCTGTGTAAGCTCGGTAATTAAAACCAGGAAACCATCGAAAGCAGACCTGCGCTCCAAGGGTTACTGGTATCCGATGCCCACTTCCCCTGAAGGTTTGCTGGTAGGATTCCAGGTGCGCTGCTTGCTAAGAGGTACCTTCCAAAGTTGAAAGTCAGCCATTCCAGATATGGGTCACCAACGTCCGTCTGATAAGCGGCCTTGAGCTCGTCGGTCGACATCGAGAAGTTAGGCGTCTGGCCTAGCGACAAGCTGAAATCGCCCAGGTGATCTGTGTATGACTTGACATGTGCAGAATATAACGCGTCAAAGGTCGAAGAGGTCGCCGTTTGAGGTGCGGCAGCGTTGAGCAACGCGAGAAGGTCTGTGGTAGATATTCCATTGGCCTTACGGAAGATGAAGTTATGCTCGACGTTTCCTGCGTTCATGTCATACTCAGTCTCGCCAACCCAGGTAAGCCACGCTTGCTGTGCGCCTGACACAGCGATTGTAGCGTTGATATTACCTGAGCCGACCGTCGTTTCGATGCAGGAAATATTGGCGGCCGGGCCTTCTGCGTTGACACGTGTAATAAGTTCGTACGCCATGCCCGGGTTGGACACGTTCCCGCGAAGGAGTAATGTAGAGTTGTCAATGCAAGAAATTGTCGGTGTAGGCAGTCCAGATTCAATGGCAGAAGAGAATGCATAGGTGAATGATGGTAGAAGACGATGGGACGAAGAGGTGTTCAGGTGTTGTACGCAAGCTTGAGCGGGATTTGAACAGAACAGCGTTCTAAGTCACATTCAGATAACATGCCGAGATAAGATGAGACATATATCTGACCGGGAAAAGGTGGTGTTATCCTGGGTCCATGTTGTTCGCGTGAGTGCCTGATCGAGATCGAGCCAACGTGCGTAGTTGGTAGCGTCACCTGTAGTGTTCAAAGTCGTAACCAAGTATCCGGCCCCGGCATAAGAACCTGGTGGACGGTAGTCAGTGTCAACCCCGTAGCCTCTGAATACCGATCGAAACTTACCATACGCTCCAGGATCAGTGGACAACTCCTCGATGTCTACGTAAACGGCGAAAAGTGAGGATCACGGTCCATTTCGGAACTGAGTTAAATGGGATTACCTCCTATGGTACCCGTCTGGCTACTGAATATCGTTTGGCGAATGGTTTGCATGTCCAGTGCCATTTGGGCTCGTTCCGACGGTTGTTTATTTCCGCCATTGTACGTCTGCTCTATTAAGTTTATGAACCAGGAAGACACGAGGACGGACTCACTGGGTCTTGAAACGGACCACCAGACCAAAGAGATTCGATGTTGAGCTGAGTGAATTCCTGCGTTATGCTCCCAGCGGTCATGGCTGAAATCCACCCAGGTTTGTGTACTCGTAGTTATACAATTAATGCCACTTGCCTGCTAAGTATCCGTTTCCCACTGGCAACCAGGTATCACTCCACACCGAGCCTGGGGTCTTGTACCACAATCCATTGCCGGATTGTGGAAAACCCTGGGGAGCAGCGAACACGGAAGTCAAAGGAAGTGTCAGAGCAGCACCGTGGGCCACACTGTCAACTCGCATATTGTCCACCTGCAAGCAAAATCGAGGTCCCTGAGCATAAGTAGCAGAACTCGAAGGGCTATAGACCGACCTTTAGTACTTCCTGGAGTGCCGCTGTTTGTCCGGAACAGACAAAGCACATGACAATCAGTATTTCTTTAAGCATGTTGCAATGCTTTGTGATTGGCAAGGCACCGTGTGCTCTTTACGTCGGCACCGTTGCAGGCACAAGCTGGACGCGACACATGGTCAGCTCGCGTCACATCCGCCGTGCAGCTGCATGCTAGACGGGCCGCGAAGAAGCTCACGAGGGTCAAGTGAGGACCAAAGGTTACAAATACAATTGAGAGTTGTGTAATATAGCTTCAAGAGCCTGTCGGATGGAAAGAACCTATTAGACAGAGTCGTCTGTGAGCGGGCTAGGTTTAGCAAGAAGCCACGAAGAAACCTTACCAGATGTCGGTGATCGGCCGCACTGACTAGGTTTAAAATCTCAATGCGGCTGCACCAGCAGTCATACATCTGCTGCGCGAAGTATTGGTCGACGTTGGTATCCCAAGGTAAGGCAGTTCTATACATAGTCAGTCGCCATGAGTGCAACGGTCATAGAGGGAGCGCGGAAAGATACGAACTGATCAGGACCCCGATCACCAGAAACGATCGAGCCCGATTATGAAAGGCGCCTACGCCGTTATGCGCAACTTCAACGCAAAAATTGCTTGAGCATCTTGACTCTTGAGCCTGCACTTGCACGTATTTACTGAGCCTGGTAAGCTGGGTTGTGAACTTTGAATTTGTTTTAGAACCCATCACACTTTTTGTAGATGATACGGCGTTGGACAATGCAATGTCCATACTATGGACGCAAGAGAAGGGAAGTCTCTGCCTACTAGTAGTATTCGATAGGTACCGTGTTTGTTTCTACTGCACGCTCTCACTTTATGAGCTTCAATCCGTCCAACGAGCAATGGGCGACCCTTTTGTGCGAACTACACATACTAGAGTGCCCATGACCTGAATAATGGCGAATTGCTGTCAAATGAGGTCTGAGATCTGTGCCGGCATGGAAGATAACTTCAGCTCGGAAATGCGTGGCTTGTCGAAGGAGGTTAGCCTGGCAGGCCATGGCTCATCAGACTCACGTACGGGGAAAAAAGAGAAATCAAACTAATACAAGGATATTGGAGGATTTTGCTACTCATAGCTTCTGAGCCCGAGAGGCTCGGAACGTCTTAGCTGTTGGACCGTGGTAACTTGAACGAAGGAATCACCTGTGCCACTTGTCGACACTGATGGCGCGATCGAGTGCGGATCATTCCTCAGGCGCTTAATCCGTTGACATAATTCTCACGGATAGACGAGTGTTTGTTCCTTTTCTCTTATACCGTACATGATTCATGCACCTAAACAATCCTTGTTCGTCTTTCTACGCCGCGTTCGACATTGAAATTAAATCTCGCTTCATCACATTTCTCGACAAAACCCATCTTATCTACCATTGATGCATTCTAAGTGCCGAGCATATCAAAAAGCGTGTTAGCCCGTTTCTCATTAGTTTCCTCAAGCAATGTCGAAGATTCCTGAACCTTTGAGGCTCAAGAAGACCCGATTTTTCTAGTAAGTCAGTACAATCGCTTCGCAAGATATGTAACTTTGCTGTAAAATTGACGTCTCCTGCTCAAGGTGAAGCAATTGTGAGAATACCGCCTACACTCACACTGTCAAAGCGCGATATTGGTGCGTTAGAAGTGTCAATTGAATGGATCAAATCCGCGCCAGTATACATTGCACCACTAGACACGGCGGAAGTCATGACTCAAAGCGACCCTAAGTGCATGGGTGACGTGTCACTCTGCTCCAAGTCCCTCGCTGTCCCAACCATGTTTTCTTTTTCTTGGATCGTCAGCCCAACGGACACCCGCATATTATTCGGCGATCTACGTCCTCCTACCTGCGCTGTTATTGACACAAGGAAGGAAGACGCGATGCAGGCCCGCGTGGACGCATCTCTTCGTCGAATGACCATACTCACCTTGACGTCGGAAGGTTCCTGGGAGTATTTCATGGACTTTGCACACGCGTACTACGTTCTTCGCGGTGGTTTCAGGTCCTATCCTTGTAAATATCTAATCCAATCCCCGTTAACGAATTTAACGTGCCTCATTCTGCAGCTGGTACGCCGTCGCCGTCGGACCTGGTTCTATACAGGCTTCACACGTTGCAACCAATTCGCGCTCAATAAGGCGGCATACGTACGTACAACGGCAACGACGCTCTACAAAAGATTCCTACGCCGGCAATCCTTCCGCCATTCTGAGACAAAAACCGAAATCCAAGCCTCCATTGTTTCAGGGTGATCCGTCTCATCTCCGTGGTTACTCAGGCTGCGATCTCCACTCCGACGTAGATACGGGCCAAAATACAGCGAAGCCAGGAACGAATACTACTGCCGTGTGACCCAGCGCGATAAGTAAGTATTTTAATTCTTCTTGGCAGATTATGTATGGTACTGGCAATTCTTTACTCGTCCTAAGCAGCGAATCAAACTGTCTCGTAGGTAACATACGCGCGCACGGGCTGTGACGCCATCTCTTGACAAATATTTCTCCTCAATACGCTGTTGTCCCTTGCGGGCGTGCCACGATGACAAGTACGATCTTGCCGAGTGCCGCGTCCTTCTAGCCATAGTAGGTCTGCTTATATCTTCATATGTGCCCTGCTCGTCGTGCATTGATACGGCTTTTTGTTCCCAGACATCACGTCTCATATACGCGGCGGCGCAACTTGGTGCCTTGCCACTAAAATCAGTTCGGTTCCACTCAGGAAGCGGCTCGTCGTTTGTTACCAGGCCACCACGATTTTCTCGGCGCATTTTACCTCCACGGTGCGCATGGTCAATGGAGCGATGTGTTGAAACAAGACTGGTTTTCGAGACGCACCGTACGATTGCCGCTATGTCCTTCCAAGTCTCTCATTTCCTTTGCTTTGAATACCGGGCTCACTCTCGTATTCTTAGGCTACCTAACAAAACCCAAATTTTAATGCTCTCGATCCTGTTGGATCGACAAGGACAACGGTACTGTCTCCGCCTCCCCTTGTACTTCCGTTTCTCCGCGAAGCTTCGCCGTGCGCCCGTCTGTCCGTTTGCGTGTTAAAGTTGCGGACGTTTCGCCGACGCCCCTCGATTCAAAAGCAAAGAGACTCAACGTTTGAACCTTGAGCATCTCATCTCTGCGGCTCAGCGGCTGGGGGACCTGAAGGTCGTCCGAGCTCGCCGACGAACAGATGCCATGGATGGCCATCCACACAACGCGTTGTTCACTACACGTCAATTAAGATCTGAATTGCAAGCTCACGGCAACGGTGCGGCTAACCTTCCAATCCTTCGAGGCTTTGATTAATATTTGCGAAGCAGGCAACCTCGTCGTAACGCACACACTCTGCTTTCCGGGGTCCAGCAATCAACTCGGAATAGGACCGTCTCCTAGATCGGATCGGTTCGCCCCAAACGTTTCGATTCGCAGGAGATAACCCGGGGATACAGCACACAAGGCCTCCAGGCACCGCAGCCCGCGCTTGGACCCTTCGTGTCTGCATAATGTTTCTGGGCTTGAACTGAGCACCACTGTGCGGCGTGCACCCACGCTGTTTAGCGCATCGTCGTATCTCCACCCTTGCGCCTTCCAGCGGTACGCGCGGTGGGATCTAGCGTTTTCAAGGTGCGGCACGCATTGACGATTGACCACCGGCGACTGGGTGCGATGTGACGGCAGACAGCCGGCACACCCCCGAATCCCCCACGTCCCACGACGACCAATATGCATCTGAACCTCTCTCTCAAGACTCTACACTTTGAAATTTCGAAATGAGTATGTACGAAATGTATGTCCCTATGTATGATTTCAGAGTGCGCGCACCGTCCGCGCGTCGCTGATGCCTCCCATTAGACGTTCCCTCGCTACGGGCGTCGAGGCCTTAGGATCGCCGCACGCACCGTCGGTCCCGCCGACCCTGAACTATCCCATACCCATCCCGCTCGCGTCGTCCGACTGGTCCATCACTATGCGAAACGCCACACACGCAACTGAATCGTACCGTACCGTAACACCCCCGCCTTCTCTCTTCCTCCATCGCCCTCCCCCAACCAGCCGTGCGTGCCCGTCCCACAATGACGAACGCGGTGACGAAGGGGGCCCCGGCTGCCGGCACCTGCGCTTCTAACAGCACCGTACCTTCACAAAAGAAGCAGCGCGACACACACGGTCTTAATTCCAACACGGACTCAGGCGGACCAGGCACGAACACTTGAGCAATATCGCGGTTCTTGAGATAATGCACTTGTTTCCCAGGCTCGCCTGCGCCGGGCCCGCCCGCTCCACACCCACGCTGCTTTGTCCGTCACGGACCACGAACCACGGAGCACAGTGTTCGTATGTGGTACCAATATATGACCCTGTCCGGCGCCGCGGGGCGGCGCAAGCACCAGCGACGATGTCATATAGCACGCGCGATGCGGGCGTGTCGTGTGCGTCCTGCCTGTGGTCCACATTTCAGAACGCACTAGCTCGATATCCGAAATCCGATATTTATCACTCGACATTCGCTCACCTTCACTGTCATGCATGACGGAGGTGCGCTTGGCCGGCACTAGAAGCTACAAACACAGCCGGCGGCGAAGACGACGACGAGGGCCCAAACTGAAAGCAGACCGTGTCCTAGTGCACGGACGCGGACCAGGCGAAGTTTGAAGTTTGAACGTCCCCTCGGACCAAGTCTCCTGCGTATCTGATAGCGCCGTACGTGCGTAAATACGCAGGCCGTCCGCCCGCAGCGTTCCAGCGCCGAACGCAAGCTCCACTTCGAACTTGAATACGCATACGAACCCGAACCCATATTCGGACACGAACAGAACTCGAGCCCACCAGCCTGAGGCATGCGCGGAAGTGCACTCGAGTACTATGAAGAAGGCAATGAACGCGCGGAAGGCGGACATAGACAGGAGGCCGTGACCGTACTGGCAATGTATTTCGAGCTTTCGAACTTTCGAAGTGGCGAAGTCTCGAGGTCGAGCCTGCCAGTGTGCTGTGCGACGCGCACAGCACGCACGTACGTACGCATGTAATCGTGCAGCATTCAATGATCACCAGCCCGCTCCCGTACACATCCCATCCCATCGACTGCATCGAAAGCAACGAGCGCACGCGTACACCGTGAGTGTGAACGGCGTACCTGCACTTTGGATGCACGGTAGACCGCAGCGACCGGCTTTGCACGCCACCCTGAGCAGAATCGCAGTACAAAACACTGTTACTGACGCTACTATTCGTTATCGCTACCGCTAACAAAGAACCTTGCCCGCTCGAGCATCAAGCATCGGGCGACGGGCACTGAGTACTGAGTACTGAACGCTGAGCAGCGCCACAATGGCACGATCAACGTCAAAGAGCCGATCAGTTCAAGTAAATTTAAAGAGTCCACAAGCTATAGAGACAGACACAGACACAGGTATATACATGTCGCAGACAGGGTACGTGTACGTGTACGTGTACGGGCACAACAAGCAGACAGTCCATCGGTAAGAGTAAGAGTAAGACGTGAATCGAGTCGGGTCGAAACGAGGAACGCTACAACTAAAACTATAACGTCGGGTCGACGGAGAAAGATAAGCGAGCCTGCGGCAGAGAACGGATAAACGAGGCGAGGAATACAAAGGAGAGAACACAACCCCGCACGGGCCCGGGGGGTACAGCGTCTAGGATCCGAGTCGTGAGTCTGAGTCTGAGTCCGTATCCGCGGGTATACACAGGCTGGAGGCGGCCAGGGTCCCGTCCTGGCGCCATGTTCGAAGTCTTCGTTTTGCAAGTCAGAGAGTGAGAGCGAGAGTAAAGGCAGGGGGAAACGTCCGGAGCATCGAGCGGGCTATGCACAGTCTATCGGGGGCCGGTCCTGCGCTTGAACATGCGTGTATGCGTGTATCGTCGCGTCTTCGTCCTGCGTCTTGGGTCTGGAGCGCTGGTCTTACGACGCGCACTTCCCGCCCTGCTTCAAGCTCCACATCTTCACCGAGTCCCTGCCCGCGCAAAAGACAACCAAAACGTCAGCACAATCCTCCCCACCCCTCAAACGGTCAAAAAGAAACACTCACACCCGCATCGCCCGATCGTCCTCCCCCGCCGGCCACGTCGCACTCCACATCTTCTGCTCCTCCGCAAACGCCCTCATCGCGCCCGCGTCCCCATCAAACCACGGCTTCCCGCCCACCCCGTCCGGGAACCACCCGCTCGTGCCCCCCGCCGCCACATCCAGTATCAAATAAAAACTCTGATCAAACGGCGCGCTCGCCGCCCCGCCCTCCTGCGCCCAAATATCGAGCACCGGCACGACCTCCCCCGTGACGTTCGTCGCCGTCGGCGGGTACCCCGCGCGCGCGAAGAACGACTTGCCCGACCTGCCGGTGACGCCGACGTTCATCATCGCCTGCAGGCGCGAGTCGACGTAGAAGCGCATCCAGTCCGGCGTCCACTCGAGCGCGTACGTGTGGAAGCCCGCCGCGTACGTGTAGCGCTTCTCCTGCCACCAGCCCATGAGGTGCGTCTGCAGCGTCTCCATGGGGCCGTAGTTCAGCGACGAGCGGACGAAGTTCGCGCCCTGCGCGGGGTACGATTGGGCGTTCCCGCGCGCCTCCATGATCTGCAGACGAAGACGAAGACGCGCAGCGCGGTCGGGTCAGCATCGACGGGGACAGCGACGGGGACGAAAGGAAGGCGCACGCACGTCGATCTCCCCGCTCAACGGCCACGCCCCGTACTTCTCCTCCTCCGGCAGCATCCAAATCGCCGGCCACAGCCAATCGCCGCTCGGCAGCTTCGCCCTCACCTCCACCTTCCCGTACCTGATACTCTTCTTGCCCTTCGTGTTGATCCGCGCGCTCTGCACGGGCGGTATGACATCTTGCGGCCCCGACCCCGAGCTGACGGTGCAGTTCGCGGAGGACGAGGAGCCGTCGGAGGAGGAGGCCGTGCCGGCGGTGCACCCGTCGAGCTTGTACGTCGCGCTGTCGTTGCCCACGATCTGCGCGAGGGTGTACCCCGCGTCGGTCGTGAGCGTGGGCATGATGTACAGCTGGCCGTTCTTGAAGAACAGGTTCGTCGACGCGTCCGTCGTCATCTGGAACTCGCCGTTCCCGAACCCGCCGAGCTCCACATCCTGCGACCAATTCGTATCGTCCAAACTCCCCCCGTTAAACTCCTCATCCATCACCAAACACAGCTGATCGTCCTTCAACTGCCTTACCCCCGTCCACCCAAAGAAGATCACCACCGCGCTCGCCGCGACGCCCACCCAGCACACCACAAACGTCAGCCACCACGCGCACCTTTCCCGCTTATCCTTCACCTTGATCCACGGCTTGTCCTCCGCTTCCAGCTTGCGCGCGAGGCGCGAGGACGGCATGGGCGGGCGCGCCTTGCGCGGGACGAGGTACGGCGAGGACGCGGAGGTGGGGAGGTAGGTCAGCGAGGGCGGGTACGTCGAGGTGAGGTGCCCCGTGGACGGGAGCGCGGGGTAGGACGGGGGCGACCAGAGCGAGGACGTCGGGCGCGAGGCGGGGGAGAGGAACGGCGCGCGCATCGCGATCTGCGGCTGCGAGTTCGTGCGCGGGATCGGGCTCTCTGCGGGCGAACGCATACATTCGCGTCAGCATACATGTACGACACCATATACCATAGAATAGAACAGAGACAGAGACACTCACCCCCAGACGCCAACGCCGTGTTACTCCCCGCCATCGCCGCCGCCGCGCTGTTCCTATACACACTCCCGCCTCCGTTCCCCACGCCAGGCGACCCCCCGCCCCCATTACTGGACCAGCTCTGCCGCTGCTCCCCACTCGCGCCCTCGCCCATGAACGGCGCATACGGCCGCCCCAACCCGGCGTCCTCCTCCGCCGTGACGTCCATCGACCCGCGCAGCGCGCTGTAGCCCTGCGCCCCCGCTACGCCCGGGGTGACGGGGAAGCCCGGCGTCGTCGGCGTCATCGTCATTCCGTTGTTCATGCCGTTGCTATTGACGTTGTAGGCGTAGCCCGGGGCGGACACCTGCCCAGCTTGGGCTTGGGCTTGGGCTTGCGCCTGCGCCTGCGCGCGGCGGAAGGACTCGTGCGAGGGCCGCCGCGCGAGGGTGCCGCCGACGGGGAGCGGCGTGCCGGGGTCGGGGTTCCCTGCGTGCGAGAGGAAGGGGAAGGCCGACGGGGGCGCGCCGCGGCGCTCGAGCGGGAGGGGGGGCGTGTCGAAGGGGTTCGCGTGCGCCGAGGACGGCGTGCTCGAGATGCTCGGGCGGCGCGCGGGCATCTGGTGGGAGGACTGCGAGGAGGTGGTGGGGGATGCGGGGACGGGAACGGCGACAGGGAGGTCGGAGGAGCGGCGGCGGTGGTTGCGCGCGCGGACGCTGCCCGTCGGGCTCGTGGGGCTCGTCGGCGCGGCCTGCTGCTGGTGCTGGTGCTGCGAACCCGCGGTGCCCGCGCGCGCACGGCGGGTCATGATCGGCTGCTGCTGCTGCTGGGCCAGGCGCGCCCCAACACCCGCCATGTTGGCGTTCTCGCGGTCAGTCCCCGCGTCCGAGTCGCTCGCAGGCTCGAGGCTGTCGCCCGTGCTGCTCCAGCTGCGCCTGTCTGCGGCGGCGGGGCTCTCCCGCCGTGCGCGGCCGCCGAGGAAGTGCGGGCGCGGGGGCGAGAGCGGGCTCTCCTCGCGCGCGGCCGTGCGCTCGTAGCCGGGGGGCGAGGGCGTGTCGGCGCGGCCGCGGGGGTTGAGGGCGGTCTCCTCCTCGCTGCTGCTCGACGCGGGCGGGCGCGACGGGGCGGGGGCGGGCATGGAGGGCGGGAGGGCGGGGAGGGGGTGGTTGTCGCGGCCGGTGTTGCCGGGGTTGTGGACGGAGCGGTAGGCGTCGGCGCTGGAGTAGCGGCCTGGCTCGCGGCGGCGGTAGGCCATCGGTCGAGGGAGGAGGAGGAGGTTATATGGCGTGTGGGTGTGGGGAGAAAGGAAGGTGCGGACAAGCGAGCAACGAGGCTAGCTCGCCAAGCGTGCGTGCGACCGATAGCACCTTTGATGCGCGATCCTGTAGTTAATACCCTGCGCACTGTGATCGCACGCTGTGGTCGCCGGGTGGACTGCGGTGCTCGCTGTGGTGGAGGAAGAGAAAGAAAGCAAAGCAAAGCTGCAGACTGGGGCAGGGATGTCCGCTGCGTGCATCTGGAGCCTCCCTGACGCTCCCTGACGCTTTTCGGGGTCTGTACAAGGCCGTTCAGCATGCGTCCAAAGTGCGATAACGAGGTTCGAACTTCCCATCAGCCCACCACATCACCGTCCTTCTCAGCACCCTCCAGCGCCCGGCACGCGCTATACAGACGGTGCCCGGGGTCCCGCTGACGCGCCTCCCACACGCGTCCTGCTCGTCCTCGTCCTCGTCCCTGCCCGCCACCGTCGCGCGTCCGTGCCTCACCGACGCCCAGACGTCGACGCGTTCTGCCACCCGCTGCTCGCACACCATTCCATGCCATCACTCTGCATGTTGTACAGACACCGCGCTCGACGACACGGCACCCACAACCGCCCACCCCACCGCTGTTCGCTTCGCCACCGCCATCGCCGGCCCCGTCCAAACGCAACGCGTGCTCGATTCACCCGCAGACACAGCGCATGGACGCCCCAGCGCGGCGCCGGCGCACGTCGACGCCGGGGGCCCATGCCCTTCCCGGGCTGCCGACCCCGCTCCACCCATCTGATCCCAGCCTGGATCCCTCCTTGTCTTGGAACCCTCGACGCAGAACTCATCCGAACCGATCCTCCTGCTCACGGCTTGCCCTCCGCCCTACGTCCATCTCTTGCAATTTTCCAGCACCTTCGAACATCGAACCTCTCTCCGCGCCGCGAAACAAACATACGCCGCTATCTGATGCTCCATATCGTTTTGTCTATTTTATCCCGTTCTTCACATGCATACGCACATATTGCGCACCGGCCCTGGTCGTCCTAACGACTCGACTGGCGCACTCCACCTCTCCATCCCCACGCGCGCAGAAAACACGCCCGCGGTGAGGTAACGGCGGCACCGCACAACACGACCACGGCTTGACGTCAGCCCGTACACCGTCGACGCCACACAGCCCTCGCGACGCGCAACGCGACAACATCGATTCAGTCTGCGTCTATCCCATGCGACGCTCAAGTGCGGCCGTCCCTGTCGGTCCCGCTCGTATACTAACAGCAACACGCGCGCAATTGCGTCAGGACGCCCCTGCCGCCACCGCCGTCCGACGTCGGTGACAGCGACAGGGAGGATCTGATATGCCATATCCGCGCAGGCGCAAGCTCAAGGTTTGTGTCAACGTTCGCGGACGTCCTCCGCGGAAGATCATGCATCGTATTCGCGCCATCAGGAATCAGGACGCCTGTCAGTGTCAGCTGTGGGGATTGCGTCTGCGGCAACCCCTTGCCCAGTTACGGCAGCCTCCACCGTGGTGGTGTGCGCCGTACGTCCCGCCTTTCGCATCGCACAGCCTTGTAGACGATGGAAAGATAGAAGATTAGCCGTGGACGTGGACGTACAAACGTCCGACAGGCTCTCTTCCTCCTTAGTCTGCTTCATGAGCTCAACAACAAGCGTTAGCACGCCACGGTCCGACTCGAACGCGGACTCTGCCTCGGACTCCGAACAACGCGCCTTGTTCTGCGCCGTACAAAGCGCATCGATATCGTACGCGTGCGGCCGTTGTGAACGAAACATCGTCAATGTCGCCGAGGGATATCGATCCTCAACCGAAACTCAGATTCAGGCAAGGCAGTTCTTCTACTTTTGCAGGATATATAGCTCCCTCCCTTCTTCTATAATATAATATAATATATAATATATTGACATTTCTGTATCCTCGGAATCCGTATATCCATATCCGTCCGCAGCAGTAACGTTCAACCCCAGTCAAAACTCCATCCGCTAGGAACCGCCCAGAGTCGGCCACACCCGAGGTAAATAGTGCCAAATCGCCTCCAGCCGCGTGAGCCCGCCTTAACCCGACTAGAGGGTTGCGAAGTGCCAGCTTCGACACGGAGGACGCTTCTTTTCTGGCTCGCTGTCTGACGCGTTTGCCTGCGAGCTGTTCGTTTTCTTGACAAGTGGTGGAGCTGCGTTCTATTTTTGTTTCCCCGACTTTTCGCTGCATTGTCTTTCCGAGATCCAACAGAAAGTCAAAGTCTTTGCCTTTTGCCTTTTGCCTTTTGCCCTTTGCCCATCTCTTCCTCTAACCACCACCACTGTTGCCTGTCGCTCCCCGTTTCCCTGCCCCATTTCTTGTAAGTGTCTCATGTGCTGTCCACACTTTATTTAGGCATTCTATATAATTTATTTTCGTCATCGTTATTATAGGCGTCGTTGTCGCGAGCGACGTCTGGTTGCGCCCCGTGTCGGCGGCATCGACGTCGCGGTCCGGCTCGCGTCCTGCACCACGCAGCTACGGCTTTTCTGTCCCGAAACGAGGTACAGTATCTTTTTCACCACTTTGGCACATAGTATATGCTTATACTACACAGCTATGCATACAGGAGGCCAAGTAAAGGTAAGTATCATCTCACAGACTAGCATATATGCAGGCTTATTTAAGCGAGAAAGCTGAACAGGGACACGGAACGGCATCTTGCGCCGTAGTACACGCGAATAGGTACGAGTTCTACTCGCTCGTGTTCCATCGCGTACCTGACGATGCTACAACCCGAGTGCCCTCGACTATTCGGCGACGCGGCTGTGACGACGCGACGCGCGCACGCAACCCCGACCTACCACTCGCAAACCGAGCGTAGAACAATTCATGCTGGGATGTGTAGCATATGGCAAGGTAAGTGAGCAAGTAAACTCGTTGTATGCGGCATCTTTCCGTTCGCAAAATAATTTGCTCACTCGTTCCGCCCCACGTCCACTCCGGCCCTGCCAGCCACGCTTTAATTGGCGCGACGCGATGCCACAAGCGCGCATCACCTCGTGCCGAGATCAAACGCGCATCAGAGGACTTACAGCAATAACGATAGGGCGCATTGGACGGTGTACAACGGTGGAGGACAGGCAATGAGCGGGATGAGGAGGAGGAGGAGGAGGAGGAGGAGGATGCGCATAGGCGGTTTCGGGGTCCTGGGTCGTAGCGGAGGAGGGTGGGTGGAGGCAGATGGAGGCGGATATGGGCGCGAGCAAAGCGACGGATGGGGGCAGAGTTTTCCTATAATCGCGTGTGGGCGGGCGGATGCGAGCGAGCGCGGTTCCATACAGGTACAAACGGATGTAGGCAGATTTTTGCAATAATAAATATATTTAAGAAAACAAAATACTGTGTGAACCGCGTACAGACGACTACAGCCGCATCCAGCTGTTCTCCATCACAAAACGGCTGGAGGCAGGCGGAGGCGACTGAAGTGTGCCATTTACATGCCTCCAGCTGCCTCCAGCCGCGCCGACCCGCCGTCCGCTGGCGCGGCGGGTCAGGTCGGCTCTGGGCGGTTCCTAGCGGATGGACTTTCGACTGGGGTTCATGACCCGTTCCCGTACTCTCCCTCCCATTTCCAGCTGAACAAATTC
This sequence comes from Pleurotus ostreatoroseus, assembly GCA_005298045.1. Taxonomy (NCBI): domain Eukaryota; kingdom Fungi; phylum Basidiomycota; class Agaricomycetes; order Agaricales; family Pleurotaceae; genus Pleurotus; species Pleurotus ostreatoroseus. Next base: position 144,251 of record SWBT01000158.1, read on the forward strand.
CCATCAAACCTAGGCCCCCAGAGCGTATTTTGCATCTGCAGCTGTGGATGCAGGTGTAGATGCAAATGTCACCTCCGGACCCAAGACACCTCCGGGCCCTCGATCCCTCGATCCCTCGATCCCTCTCCCTTCAAAGTCCAAGCAGCCCGTCAAAGTGACGATGAGCCGAACCGGTTCAATTTCCGTCTCTCTCGTCCATCCCCTCAGTGATATTCACGAAGTCGACCATCTCGATTTGAGATCGAGGTACGCGAGCGAGCGCGTCGAGCGTCGACGCTAAGCGACCCAGAACGACGAACAGATTGATGGTGCTATGACGCACCGACGCCTCGCTCGCTTGGCAGCGCTTTTTGCAGAATGAACGTCCTCGACCTCGGTGTGACGAGAGCGTAATGGGACGGTGTGATGTGAAGAGCGAAAATTGTGAACGGCGGGTTGAGGGGATTCCATATGGCATATGAGGGACTCACGCAGAGCGGCAAGGCAAAAGACATGGGTGTACACTGTACCGAATAACAACAGAATAATACGCGATGCGCTATACCAGACTGGAATTTGCGAACGTCGAGCGCTTACGTAGAGTAAGGTATGTTCGACCGGTACCGCTCTTGAAAACACAAATAATAAGACAGTATGAAATGTTCACAAGCAATACCAATGCCAATGGATATTGAATATTGGAGGTCCATCGTTATGGCGATCTGCAAGCTACAAACGGCCCAATGGATACGAGCAATCTCAACGTGAAGAGTTCAGAGTTCAGTTGAAAATTACGAGGGCGGGGATGGAAGCCGGTGGGTGCTTGTGTGCCCGGTCTAGGTGGCAACTTACAAGACTCGGAGCAAGAAATTTAATTTTTTGAGAGTCGAGAGGAGAAAATAAAACTTGGCCAACGGTTCGCTGGCCAACGGGCAACGGGCTGCAGTACTTAGGCCATGGACAATTGGGCGTTGTTCGACGGCGAGCATTCGATATTCAGTATTCAATATTCAGGAACGGCCTCGGGGTCGCGGGTCTCGAAGCTGAAGTCTCGAGTCTCGACCCTGGGCTCTCAGCTACTGTTAGGGCTCGGGGGAACAGAGCGCAGCGTGGACCTGCGAAGCGTAAGCTATGAACGATATGAACTGACCCCCCATGGCGAACCGCCGCATCCTGGCGACCCGGGCTCCGAGACGCATTCGATAGCGGTATGTGTCGCAGCGCGAGAGTCGTTCTGCTCTCACGTTGCAAGACGTGCCGATGTCGACGGGCGGGGAGGGGGAGGAGGAGGGTGTCCTAGCGGAATCTGGACGGTCCTCGGGCCTCGTAGATCGTATATAGATACCTTAAGAGTTAACAAAGATTGAGACTGAGAAACAGGAATACCATGGGGAATACCGTTTGGGTCGACTGACTCGGATATTCATGCAGTTCGACGTGTACTTACTGCGTACATTGAGTTGGACTGGCTGCGAGGGAATCCAAACTATCGTCAGTACTAATTCATAATTAGCGACCGCCCGCATGCAGGGCGTCCGCGTCCATGCCCGCCACTGGGGCCGGCAGTCGGGAGCACGAAAAGTGCGGCATAACGAAACATACCGTTGTTGCATATGCATACGACTTGAAGCTTGTATTTTGGACGTTGAACGACCGACGTCGGAGGGACGATAATACAAATAACTTGGGCAGCGACAGCGACAGCGGGGATGCACACGCCGCTACGGTGCTGCGGCACGGCAATCGTGCGCCGCTGGCCGTGCTACAGACAGCTTGAAGACATGGTGCGGGCTAGACGACGCACCAAGTTGCAAAGTCCAAGGCGAGCGGCGAGCGTCCGCCGTGCCGTGCGGCGAGTCGGGTGGTTCACGCGTCGGATGGCGATGGCGGTGCACGCTGCGAAACGAACGCGATGTTCGAGTCGTTGGTCTGCGACGAAGGCGAGATAACGCGTACTCAGGACTTGGTGCTCGCAGACGGCGAACGTTCGACCGCCGGGGCGGACGTGCGCCGTATATACGCGGGGTGCGTGCGCGCGAGCCGAGCGCGAGGTTCGGTAAGCACGACGCGTCGGGCTTCGACTTCGCGCAAGGCTGGGGTGTCGTTCGTGGACGAGCTAGCGCGATATCGATAGACGAGGTGCGTCAAGCGACGCGTACTCGAAGCGTGCTAAGGTTGTCGTTTCGCGATATCGCGGTGCGCACTGGTTCGCGGCTGCGCGACGATACGGTCTGAGAATTTGAGAAGATGCGAAGAAGGGAGGAACGAACTTGAAAGAAGGAGGATGCATGGACAAGCACACCGTGCGCCGTGGCGTTTGGGGATGCCGAGCTGGAGCGGACATGTCCCCGGGATGCATCGATGCAATTAATCTCGTTCCCGAGCTGGACATCTCCAGCCTGCGCAAGTAAGTGGGGCAGCAGTGTTTCTGCAAATGAGGCTGCTGATACCGTGGCGTAGTATCAGGAGGGTGTCTGGGATACGATAATGGCATCACGGCTGCGCGGTCGCCCATGGGACTCGAAGTGGGTGGATCCAGCGGTGGGTGGGGTCCTGATGGGCATCGCGCGTCCGGCTGGGGTCAATGACGCAGCAGACGCGAACCGAACCGATGACGGCGGCGCGACCCCGGGAGATCTCGATCAGCGCGGGCGATAGGACGGGCGCCTGTGTGCCATAACGGGCGGCAAGGGCGGCGGGAGCGTTTGAGGCTGATGTGCATCATCTCTGGGTGAGTCTGCAGGAAGAACAACGCGTCGCGGGCTGATAACAGGCCGTCCACAGGCTGTGTGCGTATTCGAAAGCCCGCATCGAATATCAGACAGGATTATGTCCGCATTGAAGCGGCGCGGGGCACGGACGCATGCGGGGCTGGGACTCGCTCGGATGATAGTCGCTGGAGCCTGATGCGAGGGACATCAGGAGGAGCTGGTTGCTGCTGGTGAGAACGCGACGATTCAGTGCGCTGGAGCGCTCGCCAGGCTGAGGCTCTCTTCCCGCGTGCCCGCTCCCCCAGTCTTCTTCCCTCCCTCACCGTCCCCGTGCAGTCCCTCTTTTCTCCCTCCCTCCTCCTCCTCCTCCGCTCGGCCCTCCCGCTCGGTCGCAGCCCCACGCAGGACACCGCGAGCAGAGCCCGACCCGCGAGCACGACGCCGAGCACGAGCACAGGCACGAGCGTGCGCCGCCGCGATGGACTACGACCGCTACGACGCCTTCCTGCACCACATCTTCAAGCAGACCCAGGGCGACGCGTGGTTCCGCCCCAACGAGGACGCCATCACGCCCGGCGTCGCCCTCCGTGTCTCCGACGCCAACGCGCAGGGCCTCCCCGAGTTCCGCGTCTTCCCCTACGAGAACCTCGCCCTCGAGCCCTTTGAGACCGCCGTCGCGGCCCTCAACCCCGCCGTCGCTGTCAAGGTCCGCAGCGCGGCCGTCCATGCGGCCCTCGCCGAAGTGTGAGTACGGTTCGTGAGCAGGCGGTGCGCGGATCGTCCGTATGAGGGTTAGGAGGTGGCGAGCGATGCAGATCGAACGGCGCGGCGCAGGCGCTGGTGCTTGATGCGCTTCTTGGGCCTGTGGCGGGCTGCGAGAGTGTGCGAGGACGCGGCGGGCAAAGCCTGAAGGAGGGCGGGGAATCGCTCATTTTCAGTGCGCCTGCAATACGCCCGCTTCAAGCGCACGTCGCGCACGCCTGGCGGCGCGATAAGATGCTCGCGTCCCGACGCCCACGGTTCGGTTGCGTACAGAGCCGAACTGACGCCGAACTCGCAAGCACGTCGCGAGTGGGGGACGCTGCTCAGTCTTATTATTGTTCTTACTATCCCTGACGCTAACTACTCCATTCTTCACATACAGTGGACCCGATGACACGTCGATATACGTCGACGCGAACACGCGTATCCAGATCCTGGAGACGATGATGGACCTCCCGACCGCCGACAAGGAGCAGAGCGCGGCCTTCATCGTGCGTACGCCTTCCCTCGTATCTCTCCGCCCTTTTCTGCCGCCTTCTTTTTCGGGCGCCTTGCGCTCTCTTGGCGTCCCAACATCCCATCATCTCGTCGTCCGGACTTCTGAACTGTGGGCTCTCCCTCTGCCCTGTGATGGCAATCCTCGCGGAACCCCAGGCTGCGAGGTGCACATTGGGTACTGTCGCGGGGCTAGCGAACAACGAGGCCCCGAAGCGGGGTGCTAGCCGGAAGCGGGACACGAGCTAAAGGCCCTATCTTCCATTCGTGTAGTGGGAGCGGCTCGGCGCGGTATCGTGGTCGCGATAGAGCGATATGAAACCGCGCCAGGCTGATCGCAGGCTTGTATGCGGTTTCCTGCTAGCTGCCCTCGGGCGACGCTGTGGGAGCCATCTGCTGCTATCACTGTGGCAGGAATGGTAGAAACAGCGCGTGTACGGTGCACGGTATACGCTAGGCCGCATATATGCAGTTTATCGTCTGTCGTCGTGCTGCGTTGTGCGGTGTAGCAGCGATTTTGTATCGTTTCTTTTCTTTTCGTTCGCACAGCCCGCTGGCTGGACGGTCCGTGTAACGAGGGAGAGGAGACGGATGGAGGACGCTCGGAGGACGGGTGCGGTCCCGATGTCTATCTCCTCGTACGGTCCGCCGGAGCGCATGGGTCAATGTCCGCTGCGTCCTTCCCTGCGCTCCTTCGTCGCCGCGCGCCTGTTGCCTCTTATCCGGCCCCGGTCTTGTTCATCCTTTCCGTCACGACGCCTGCGTGGCTGTCGTGTGTTTATTGACGTCCGTTATGTTCTGTCTTCTCACGGGCTCGGTTCATGGTGATGATACCGACATGCCATTCTTTCACTGCTCCCTCCGCCGCTGTGAATTTTATGTGCACTGTACTGACCCACGATGATTTCAGCGCGACGAGCGTGTGTTCATTGTCTGGTCGGACTCGATCGACAACATCATCCCGACGTGCCATGATTTCGAGGAGCGCCTCATCAAGCTCCTATGGCGCTCCCGCCCCAATGCGCCGAACGCCAGCAGCCATCCGACGAGCCAGAGCTCACATCCAGCGAGCCTCAATGGTGCGCATTCTCATCGCATTTTCTCTCTTTGTTTTTGCGACTCTTATGCTGACGCATACACCCACCCTCAACAGGCTCGATGTCCGGACACGGCTCGCTCACAAACCTGAACTCGCGCCTTTCGCAGACCGCGCTCGGCGGCTCGCGGTACAGCAGCGGGCTGCCGCCCCCAGGTACGCCGCGGGGCGTGCACGGGATGAGCATGGAGGACCTCGTCGGCGCGGACCTCGAGAAGGCGGACGCGGACGTGAGCGAGGGCGCGGTGAAGACGAAGACGAAGCGGACGTGGTACGGGCGGAAGAAGACGGTCGTCGTCGAGGAGCTGCCCGAGGGCACGCCCGAGCCGCGGCCCGCGATGCTGTACGCGCCGGTGTACAACGGCTTTGCGGTCGCGCTGAGCGTGTTCTTCATCGGGAACGGCATCAACGTGTTGTTGATCGAGTGGCAGCTGGATAACGACTTCACGCGGTTTGCGATCTGTGCGATCATCCCGTTGTTGTTTGCGGTGTCGTTGGTGAGTGGTGTTTGTCTGGTTGGAGGAGGCGACGCTGATTTGCGCGGGTGGGGTAGTTCTTTGCGCTGCAGATTGTGCAGAATTTGTGCATGGCGCTGGGCCCGATCGCGCAGTACCACGAGAACTCGAAGTACTACTCGGCGAACAAGCCCCGTCCGAACAAAATTGTCGACAACAATCTCCCCCATATCACCATCCAAATGCCCGTGTACAAGGAGAGTCTTGAAACCGTCTTGTACGTCCTTGTCTATGCATGACTCCTCTCGATTTCGTACTCACCTGTATGCGCCGTCTAGGGCGCCCTCGATCGAGTCTCTGAAAAAGGCGATGCAGACATACGCCCGACAAGGCGGAACGTCGACGATCTTCATCAACGACGACGGCCTGCGCGTGATCTCGCGCGAGGACCGCGACACGCGGATCGCGTACTACGCGAACCACGGCATCGGCTGGGTCGCGCGGCCGAAGCACGAGGGCACCGCGGACGGATTCAAGCGTGCGGGGCGGTTCAAGAAGGCGTCGAACATGAACTACGCGCTGTCGCTCTCGCTCAAGGCGGAGCAGCACCTCGCGGCGCTGCAGGCGCAGGAGAAGGCGCGGCCGTCGCGTGACACGGGGAGCAGCGGCGCTCCCGGGGCGGGCGGCGAGATGCGGTACGGGATGCAGTATCAGGACCATGACGGCGAGGACCAGGGCGTGGTGGAGGTCGGCCGCGAGGAGGGCGGCGCGGCGGACAACGGCGAGTGGGAGGACTTGGAGGAGAAGGCGCTGATGATGGCGATCGACGAGGTGTATGAGGCGAGCGGGAAGCGGTGGCGGCCGTGGGCGGCGAACGGGCGCGCGTGTCGGCTGGGCGAGATCATCTTGCTGGTGGACTCGGACACGATTGTGCCGGAGGACTGTCTAAGGGACGCGGCGCGCGAGATGGCGGAGTGCCCGACGGTGGCGATCATCCAGCACGAGTCTGGTGAGTGGCCTCTGCGGCTGTGGGTTTGTGAGGGACGGGGTGCTGATGCGTATGCGTGGAAACAGACGTCATGCAGGTCGCGCACCACTACTTTGAGAACGGCATCGCGTACTTCACACGGCGTATCAACAAGTGTATCTCCTTCAGTGCGTCCGCTTTCCTTCCTGTCATGCCGTCGCCTCACTGACACCGTGCTCTCTCCCAGCCGCCGCCAACGGCGAGGTCGCGCCCTTCGTCGGGCACAACGCGTTCCTGCGCTGGCGGGCCCTGCAGGACGCGGCGTTCGTCGACACCGACGGGCAGGAGAAGATCTGGTCCGAGTCGAACGTGTCGGAAGACTTCGACATGGCCCTCCGTCTCCAGCTCCGCGGGTACATCATCCGCTGGGCGACGTACTCGAAGGGCGCGTTCAAGGAGGGTGTGTCGCTCACCGTGGACGACGAGCTGAACCGCTGGCAGAAGTACGCGTATGGGTGCAGCGAGCTGCTGTTCAACCCGCTGGTGCAGTGGTGGCGCAGGGGCCCGATTACGGGCCAGATCCACCGGTTCATGTGGTCGGGCGCGCCGCTGCACTACAAGGTCTCCATGTTGGCGTACATGTTCTCGTACTGTGCGTACTTCTCCTGCTCTGCTCTGGAATGGCTGTTTACTGACTTTTGCGCGCGAATGCAGACGGTATCGCGGGCTCGTGCACGATCGCGGTCATCAACTACATCCTGCTCGGGTTCGAGTTCCCCGTGGACGGCTTCTACCTGCACTCGTTCGAGATCTGGCTCGCGACGACGGTCGTGTTCTTTGGGTCGGGCAACCTCGGTTTCACGCTCCTGGAGTACCGACTCGGCGAGCGTGAGCTCTTCTGGGGCCTGTTGGAGAACATCATGTGGATTCCGTTCTTGTGAGTAGGCACTTCGTTTGTGCTTTTCCGGCTCCTTCCCTGTCTGCACGCCTTTTCCTCTGTCTATTCGAGCCTTCTCTTCCATACCTGCACCGTCCTTCTCTGATTCATGAACGCTAACTCCGTCTCCCGTCCCTACCAGCTTCTTCTTCTTCGGCGGACTCTCGATACCGCTGAGCCAGGCCATCCTCGCGCACCTGTTCTCGTACAACATCACGTGGGGCGCGACGAAGAAGGAGGTCGAGCGGTCAAACTTCTTCAAGGAGATCCCGAAGATCTTCAAGCGCTTCTGGTTCCCGCTCGCGGTGTCGGTCGTCATCATCGCGGGCGTCATCATCGTCTCCACGCCGCTTGTGCCAGTGGAATGGCGCGTCACGGGCGACGGGTGGGCTGTGATCTTCCCGCTAGTGTAAGTGTTGGCTAGTTGCTTTTTTTTGGGATGCTCGCTCACCTATCTTCCGATCGCAGGCTCGTTGCCGGCTGCCATATCCTCTTCCCAGTACGTCTTACCCTTGTTTGGCGTGTGTGGCCGAAACTGATGTCTCCGTTTGCGTTGCAGATTATCCTCAACCCGTGGTTGATGGTGTTCTCCTACTAAGCTCGTGCGCGCGCACGGCATCATACCTCCATATACCCCTGCTGTGTATACCAAAGTGTCTTGGACTTGGACTGCGTACACGTGCCCCGTGCCAAAGACTCTGGCAGTAGGCTACCGCTCCTGTCGTGTCGGTCTCCTGTCTCCCTGCGTTCCTTGCCTCCCACGTTCGTTGATAGACTCCCTCCGTTCTCGATCCTGCATCTCCGGCCCGCTCGCGTTCTCACTACGCTCCCATAGACTCTTCCTCCTCTCTGATGTTTGTAATTTGTGCGCCGCACTCTGTCTCACCTCGTCCCTCGTGTCTCGATCTCTGTCTCGCTTGTCACCTTACACTTTTTGTTCCTTGCCTCACTTCACGGACATGCTCATTCACGAATATACACTGCTTCGCTCGTCGCTAGTCACTGGCTGCTGGTTTCTGGACGTAGCACCGGCCCGCGCCGCTAGTAGCCCATTTTATATGCACCCGAACGGACTGATGTGTTCGCTGTTGTAGACGTTAATAAAACTCGAGCCTCGTCGGCGTCCTGCGTGCGGCCTTGGTGCTGCGTAGGACAGCTGGCTGTTGTGGATACCTAGTGTATTAGCACGTTAAAAATATATCTGGAGCTTATCGTATGCCCTCGCGGGAGGCTGGTGGTGTGTGCATGTGCGCATGTGGGGTTACCGATGGGTGCTTCCTTCACCGAAGTCGGAGAACAAATTGACCTATTAGCATGTTCGCAATCCGCAGCCCCAGCCGCAGAGATGAGACGCTCATGGTTCAAACGCTGAGACTCTGCCCTTTGCCTTTGGATCGAGGGATGTCGGCGGAACGTCCGCAACTTTAACATGTAAACGGACGGACGGGCTCGCGGGGAAGCTTCGCGGGGAAACGAAAGTACAAGGGCTGATCGGAGGTCCTTGTCGATCCAACAGGAACGAGAGCACCGAAACCTAGCTTTCGATAGGGAGCCTGAAAACGAGCGAGTGGGTTCGGTATGCAAAGCAAAGGAAACGAGAGACTTGCATGCAATAATATCATTATAAGTGTTATAACCTATACCGATACTGCATGGACATAGTGGCGATCGTACGGTGGGTCTCGAACTCTCAGAGACCAGTCTTATTTCGACACATCGTTCCGCTGACCATGCCGACCGTGGAGGTAAAATACGCCGTATAAATTGTGGTGGCCTGGTAACCGACGACGTCGGCACATAAGGCTGCTCCCTGAGTTGAATTGAACTAGTTCTTAGCGGCAAGGACCCAAGTTGCGCCGCCACATATATTAGACGTGATCTCTGAGAACAAAGAGACCAATTAATACATGACGAGCATGGCGTATAGAGAATGTAAGCAGACATACGAGAATTCGGAGGACGCGGCACTAGGCAAGATCGTAGCATCGTGGCACGCTCGAGGGTGTCGACATCATATTGCAATTCAAGAATAGAAAATTGTGCCAAGAGGTGGCACAACAATTAGTAGAGACGTCAATCATCTTCGAGATAGTTCGGTTCGCTTTCGAAAATGACTTGAAAAATGTCAGCACAGAGGACCGCGAAAAGGAATAAAGATAACTTACTGACCGCGATGTGTCACACGACTGTGGCAGGCGTTCTTCAGTGGGTGTTTGAAAGGTTTATCCTCAGTCTTGACAAGATCAAATCCTGATTTGGCCGAGGATGTTATAGTCCGTATTCACATCGGAGTCAAGATCGCAGCCTGAGTAACCAGGGAGATGAGGCGACTCTGCCTGGGAAAACGGAGGCTTGAAGTTCTGTCTTTGTCTCAGCACGGCGAGTGTAGTGCCGTATAAGTCTATTGTAGAGCAACTCTGCAGCTGTAGAACAAGGGCCGACAGGCACGTATGTACACCGCCTTATGGTTGACTAGTCGGCATGTGGAACATGAGTAGGACCAGGTCCAACAACGACAGAGAATAAAAGGCATCAGACGCATCAACGAGGACCGGACTGGAAACTTACAAGAACTAGACCATGCTTCGCACACAATAGACGCATTCTACAAAATGCCGTTAGACTCCTTCCAACGTCGATTAGGATATATTCATTCAATGAAGGAGTGCTTCCGCGCGGGCCCACATCGCTTCCTGGCAGATTTTACGAGCGCAGGTCAGAAAACGTAAGTGATACCATTGAGGCTCAGACTCGAACTTACTGGGCAGAATTGCACATACTCGATTCGTAATTGTTGAAGAGCAAAGGGTAGGCGGTAGCGCTGCAGAAAGTGTAGAGCGGTTTCGGCTGCACGTAGTGGACCATTTCCTTCAGGGCCGTAAGCTGGACGTTGCGCAGCGAAATGTAGAAAATTCCCCCCCTGGACCAGGTGCGCTCCGAGCCCCAGGGGAAAGTTCCAGTGAGATCGCGTTCACCCCGTCCAAACGGCTAAAGAAAACTGTACACGACGACGCGCAACGACCTGTAACTACGTTCGAACTCCGACTTTACCGCCACGTGGCTTGTGGCTGTCGACCGAACCGCTCATTCTTCGTCACGAAATAATTACCAGCTGAGACTGGCCTAGTCCGATTTCTACCACAAGCGCATCAAGGGATCAACTTCGTGCGCCTTAATAACTAGAGGTGTATGTATGCGGCGATATAATTATCGCATCGTGTTGAGCAGGGATATATCTTGGAGTCAGAGTGGATGTTAACGTCTTCAAGATATCCAAGTCTGAAAAACGGGCTTACTTACTGGGCCTTGACATTACCACTGAGCTTCGAAACACAAAGACCTTCTACATCGTCGATATAATCAGGAATCGGATATAATGTCCTCATACACCCGACACTCGGATTCCGGTACGGTGTAGAAAGTCGAAACGAGCAGTCGTTCTACCTGTCAGCGTGCCAGCAGACTTAGCGCCGACGGGATGATCCGTATTCGATCGCGCCATCAGTGTTGCCAAGTGGCGCAGGCGATGTGTTCGTCATGGTCCGACTTGAGGCTGAACTGAGTCGTTCAGCTCTCGAGAACTCCTTCACAGTCTCAATCTTTCTAATCTTTTGAATGGCGTCCCCATCATACGTGAGAGTGGTAGGCCATGGCCGCCGTGGTATGTGTTGCTAACCTGTCTGTCAAATACAGGTGACAGCCTACACAACAAGTGCCTAGTAATTAGCCAAATGGTACAGTTCATCGAGCGTGAGTAGATATTCTCTGCAATGAATGACCTTAACAAGTAACTTTTGGCAGTGACGAACAACAAGAGCATCAGGCCAGCGATAGCTCTGCTTCATACGACGTATAGACAAGCTGGCGCAATAGAAACATGCGCGTTAAACAGGCATGCTGTGTTACTAGACATATCATAACAGCCACGCACTTCATTCAGCTGAGAATGCATTCAACGCTCCTCGTACGATAGCTGAGATATGGCACCCGACCTCTCGGGAGGTATAAAACACAGTAAGCTATCCGTTCCTTTTTCCCAGCCCATAACTTACATCTGCGTCCCACTCTCAGTGCTCCTCGGTTTACTGCCACTGGAACGCTATGTCTGCCTCACGCACCGCCCAAATGTCTGCTCAATCTTTCGAGTACGTCCCCTTTCATCTAGTTGTGGTCTCTATATACTTCTGACTTATGGTCAAGACGCGCGACGGATACATTCGCTGCCATGATTACACCACAGCTCGAAGGGTCGGGCGAAAACGATCTGTTCTGGCTGACTGTACTCGCCAAAGTTAAGGCACGACGCAGGCCGGACGGTCATTTCGATTTCCGCACGATTCTCTTGGAGAAGGCCTTACGCGTTCACCCCACCGACGCGCTCGTTTCCCTCTCTGCGGATCCCAGCTACGATCCTTCTTTCACGCCGGAGGATCCAATGGTCGCGTCCTTCCACACTTTCATAGACCAAGCTCGGCGAACGTTCGGCATAACTGATTTCAGCACACATACAGCGTGAGTTTCACAAGCTCTGGACCGACATCGGCACTTTCGCTGACATACCGGTCTTAGGAGTTCTTCTTCCGCGAAATCGACTGGTATAACTCCAAACCTCTCTGCTTCCCTGTCCCTCACAGATCGCAAAGATTTCAACACATGGCATGCATCCGATTCTGTTCCCGCAGGATCGACTCAAGCTGGATTTTCGAGAAGGTGGATGGCAGATTCTTCTAAGTAGAATCTCCGTCGCCGCTCGGTAGTATCGGCTCTCCCGACGGCTTCGACTGTGCCTACATCTACTGAGCATGCCCTTTAGAGAGCGGCATGGGGGTCTGATGAATTACGTTGAAACGGCCACCATATGGCCAGTTCATGTGAACACGGTTAGGAAGGCGGGTGTCGTTTGGTCGGTCTTTGGGTTTGGATTGGTTGGTCTACTCACTATGAGCCATCATGTATGACACTGTCTTATCATACTTCACACATCGAAATTTGTGAAACGAAGTGGTTCCGATTCCTACGAGAGAGGGTCGTAGGAGATCGTACTAACCGACGATGAATCCAGACATCGAATTTCAGTCAACACATACGCGAATGTGATGGAGGCCTGCATGGATGATTGTGATTGCAAGTAAACACGTATTGTCTGGGACAGAACAGGAGGGAAAGTGAATAAAAGCTATGCAACAAACCCGAACCCTAACTTCATTCATACCGACCTTTGGAGAGAATACGAAGTCAGCACGGGTTTCATCCCATGAGAAGAAAGGATCAGGGGTGTCAAAATCTGGAGCACGCCCCTGCAAGCAGGGTATACTCCTTGAAGAAATTCAATGAAAATTGAACATCATAAGAAGAACTTCAGAACAGAGTACTCACTTTTGATGGTAGGGGAGTAGATATGGCATGAACAGGCGAACCGTCCAAACAAGGAAAAAATAGACCGCGTCGACCAAGAGTAAGCCCCATTCCGTTGACGTGTATCGAGAAGATAAACACGCAATCGCATAACTGTGTCTATGAGTAACAATGGTCGACCCAGCAACGACGCACCCGAGCACGGTTACACTCCTATCTTCGTATATCCGCGCCGTCGTCAAGTGCGCCGCCCGGTAGTCGACCGCAGGGCTGGTCTAGTGTAGCCGTGTCTCCAAACGCAGATGGTTGGAGCTACAAGCATGAACAACCAGCCACTCTCGTCGGTCCTGCCACTTTAGAGGCAAGAGCTTTCCTGGGTGAGCGAGAGTATGGCCCTGCCTCTCCGAGGACTTTCCCCACAGCTGGGGAAGAAAAGCAAATGCTTTTCTGTTCGTGAGCTGCGATAGCGATTCTTCAGTCGACGCGATGGTTGGGGAGAAAACTTCGTTGGCGCTCGGTCGCTTTAATCGTCGTTGGAACTCCGACGCGGCGCCTGCCGAGCGTGCGCACTCTGTGCCGCCCGCAGACGCGGAAGACCGCCCTCCACAGCTGACCTCGACGACCTTCGCCTCTTTCCAGACAACCACCACAGACATCGACACGGAAAATTATATTCACACGTACACTCTTTCATAATGTCTTCTTCACAACGTCCTGAGTCCTCGAGTACACCGCCCACACCCCAACGCTCCACAATTTACTTTAATAAGGTGCCCTCAATCAGGATTCTGGTTCCCCCAAAGGGTGGGTACACTCCTAATCGTCTCAGATCCTGTAACTCATACGGTTCCGTCTCTACAGGCCGTTACTCTACGAAACCTGACGAACACTGCTTCACGTACTGCAGCCAAAGTGTACGAGGCCGCATTGACCAGGCCGAGCCCTGGTGCCGAAGCTTCTGCATACGAAGAATCTTCGACCATGAAGTTCGCAGAACATTAGCCGTCCAAGGGCAGAACAAACAATCACCTGCGCAGACAGCTTCCACCGATGCTCAGTTTCCACTACCTCCAGAGGGGCAACCCTCCGCCGATGCTCACCGCTCGTCTACGCAATCATCTGAGGGTGACGAATGGGACGAAGGGATGCAATGGACACCATCCGTTTCTTCGGGTGGTCCAAGCTCACGAGACATGCGATACTGGAAGACCGGCTGGTATTTCTGGTACAGCAAGAGTCGCTGGGCCGCACAGGAGAAGATGGACTTGATGATGTGCGACCTCGCCAAGCAGGCGGAGTGGCAGAAGTACAAGGAAAAGATGAATGCGGAATGGGCGGAACAAGAGCAGAAAGCGCGAGCAATTGGAGAGCTTGCTGCTGAGGATCTTGGGACGCAGGCCAAGCAAGCTACGATCCAACCACCGGTCCAGATTGCGCCATCTGCGCCATCTGCCGCCACCGCTGTAATCGAGGCACCCCTCCCACCTCAAGTAGGACCTCCTTTCCCTGAAATCGCGTAAGTCGTCACAGGATGCTCTCGTTGGCCGGTGACTCACATGTTGGCTTCTAGCTCCGACTCCATCCTATTGCCTATCCCTCCTCCGCTGACCGCAATTGAAGTACCCCTGCGAAATCTCTTTGCGCCAACTGTCAAATTGCTCACCATGACACATCAAACGGTGACTTCAGGTCAGCAGACAAAGTTGGTGCAGAAGCTATGGGAGACAACATATACTAGCGAGCCGTGGAAGCTCGCACGGAACTCGGTTATGAAGGTTTACCAGGCTCTTAAAGAGAATGCGAGCTCGGAAGATGACGCGAAACGGGATAGGAACAGCTAATTTTTTATATCGTGGATTTCTCTAGCCTATATCATCATTTGCACATACGTTCAGTAGTAGTTAGATCACAACGCGGGTTCCGATGTACAGTCATTCCGGTCGTTCTTGTATAAATACCTCATGCTGTAGAAACTAGCTTGCTGTGACATTATAGTATCACTTTTTCTCAATGCACTTCTTGGACTCGTTGTTGATGGCCGGATAATCACGCTCAATGTTCGAGGCCACAATCAGGCACAGGACGAACGGCGGGCCGCGACTGAGAACGTCATGCCCGCCTTCCGCGCGCAGGCGCTCGACACACCTTGGACCGAAACCCTCATACTCTGTAGACTAACCCCTTGCTATGAGCGTGTACACATATGTGACCACGCCGAATGACAATCTTGTGAGCCTTACTTCATCATATGTAGGCCTCACTAAAATGGGCACCAGCTTTGTTGCATCTGCAGGTGATTGATCCGACGCCATGCATCGCAGAACGCTCTCAAGCTGACGGGACTCGTGGATCCGCTGTAGAACGCCTTTCGTTCAGCCGTTGACGACTCGGACGTGCTCACACACATTCTGCCGTGAATGCATCGTCACCGCGCTTTCGATAGTGCCGCAATGTCCCATAGACCGCTCGCCACTAAGCCCTAGCGATCTATTGCCGGCAGATCCTCTCGTTCGTAACGTGAGTCACTCATGCCTCCTGTCAATGCTTATTAAGCTTAACATCCTGATGATAGCTGGTCGACGAGCTAGAGGTAGAATGTCCGAACCGCTCACTCGGTTGCGATCGCATGTGTCAGCGACAGCTACTGGCATCCCATATTGCGGATGACTGTCTCTTTGAGGAGGCACCTTGTCTAGACGAGAAATGTGACAGAAGGTATCCTCGGCGTATCGCACGACACGAGTTGCATTCGATAGAGTCGTGTGAGGACTGTGGTGCGGATGTTCCGGAAGTTGAGGCAGAGGTAAGATCCTTAATGACTTTGACGAAGATTTCGACTGATAGCTTGCTAGGCACACAAGTCCGCTTGTTCCGCCGCAAAGATATCTTGCGACGCTTGTGGCTCCTCCCTCGCATCCGCGGATATGAAGCGTCACCAAGAGACCTGCCCGGACGTCGTCGTACCTTGTCCACAGGGGCCCAACGGCTGCCCCTGGAAAGGTTCTCGGTACCAAGTCTCGACGCACATCCAGACCTGTCCTTACGAAGCCATCAAAGGATTCTTCACGACCCACGACCAGAAGCTTACAGTGCTGACACAGGAGAACTCCGTCTTACGCCACAAACTGGACGCCCTAGAGGGGATTGTGACTTCACTCAAGCGAGAACTTGACGCAGCCAAGGCCGCGCTGGGTCCATGGTACCGTCCAGATTTTCCGCGTCAGTCTCTACGCTATTCTCCGTCACCATCGGAAGCAGCATCAAGTAGCCGGCGCGATTCGTCAGAAAGCGCGCGCAGGCCCTTTGCAGGCATCGTGCAGCCCACAGCTTCGGGCGGCGCCGCTATAGAATCTTTGCATGTCCAAGCGTCAATGCGGCCACTTCAAACTGATTCCAGTGATATCGCTTCGTACTTCCCACCTGCGGAAGACCTGTATTCCACCGCAGAGGCGACTGCAGCTACATCCGATTTTCCGCCATTCAGCTTGGCTTCTACCGCATCCTCTTCATCTCAGGTAACATCACAACAACTTGGACACGCTCCCCGCCCGTTACCTTTGTATAGCAACTATTCGCAAATACCTCCGCTCGCACAGCCTCCGGTTTCACCCCAGCCGACGCCCGTAGCTCCATTGAACCTGAGTACGAACCTTGAAGGCGCGCTCTCGAGTTTACGGGAATCTATTGTTACCCTCTCTGCCTCGGTCGATTCGCTCGGACGGCGGCAGGAACTAGCGGTAAATACGGAGGCCATGCGCACCGCGGAAGAAATTAGGAGTCTGCGTGCGGTAGTGCACGGCTTGCGCATGCAGGTGGGTGTGCCTCTCATTTGGCCGCCACATAGATGCTTATCACTCATTCGATATTTCATAGGTACACGCGGTGATGACCGACCATAACGCCCAAGCTACAGGGCGGACAGGCGATGCGTCTTCTTCAGTGCTGGGTCCGTGGATTCCACCACCGGACATACTCGAGCCTCCGCCTTGGTTAACCGCACCATATATTCCAAGGCACCCTGCGATGCCGCCTGCACCGCCCACATTCACGAAACTCTGAACTCCGGAAGAGCATTGGCAAACGTCCATGATCATCTCACCCATCGTTCCGGCTGGGCGGGATTCGGTGTGTTAACAGGACTCTAACACTCCTTCAAACGACACTGGCGATTGTCGTTTTCTCATAGTACGCAACGACATACATCGCGCACAGGAAGCCCTGGCAGCTCTTACTCGCCATAACAAGGAAGTCAACCCTTGTATCGGCGTCGATCGGTCACTCGACAAAGATCAGCGAGAAGGTGCTGTCATGCTACAAAGAAGAGCGGCCTCGAGTCCGCTGACCATTCGACCGCTCAGACCAACGTGCGCCAGAGAGTTCGACAGCCGGATTCCTCAGGCTGATTTCTGGCAAGATCCTGGGATCGAGGCGCCCCAAAAGGAGACAGTACAGGCATCTGTGGCGCTGGTTCCGCTGCGACTCGGCGATATGTCTACTGTGCCATCGCTCGCACCTCCAGATGACTGTCCTCGTTGATCGCGGCGTTCGATGTTTCCTGACATGCTACGCAAATAGGACACCTTGGATCTCGGGCTCAATCTTTTCAATGCATCCGCGAAGATTGGTAGTACACTTGGATGGAATGATAGCTAGGTACTGGGAAAGGTGGATATGTAGAGATCCTGCCTTACTGCATACCTGACAACCGTTTATGAATGGTACATGGAAGAAGGATAGACACAGCCAGGATGTGTGAGCGCGTTTCCTATGGGCGGCAAACGATGATCCGAGAAGCGGAGGTTACCACAATAGGCAGTCCCGCCTGGGCGCTGCTAGGCGCTGCGCGGGATGGCAGCTTGCTGTCGGACACTCTGACCGAGACATCTGTCTCGCTCGTCTTCAGACACTGCTTTGTCCTCTACGCTCATTATGCATTTACACATCTCTTTCGTACTCGGCCTCATATATCTGATCTCCTTCTCCTGAGACGCCAGAGGCTGTGTCGGCGGCACGCGAGACTCATCGACTACTGGAAAGCATCACCCAATCTTCGGGCGACATCCTGGCTGGGATGCGATTCGGTAGCTGGCAGACGTTTATGCGTAGGCATGCGTGATTGCTACACTCATTCACTTCCATTGGGTCTGTGGAGATGGATATCTCCACCGCCCCCGCCTATAATTCAGGTATGCGGGCGGTGTAGGGTGGCTCGCCTTTACACTACACCTCCTCTTCACGCATCCTCGCACGACTGTCCGGTACCATCTAGCTTACACAACTTCCCACAAATCAAGTCCCTGGACATATCGACATGATTCCCGCTACGTGTCAGAATTGCGCAACTGTGAGTCCGAAACATCTTCCACATTTGTGCGCCCGCGCCAATCTCTCCTTCTTGATCAACAGCCATCTCCCTCGCCAGCTTCCATAGTCGACCAAGAAGGGAGCCCAAACCTCGCAGTTATATTGGGAGTGCTTGGCGGGTTTGCGCTGACTGCGCTGGTGGCTTTTGTGTGCGTCCCACTCGTCCGCAGACGCGTTTACAAGCGGCAGCAAAGCACACATAAGAGTCTGCACGACTCAGCGCACGGCTCATCACGCTGGGAGATTGGCTCTCGCATGACCCCTTCTTTTCGCCACCATCAGCGAACGAAGACCGGCCCAGATGCGCTTCTGCCTCTCCTGCCAGAAGTGTCGACCTTCACATGGTCCGCCGTGCGATCCCAGAGGTCAAGCGCGGAATCAGTCGGAGCAGAGGATATGGACGTCGCAGATGTATATTCATTCCCGACCAACAACGCTACAACATCCCACCTCAATCTGCAGGACGGCCTGACGCACGGTAATACCGACCGTTATTCCGTGCTTGGCGGACCGGGTGGCTCTGCGGCTACGTGTGGATCAGCGAACGTATCGCCATCTGGGAACCGCAGTTTGAGCCCGCCAGGTCTCTACTCAAAAGCCTCTTCTCCTCGAGCCTCCGATGAGTGCGTAGAGAGATTCAACACAGTTCACACTAACCCCGTTCCGAGGGTACCCTTGTCGCTTTCCGCGTCCAGTGACGCCACACCTTCCAAGGCGAACTTCTACTGGCCTGGTGCACTCATGGAGCCCCTTTGGGAACAAAGTGCCGTCAATGCTGGATCAAGGCCCGCATCCCTCCAGTTACCTTCGCCACCAGCCTCCCCGCCTGTCCCGCCGCCATCGCGCTCCTCATCGCATGTGAGATCAACATCCCACGTGTCGAGTCATCCACACACCAGACCGCAGTCTCAGTCTCAGACCCAGCCGGCAGACTGGCGGTTTAATAGAACACGTCCTCCATCATCCAGCGCAGCGAATGTACAGTCACGAGCTGCTCTACCCTTCCGCCCTACGTCGAGCACGGCGACACAGCCAGCATGGTCGCCGCCAGTCGCGACCAACCTCAACCTTCCGCACTCACCACCACGCTCTCCACCGGCGTCACACACGCAAGCGTCCCCGCTGACACATGCATTCCGCACCTCTCTGCAGCGATCGATGTCGGATGCGACCACTACTACAGCCGACTCCGGACGTTATCCCTCCATTGCGGCGTCGACACCGCCACCAATACCCGAGACTGAAGCGTGGGCTCCGTCAAGCCGCAGGAGGTCGGGCTCGGTCATGTCAGAGCGACCGGCCCGTCCTCAAGGAGCGCGTCCAAAGCCGGTAGAGATGTTGAGGCAGGAGAGCAGTGGGTCAGACGTCAGGGCCGGGCGACGGTCATCCATGTCTGCAGTGCCATCGCAGTCGGGGCTGTCGACACTCGCCGCTGACAGCCGTTCCGGAGAGCACCGCTCGCGTGCGTACTTACGGAGCTCCGTTTCGGTTGCAACGCCGCAAGTCGAGGAATCGAGCACTCCGACAGCACAACGTGCCGCGATGTCGTACTTCGAGGCTCAGCAGGACTCAGCTCAACCAGCACCGTCGTCCAGTCACGCGACATCTCGCAAGGCCGCGTCGCGTGCCGAGAGCGCGCGTTCACCTGAAGCAGCGGAGCTTGCTGCATACTCGCTGGCTCCTTCGCGGAGAAGCTCCGTCTCCCAAACACTTGCCCCGACTTCGGTTCCGTCTGCGCGTGTGCAGCCGCCTCTGGTGCGCAAAAAAGATAGCAATGCACTCAGGCCGATACCAGTTTCAGCTCTAATGCACTCTCCGCCACATAGTCCACCCTCGTCGATGCACAGTCGCGAGGGTAGCCTCAATGTGTCCGTATATTCCAGTGGATCACGGACTAGATCAGGCTCTGTTGCCTCTGTTCCAGTTAGCCGGGAGGGGAGCGTGTACGAGGGGCGGTCAGCGCGCAGAGGGTCTTCATACGTTCCACGGCCGGGTCTCCCGACTTTCGAGCCTCTACCCCCCATGGAGTTTGCCAAGTTCGACGATGACGACGATTGACGTTCATGATTGTTACTCTTACTATGCTCGAGACGTTCACTTACGGCTTACGGTTCGTAATTTAATACCCTCATGGTCCGTTTCCACACTGTAATATTCTCGCATTGGGCCGTTGGGTTTGGTATGTAGCGCATATCTGTAATATCATATGTAACTAGTAGACTATCTCCGAGTACGATGCGGACATCAGGTCTTAGCATCCACCTCCCCCACTACGTCCCTTAGGTCATCATGTTCAACGACAGTATCGGCTACACACGTCAGGGTTAACTATAGGAGATATCAGTTCCGGCGCATACGGTAGCTCGCCTGCCTCACTTGGGCGCAGGAACGAACAATTTAGGATGTAACAACTCATGACAGATCTCTTTGATCAGCACAGCTCACTGTTGAGCGATGTGCTGAAATCGCAACAGTGCGGTATCGTTGTCGAGGAGGTAGAAATTAGGCTGCGCCACAATATCGAAGAATTTGTCTGATAACCTCCCTTTGATAACACGTTAAATGGGAAATGCAGTAGTATTAGCGCCGTCGACGTTCGTCAACACTTGGACGACGATTACATCTCTTCACCAATGAACCCACCAACAGCTAGCGTGTTTGTCCACAGTCACTTTTCGATAAGGCCTCTCCAGTTCGTACAACACAAGGTATCATTAGATCCTGACAGCGACTCGGGAGTGGGGTCGTAAGAACCACAAACGAATCATCACACCTTCAATCGACATTACACCCGACGTCACTTAGCTATCTTCCTGCATGGTGCATCTTCCATAGCATAGCCTCAGCATGTAAGGATGCAGATACGATTGGCTGCTTCCCATCCGCAACAAAGAACTTGATACCTCATGGTGAGTAGACCCCAAGCTTCGTGTTTATCCGCTGATACATTCATGAAAACCGTCTTCTCCCAGACTTTGTAGGAATCGTGTCTGCATGCTCTATGTTCACGTTCACACAAGGGACATCATATACATATGGAGCCTTGACATCGCCTTGACTGATCTCAAGAGCAGTCGGCTTCGACTCAATGTACTATTTCTGTGTCGCCGTAATGGAAAGTGAAGCCTTGACGCTCCCTAAGGTGAGCTTATATACCTCCATAGCGCTCTGTCTTACACTCACGAACTAGGTTTGTTCTGTTAGCGTCTTTCACAATTTGAGGGTGCGATGGTCGCTGAGGACATTTTCTCACAATGATCTGTGCAACTTATCGATCGTGAAACGCTAGTCAATAACAGTGAAGACATCAACGGTATCCTAATTCGTGCCGTTAGGCTATATACACACTCTCTGCCGAAAATATTCGTGATATGGACCGTTGTAGTCCAGCATGACGTGTGTTACTCCGGAATCCTGAGATGATCACTTTTATCTCCAACAGACCGAAATATCACTCTTAGTGTTCTACAAGAAAGGTCTGATAATCTTCCACCGACATATACCCCTGCTGACTCTGCGTTCGGTTTAAGGAAACGGCGTTGCATTCTGACACCCCCGAAGCAAGTTCTGATCTCGAAAGCGTCCGGTGGTACATGGACGACCTCTTTTCGGAGCATGTACCCCTTTCCTATGGCGTATTCTTGTCTCACGGACGCAAATATTCTGTCAAAGAGGGCATGATAGGTACATCGGTACCTCGAGATGGCTGGTCACGTATTCAACGCTTCCTTGATCTTAGCCCGCCAGTCTGATGCAATCTTATTGCTGCTATCGGTTGACTTAGAATACTCCTTCTCAAGCAAGGAGGATAGCTATGGATCTTGACACCTCATGAATGACCTCCTCCATATGTGCCGTCCGTAGAGTCGACGCTTAGAGTGCAGATGGTCGGCCAGAAACTGACACGAAATGTACTCGGTCCGTGCCTCTTGCTCCGAGCTTCCCTGTCGTCTCACGCTTATCTTCGTTGTTGCAGACATGAACTTTATACCAGTCGCCGAAAATAAAAAGCTCCAATGAGTCCGGATATACAATTTGAACACCGAGGAAAGACGATAGATCAGGCAAGTGGCCAAACTAATGGATCCGTCGGCGTTTCGAGAGGCTTTCGCTGATAAAGACCTTTAAGCATTCACGCCAAGAGTGCATTTTGAACTTGTTTTGAACTGTGACGTGAGAAGCAGGGGTGTCTTGTTGGGCACTCGTACGTCAACGATTTGGCTCAATAACATCCGTCTGCTCATATGCTTTCCAAGGCTATATGCGTTGATTGCTCAGGTATCAAGGAGCAAGAATCGATCATCACGTTTTTCATGTAACTGTCCAACAAAAGGCCCATCAAAGACTATGTAGTTGACGTGAGTTCTCGAGAAATCGCCAAAGCCATTCTCTGTACACGGATGATTCTGTCACTACTAAAGATTAGCTGTCTGAGGTGCCCGCATACGAACGTTGCCTCTGAACATCTTATCCAAGCTAGACATCACGGTATCCTATTTCGACGGTTTCTTTCCTAAAGTTGGGATTGTGGGTCTCCGGCTCCGAGCTCCAAGTCTAACGTGCTCGCCCGAGGGCCGCATCGCGCAGTAAGTGGTCATGAGAACCGCGTCCTTCGCTATACTCTCTCACCGTTGTCGAACCTAGTCATTTGAGAAGGGCTTATAAACTGTCTCTCAAGCATATATATGGTTATCCCGCACGCGGTCTACTCAGCCCAGCAGTCAAGATGCAGGTTTCTAAGGACAGACCTCAGGATTTATTCACTCCGAACTCACCTACGCTACTCAAGGATCAAGACGACCTAACGGATGTTTCTCCTATTGAACACATAGAGAAGTCTCCTTGCGTCGAACCAAGTGATGCTGAACTCCTTCTACCCTCTCGCCGACCCGCCGCGGAGAAGAAGTTGGTCAAGATACTCGATCTGAGGCTTCTTCCGATGATCGTTTTCATCTTCATCTTGAACTACATTGATGTGAGTGACCTTTACGGGTAATCTGAGCACTTAGACTGACCTTCGGTCGAAGCGGACTGCCGTTGCTTCGGCGCGTTTGGGAGGACTCGAGAGCGATCTTGGTTTCAGCGGTCAATATATCGCAGTGACCTGTATTCTTACACATTCTTATCATTTTCCATAGACGTTCAGTACTCGACGGTTCTTGCAGTGTTCTATGCCTCGTATTGCGCCGGTCAAATCCCGTCTAATATGGTCCTGAACCGTATCACAAGGTGAGTCATACAACAAGCCCGGTACTGAATGCTAACGATAGTACCAGACCGTCATGGTATATCTCAATCGCTGTGATAATTTGGGGTCTCGTCAGTCTTCTCACCGGTGTGAGTCCACATAGGCTTCATAGAGTTTTACTGACTGAAAGCCTTGACGATCAGGTAACTCGCAATTACTCCCAAATTCTCGTCGTCCGCATCCTCATAGGCATCCCAGAGGTACGTATAGCCAGTGTCGACGTCTTGCCTGTACTAAATCTATTTAGGCGGCCTTCTTCCCGGGTGCGATGTATCTGCTCTCGAGATGGTATACACGAACGGTTAGACCCAGTCGTTTTCGAAGACGGAACTCAGTTCATATATCTTCAGGAATTGAGTCTGCGAGCGGCGACTCTATATAGCGGACTTCTCATATCCAACGCGTTCGGAAGTGTGAGTCATCTTCAAAATTACGTCTCTACTGTCGTCATTAATAAATCCTTTCAGCTCATAGCAGCAGGTATCTTATCTAACATGGAGGGCAAGCTAGGGATCAGAGCGTGGAGATGGTATGATACATTTAGGCCTCTACTAGCATCGCTAAAATACACCCTTCTAGGCTATTCATCATCGAGGTGCGCACCTTGACTTCCGTGGAACTGCAGTACTCATATCGTATTTAGGGCGGGGCTACCATGTGTGTTGGTATCATAGCTATGTACGAAATTATATTTCTTCAAGAAGATGTATGATGCTGACTTGTTACCGGTTACCGCATGAAAGTTTCGTCTTACCCGACTACGTGAGTTCGCATCCTCAATAAACCCATCAATTCGACTCAATCTATTTCCATTTAGCCGCACAATACTCGCTGGCTCTCTCCGGCACAAAAGCGCCTAGCACAAGTCCGGATGTCCGAAGAAACAGGCGAGGCAGACGAAGATGCTGTAGAGGAATCGTGCGTACCCTTGATGTGCACGATTCTTGACTGCTCACGTCGTCGCAGGTTTATGTATGGGCTGAAACTTGCGGTAAAAGACCCGAAGTCTTGGATTTTCGCCGTCAAGACCTATGCTCTGCTTCTCGGATTTAGCTTTATCAACTTCTTTCCTACGTGAGCCTCGTGCATTATGCTCGTATAGATGGATTCGTTAACTTGCTCTCTATGTCAGTCTTACAGCAACTCTCGGATTCTCAACAACAATCAGTCTCCTCTTGGCAGCGTAAGTAGTTGTTTTATACTGTCGTTTCTTTGCAATAACCTGACGATTCACAGCCCCCCATGGGTCTTCGCCACTATCGTATGCTCCACGGATGCTTGGCATATGGGTACGCTGGTACTTGAATTAGAGCTTTTCAGACCTAGACCTTAATCTCCACAAGATCGGTCTAGCGATCGATTCTTCCACATTGTTCTCCCTTGGGTTGGGACCATCATAGGCTATATCATTGGCTTATCAACTACATCTGTGGGCGGACGTTATGTTGGCATGTTCTTGATGTCAACGGGATATGCTGGTAAGTACTGCAGTCTATCCACATTCGACGAGAAACAAGTACTTAACACCCTGCTAGGTTTTGCGTTAACATCCGTCTGGGTATCCAATTCAATACCGCGACCACCGTCAAAACGTGCGGCAAGCATCGCTATTGTTAGCGGGATGGGAAACTTAGGCACCATGTATGTTGGGCTTGAAACGTGGAATGTCATTCTAAGTGGCTAATATTTTCTATCCGTTTGTTAGGACCGGGTCCTTCGTTTGGAAAGCACAGTGGGGCCCAGATTACCATCCGTCAATGGTGGTTGGTATAGCGGCCATGTCTTTCAGTATTGTCCTAGCACTTGGTCAGTCTTCTGTGATTATTTAGTCCGTAGAATGATCTCAATTTATATGCTTGCAGTCATTAGATTGATCTTGAAAGTTCAAAATAACAAGATGGAACGGGATCAATCCGACGCCCTGACCGCGGACGAGCAACGGCGTGTTGAAAGTGCCGCGAACTTGGAAGGGCGCACGATGCAGGAAGCAATTGAACGCAAGAAGGTCTTCAGATACTTGTACTAGTAACATGTGACGGCCCCAAGAACGGTTGTGGACGGCGTCGACAACGTTATATGTCAATCTCTGCTGCGCATTGCACTTTGATGGCACCGTCAGCACAACAGATGATGGCAAACGAAAGGTGCGTCGTGCTGGCGAATAATATCTTAGTCAGGTATCGCTACCCGCTAGACATCTAGCTTTATCCTTCTAGTGACGCACTCGGTGAAGATCGCGACTGAGAACTTTGCTTTCAACCAAGACTTTCAATGTACTCCTCCTGACGTTTGCTACCATGAACACTAGAAATGAGACGACGATGTTCGCTGGTGCTGTCAGCTCTAGGTGACATTCAAAGTGATCTCGTGATGTATCCATCAGCTGTGATCAGTGCCTTGTGAGTACTGTATATCAATGATCTCCGGTGCACCAATAGCTGACAAGACATCGAACAGACAGTATCTGAAGCCCCGTTGTGTGAACTTCTCTCATGGACATTGATTTTTTGTCACGGGGAGTGATAAAAACCTTGAGTCGGTCAACACAAGTGACCGTAGTATATGTCAAGTCTCCTTGCCAGCCATCAAGGCTCCGTCCTCTGGTAGTGGTTTCGTAGCCGCACCCTATCATGCCCTACTGTTTTGTCGCAGCTGTGTGATGATCTGCACTGGGAACAATCATGCGATTCTCTCGATATCTGTTAGCAGAATTGCTATGCCGTATCCAGTGCGCTTACCTTGCTATACGATTTGTTGCATTCCCGCCATGGTCGGATATACCGTCTAGTGAGTGATCCCATCGTTCTGTTCAATCCTCATGTCAAGATACAACGAACATATAAGAACAGTGATATCAGAGTCAGTTCCTTTCCACTTTCTCAAATGTTCGATGCCGTCTTCACGATGCTATCACCGTCAGCCTCGCCCTCGCCGGCCAGTACCGTCCCTGGAATCGACCTCAACCATACCATTGGAGCGTTGCTAATTGGTGGCTTGGTTAGCGCGGGGTGAGTTCACTGTCTTTTCATAGTATGACGCTCTTACCGACCGACGAACATCTCAGATTATACGGTATAACCTCGACCCAAGCCGTATCCTACTACCAGCGCAGTCATCACGATCACATACTACTAAAACTGGTTGTATGTCAACTATCTGCCTATGATTCACCTCGCTGATGACGCGATCATTAATGTCGCAGGTGTTCGTCCTATGGTACGCTGTGGCTTAGTTCCCATTTTTTTACGATATTTCCACTTT
Source organism: Pleurotus ostreatoroseus (assembly GCA_005298045.1). Taxonomy (NCBI): domain Eukaryota; kingdom Fungi; phylum Basidiomycota; class Agaricomycetes; order Agaricales; family Pleurotaceae; genus Pleurotus; species Pleurotus ostreatoroseus. Next base: position 170,881 of record SWBT01000158.1, read on the forward strand.
CTTAACCAAACCGTATAGGCTGCTCGATACAGTCGACATGTTTTTGATCGGCCACGTCTTGTACTGGTTCTTGGTGGTGAATTTTGACAACGTTTTGGCCCTTCAAAGTCCCATTTGGTGAGTGAAGCGTGTGATGTATGTGGACATCACTCACAACATCACCGTGCAGGAGCAATCTTGTGAGTAGTGTTACTCATGCATACGACTGACCAGTCAGCTAACTCGGGTGTCCAGCTGCATGTTACGGTCACGGTATAACTGTCTATCTCACGATGCGGAAACTCGGGCTGACTCCAATCATACTCAAGTCAGTCACTGAAGCCATTGTTAGATGGTAAGATCCCAATGTGGCTTATACGGTCATCACGCCTGACACTGACGTTCGACAGCATGTTCACAATCAGATTCTTCCGACGTCAGTGTTCGGCAGTCAGCTTTCAGAGTTTACTGATGCTGAATTACACTCGTCAGTGAGTAATGGCAACTGGATTGTCACTTCAATTGTCGTGCGTTCAATCTGTATTTTCAGTCCAATCTCGACGTACTGAGTCATCTTAGACGGCTCTCACTCTTGTGGATCTCGGTGCGTCCTTGGCTTTTGGTGTCCGAGCTCCAAGTTCATCGTTGGTAAAGTCTGTAGTATTAGTGGGTACATATCTCCTCGGCCATTTTCTATACTCACCTTATCACGTTTATGAAGTTATTCCTGCAAAATCGTAAGTGGGAAAGCTGGAGGTGCAAAGTAGGACATTGAATCCGGTCTTCCGCAGATGGGGTTCATCATTTGCTGGATTTGAGAAAATCAACGTGCGTTTCGAGATTATACTTCTTAGCGCAACCCTAATTCTGGCTTCCACCAGGTCTTTGTCTATCTAGAGTTTATTACCCAATTTGCTGGAGATGCTCTCGTTGCCTTCTCTCTATGCTATCTCCTCCAGAGATCAAGAACGGGTATCGCGCGGTCAGTATCCTCGTACAAGGCGATTTCGGAGCTCTACTTAAGTCGTTTGCTTCGATCATAGGACAGACACTCTAATTAACGTACTGATGGCCTACGTCGTGAACACCGGTCAGTTTCTGTATCTTCTCAGCGTCGATCCTTTTACTGAGCTCGGATTTAGGATTATTGACGGCGTACGTTTTCTTGGCACAACCATGATAACTGTCGACTTGCAACCTACTAAACGGCAACGTACAGTATGGCGTCAAGTGTTAGCATTGTACTGGTGAGTAAGACAACGTACATATCCCTTTCCGACTTATAACCCAGTGTATCACATTTATAGTTTGCACTACGATCGAACGACTTCATCTATATTGCCATGTTCTTCCAAGTCAGCAAACGTACGCTCTCTGGATTTTTCATACGGCATAACCTTAACTGCACTTACACAGTATATGTGAACGCGTATCTTGTTATGTTCGTGTGGGCTTTCTATCAAAGGGCAGATATTTACGTACTTTCTTAGGTTGAATGCTCGTCAAGGTCTACGCGAACGCGCTGTAGGCGTTGTGTCTGTACACTTATCTCGTCTTCCCACCATTCCTGAAGTAGATATCCCCAGCCCGAGCTCGTTCAACCCAAACTTAAACTTAGTTACCAAGGTGTGTACTAAGTCTCATTTGTGAAAGTCTTCCACGCTGATGCTTCGACTTCTAGAATGGAATAACCGGTACAGCGGTATAATAGACGATTTGAGATCCAGTATCAGAGACTACCCCGTGTGAGACAGAGGCCTCGTGTCATGCGGATACTACCGTTGTACGGGACCATGCCATCGGCCCATGCAGAGCTCTCGGTGTTACTTCAGATCCCTCACGGTGGAGATGTCTTCCGTAGGTAGCTTAGTGGGCTTTGCATATGCTATTGCCATGTAGATATCACCAGCACGATATGCGCAGTAATCCATCTCCTTAATCTGTTTCGGAAGAGGCTTGTGTTGTCTTACTAGCTAGATCGTTTGTGTTCTTTTCAAGCAGTGTGATAGTAATCACTCGCTGCATGCTATGGAGCATATACGAATGGTCGACGCAACTTAGTGAGTGATGGTTATTCCTGAGCAAGAATAACAATTTAATTATTTGTATACAAGGCAGTTATAAGCGCTTAAATATTAAACAATTTCAGCGCCGTCGACGCCTCAAGGTCTTACAGACGGTCATCACGATTAACCATAGTTTGACCGCAAACGATCTGCACTGCGACTATGGACTTCCTTGTACTCCACGGAACTTACACTGAAAGACGCGGCCGGAGACTTGCCGACATTCGCTGTGACAATGCATCCAATCGGCAAGAAATCCTCGGATGAGACTGAAGAACCGTAGAGCTGGACCTCGTTCTCGCTCGAGTAGGTCATATTATCCGTCCGCCATGGAACGTGTCTTCACAATGGTCTAAGTATGTATGCATAGGGTACACGCATTTATCCAGAACGACGAGGAACGGAACCGCATGTAGTCGATTCCGACCACCACTGTACGGCGATGGATGCGTCGTAGAGGGCCGGTGTGCGGTCGCAAACTCCAACCATGGCTTCGTGATCAGATTATCCCGTAAGTATTGCAAGCATCGCGGATCCATGATAGCTGCTCCCGTCTGGATGTCTGTACACTGACCGCTTATCATCAGGGGTGGTCTAAACTTATTGAAACTGTGTGCCGTATAGGACCAGATGAGCAGTCACGGGTACAACTCGCATCTCTGCCATTACTTGCCGTCATCCGGCGCTTTCATCCTTGAGAATGGCTATAAAACCATTATGAAGGCGCAAGCAAGATGCTGCTCCCGGATCGCTACTGCGTTCTTCAGCTGCGATTACAAGCCCTCACAAATGTCTTCCAAAGACAGCACAGACGACAATCCTATCGTGCTTGAAGAGAAGATTGATAGGAAGGATACCTCCTCCGTTGAAGAAACTGACAAGGTGTCCTCAAGTGTCGAGATCATCGATCCTGACGGCGAACTACTCTTGCCCTCTCGCCGACCGATTGCGGAGAAGAAGCTAGTCAGACTGCTTGACCTTAGACTTCTGCCAACCATTGTACTCATTTTCATCTTGAACTATATTGACGTGCGTACCCCACATTCATGCGGACGACCTTAGTCTGAACTTGTACTGTTGTACAAAAGCGGACCGCCGTCACAGCTGCACGCCTCAAAGGTCTCGAGAGCGATCTGGGCTTGAATGGTAAACAATCACAATTCTCGGCTAGTTATTCCAGCTCAATGTTATCCATAGACATTCAGTACTCTACAGTCCTCGCGGTACTCTATGCTTCTTATTGTCCGGCACAAATACCCACCAACATCATGCTGAATCGTGTTTCGAGGTACGTCGGACGAGACTCACATCTTGAAAGGATGTAAGCTTACTGTAAGCTCCATTCCAGGCCTTCCTGGTTCATTGGAATCTGCGTGATACTCTGGGGCATGACTAGCGCGCTCACTGGAGTAGGTTTCTTGCTGATACCGAAGTCGGTTCTTATTGATTATATTAATCAGGTAGCCCGTAATTACGCCGGTATCCTTACGGCTCGTATATTTGTTGGTCTACCGGAGGTATGTGCTTATATCGATGCTTTACGTATGACAGTGCTCATACTTTCACAGGCTGCCTTCTATCCCGGAGCCGTATATCTACTCTCGAGATGGTACACACGAAAGGTAGGACTCCAGGTTTATATATGGGGTCTCTTGACCCATAATGACTTTTTGTCACTAGGAACTAGCGTTCAGATCTGCCATCCTTTATGGAGGACTACTAACCTCAAATGCATTTGGCAGTGTACGTTGATTTGCTACTGTTTATACGTTGATAGCTCACTCTACTGTTCTAGCTTATGGCTGCAGGTATCTTGTCTAGGATGGAGGGTGTGCTCGGTATAAGAGCATGGAGATGGTAAGCTTTGCGCGCACAATCTCGGATATCGCTGAACCCATCTATCAGGCTCTTTTATATCGAGGCAAGTTCAATGTTGCTTTCTAATCATATTAGATCTCATGATTACTTCAGGGTGCTATAACTGTCTGCGTTGGTCTGTTCGCCATGTACGTGACTATGGCTATCTCTACCACGTATCGTGGTGCCGATGATAATTCTCCATAGATGGGCGCTGCCCGATTATGTGAGTTCGTTGACTACCAACCGGTACTCATCATAATTTCCACATCCAGCCCCACAACACGCGCTGGCTCTCTCCTTCCCAGAGGAGATTGGCACAAGTCCGCCTCGCTGAAGATGCCGGTGAAGCTGATGAAGACTCCGCCGAAGAATCGTATGTGGCCCTTGTCTTCTACGATAAATTCTGTCGCTCATGTTACCGAAGCCTCACGTACGGTGTTAAGCTGGCGCTGAAAGATCCAAAGGTCTATATCTTCTCGGTCATGGGCTGCTCGCAGCTATTAGGACTGAGCTTCGTCAACTTCTTCCCTACGTAAGACCGTCTCCTTGCGACGCCGCTACTCCGTTCTAACAGAGGCAACATCAGGCTTACCGCAACACTAGGCTTTTCCACAACAGTCAGTCTCCTGCTAGCCGCGTAAGTCACATGGTCGAATGTCGAAAGATATGCGCTAAGTCGTAACACAGTCCACCATGGATCGTGGCGACCATTGTCTGTTGCGCCAACGCCTGGCACACGGGTAAGTAGTCCGACTCGAGACTAAAACTTTCCCCGCTATGTCTTATTCCTTGTCGCTAGACCGAACCGGTGAACGCTTCTTCCACCTCAGCGTCCCATGGTGGGGTGTTATTGTAGGGTATATCATTGGTCTGTCGACACCGTCTGTGGGCGGGCGTTACGTTGCCATGTTCTTGATGGCAAGCGGATATGCAGGTACGTACCGTGCAGTCAACCTGTCTGTGCTGCGGCTGATGGCTTATTCAAACCCACCAGGGTTTGCGCTGACTCTCGTCTGGGTATCCAACGCGATTCCGAGGCCACCGTCAAAACGCTCTGCAAGCATGGGTATCGTGAATGGATTCGGAAATATCGGCAATTTGTGCGTATGCTGTGAACGAAGTCCTGAAGAGGTATTGACGAGTTCCCACAAAGGATCGGATCCTACGCATGGAAGGCGGAATGGGGACCGGATTACCACCCATCCATGATCATCGGCATCGCATCTTTGTCTTTGAGCTCTGTGTTAGCGATCCGTAAGGCACCCCCGTAATACGCGTCCTGTTGTTATGCTGATTATTATTTGTCTAGTCATGAGATACATGTTGATCCAGCAGAACAAAGAACTTGAGAGGGACCAACTCAGCAAGTTAACGCCTGAGGAACGGCAGCGCATCGAGGACGCTGCGAAACTTGAGGGGCTGACGGTCAAGGAAGCGCTCGAACGCAAGAGAGGTTTCAGGTATCTCTACTGATGGATTGCGTAACGAAGAAAGAACCCATGTAACATAGTCCTGTAAGAGTTATACGTATACTCGAGTAGGTCATATTGCCCATCCGCAAAGGAACCCGTATTGGCAATGGTCTAACTACTGTGTACACATAGCGCACAGGCCGTTGACCAGAAGAACGAGGAACGGGACCGCATCCAAGCGCTTCCGGCTGCCACCATACCGCGATAGAAGCGTCGTGAGTGGTTAGTGTGCGGCCCCACGCTCCAACTATGGATGTGTGAGCAATATCCCCGTTAGTATTGCAAGCATCGCAAGTCTACAATAGCTTCCTTCCGTGTGAATGTTTGAACATTGACCGCTTATCACCAGGGGTGGTCTGAACTCCATTGAAAGTGCGTGCCGTATATGACCAGGTGAGCAGTCACGGGTCCAACTCCCATCTCTGCCATTATTTACCGTCATTTGGCGCTTTCAACTTTGCAATGGGCTATAAAATGTTCATGGAGTACCAGGTGAGCCCTCTGCTCCCGGATCGCAACTAGTCACCTCAGCTGCGACCACAGGCCCTCGTAAATGTCGTCCAAAGGCCACGCGGAAGACTCCCCGATCGTGCTCGAAGAGCAGATCGACAGAAAGGATGGCGCGTCGGTTGAAGAGATAGAGAAGGTGTCCTCGAACGTCGAGATCGGCGATCCTGACAGCGAGCTCCTCTTACCGTCACGTCGACCGATCGCAGAGAGGAAGCTTGTCAGGGTGCTTGACTTCAGGCTTCTACCGACCATCGTACTCATCTTCATCTTGAACTACATCGACGTGAGTGTTAGACATTATGCGGATTAGCGAGCAGATTTAACCTTTGTCATAGAGGACAGCTGTGACAGCTGCACGCCTCAAAGGCCTCGAAACTGATCTGGGTCTGACAGGTAGAGTTCAATCACTTCAGGCAGCCATCTCCAACTCAATCCTATCTGCAGATATCCAATACTCCACGGTCCTTGCGGTTCTTTATGCGTCTTACTGTCCGGCACAAATACCCTCCAACATGATCCTCAATCGTGTTTCTAGGTACGTTGAGCGAGACTTATATCTTAGAAGGACGCACGTTCACTGTGGTGTAGGCCGTCTTGGTACATTCCGATCTGTGTGATCCTTTGGGGCATGACTAGCGCGCTCACAGGAGTAGGTTTCCCTCATATATGACTGTTGATACTTTTTACTAACTGTGCTGTTCAGGTAGCTCGTAATTACGCCGGTATTCTTACCGCCCGTATTTTCGTTGGACTTCCCGAGGTATGTGCTTGTATCACTGCAGCATTGATAGTTTTGTTGACGATTTCTAGGCCGCGTTCTATCCTGGTGCCATATACCTGCTCTCGAGGTGGTACACACGAAAGGTCAAACTCCGTGTTACTCCTAGAAAGCCTCGACTTAAATCCCAAATTCATTATCCAGGAACTGGCTTTCAGATCTGCCATTCTTTACGGAGGACTCCTGATCTCTAACGCATTCGGTAGTGTAAGACTATCTGCTATCATTCACGAGCTCCTATCCTGATGGTCCGTGATAGCTTATGGCTGCAGGTATCTTGTCCAGGATGGAGGGCAAGCTCGGTATCAGAGCATGGAGATGGTAGGTTTTGTGCACACACATTCTTGAGCACCGCTAAGCTTGACTTCCAGGCTCTTCTACATCGAGGCAGGTTCAACGTCACTGCTTGACCGTATCATGTCTGATAATTACTTCAGGGTGCTATTACCGTTTGCGTTGGATTACTTGCTATGTAAGGCCGTATTGCTATCTTCACTATGTCGCTATGCTAATTTGATCCTCGCTCATAGGTGGGCCTTGCCCGATTATGTGAGTCTAGGGCTACCGCAGCACCGACAGTCGTTCTAATTCCTCACTCAGCCTCACAATACCCGCTGGCTCTCTCCTGCCCAAAGGCGGCTGGCACAAGTCCGTCTCGCTGAGGATGCGGGCGAAGCTGATGAAGACTCCGCTCAAGAATCGTAAGTGTCCCTTCAGTCATCTTGGAGTGCCATGTTATTCATATTATGGCAGCGTCATGCACGGGTTCAAGCTAGCAATGAAGGACCCAAAGGTCTATATCTTTTCGATCATGACCTGCTCGCAATTGTTGGGACTGAGCTTCGTAAACTTCTTCCCAACGTAAGTGTCCTTTCTATGAAGATGAGATATCGTGTTAATCTGAGCGACATTAGCCTGACCGCTACCCTTGGCTTCTCGACGACGGTCAGCCTCTTGCTAGCTGCGTAAGTCATGCTATTCCCCGTCGAAGTGCTCTGTTAAGCCATATAACAGTCCTCCGTGGATCGTAGCTACCGTCATCTGCTGTGTCAACGCATGGCACACAGGTAATTAACTTGACCAGCATTACTATCATTTCGACATACTTTGTCTCACTATGAATCGTTACTTTTACTAGATCGGACTGGTGAACGCTACTTCCACATCAATGTCCCATGGTGGGGCGTCATCGTGGGATACATAATCGGTCTCTCGACGCCATCTGTGGGCGGACGCTACGTTTCCATGTTCCTGATGGCAAGCGGATATGCAGGTAGGTCTTGTTTCCCCATGCGCAGGTGACTGCCCTATTAGTAGCTGACGCTGACGGAACTTTGATTAGGGTTCGCACTGGCCCTCGTCTGGGTATCCAATGCGATTCCGAGGCCGCCTTCGAAACGCTCTGTGAGCATTGGTATCGTCAATGGATTTGGTAACATCGGGAACTTGTACGTATGAGGCGTTGCGGCGTATGATGGTGCGCTGACGAATTCATCGCAGGATTGGCTCGTATGCTTGGAAGGCCGAATGGGGGCCGGATTACCACCCATCCATGATCATAGGCATTGCGTCTTTGTCGCTGAGCACTGTCCTTGCGCTTGGTAAGTATCCCTTGCAAGATACAGCCTATCGTCATGCTCATCCGACTCCTAGTCATACGCTATATGCTGATCCAACAGAACAAGCAGCTTGAGAGGGACCAGCTCAACAACCTGACTCCTGAGGAGAAGCAGCGTATCGAGGACGCCGCGAAGCTTGAGGGGCTTACTGTCAAGGAAGCTCTCGAACGGAAGAGAGGATTCAGGTATCTCTACTGATGGATTTCGCTACGAAGAATCGAAGGAGCAATGTACCATAGTCATGTAAGAGATGTACACATACTGGTTCACGCAAGTCAAGTTTTCTTTTCTCACCTCACTGTCTGAATATGGTTCCTAAGGCGAGGACACAGCTATTGAGTATGCTAAGAGGATTTCTGCACCCCTCCTAAGTCTTTCCACCAAGATTTTTCGGTTTTGGATTCTTTCCTTTTGATGACCGTCGAGAGACCCGAGCTTACGCCTTTCCGGCCACCCCCAGGGTATGCTCCCACCTTCGACTGCGTCTTCGTAGTCTGTTTGATGTGGGTCAGTTGGCCAGCGGACAGTTCATTGGCGTCGTCCGTAATTATAAAGTCTGAAGGAGATGACTGGAATTCTTCGTCCGCCGCATGGTCGGCGGGCCGGTTCCTCTTGCCTCCAGCCTCCTTAGACCGGACTGAATGTGTCGCAGGTCTTTTATTCTCCCAGGCTTTACGGTGTCGCCGGTATATTGCCATTGTTGCTCGAGCATCGACGACCTGATGAGGTCAGATCGTATATCCAGGAGATAAAGTGTCTCAACCTTACTGATGAATGTTCGCCACTTTGAATGGCCACTCCGAAATCTTGTTGGACTAGGTTTCTTAGAGCAGGTCTCTTAGAGTTGGTCAACCTGTGTCTGCTCGCTAGCAGCTGAGTGTCTCGAACAAGTGATCGAGGATGTGAAAGAAGCAGGGCCTGGGGAAGAGTAAGCCTCCTTCGATGCGCAATGCAGTAAAGCGCACCTTGAGATCGTTGTGAATGGCATGTCCAACGAGTATGCGGTCTTTGATCAGGCTGGCAACCTGCTTCTGTATCTCGTCGAACGACTTTGCTGGATACACAACGATATAAAGCATGTTATTTAGTACGCTCAAACTCAAATTGTTAATAAGAAGTATGGACTCGCACCGTTCGCTAAGTCTTTTGGACGGATCCCACTAAACTCCGTTCGGTAGTCGACCACGCGTTCTTTCGGTCGTACGTATTCATCCATCTGAACCACACCGTGATAGTTTACTATACTGACACGCGCCAGTACGGATTCTTTGCCGTTCGGTCCCACGCCAACCATCTCGCAGTCGATTGCTAAGAACTGTCCCGGTCTGCATAATAACAGCGGTCAATGAAGTACATGGAAATCGTACACACTCAAGCACTCACTCCATCTGTGATGCACTGTATTCATATTCTCCCTGTATAAGATGTCTTAGGGCTTGGACCGAATCATCGTTTGGCGAATAGCGGACTGTCGATCCAGAGGAAGATGCAATGGGTTGCTGAGGCTCTGAGCCACGAGGGTAAGATATATTTGACAATCCAGATGCTTCACCGCTGTGTACATCTGGTTGCACTCTGCGTCTCTTTCGTGGCGGTTCATGTTCGTTCCCTCTTTTACGAGATTCTTTCGATTTGAGCTTCTACTACCGCGAAGCCATACCCTTGAGTGTATGAACGATGACTAACAAAAATATTCGGACCTGTTGTAGCTGTAGCCAATTGTTCGATGGGGTAGTTTTGCTCATTACGTTTGAATTCTTCCAGTCTTGGGATGTGGGCTTCAGGCCGAGATAGAGGTTGCTGGGAAGAGAAACTCGCAGGCGCTTGCAGTAACGAGCCGATTTACCGGGGTCCACGTGGCTGCGAGGGCTTCTTCGTGGGAATATATGAGTCCATCAAACGCGCGCCTGACGAGATTCATCAGCGCTCTGTCGGCTGCTGAGAGCAGGGTTGCTCTTCGACCTGAACTTGTGCGACATTCACGATGGCTGTGGACCTTCGTACGGCGAATGAACTTATTGCTGGAAGCTTCGGGGGAGCAGCACAAGTGCTAGGTAGACATTTGGAGTAATGTCCGAAGTTGTGATCTCACGGTGTTCGTATCAGTTGGGCAACCCCTTGATACCGTTAAGACCAGGGCACAGGTTGCTCCCAGTAAGTCGTTTTGGCACCTAGTCGTCGCAATGTATCTCTGAGAATGTCGCAGAGGGGATGTTTGTATGCATCATATTTTATCAGCGAGGGTCTACAGTACTCTTACCGTTCGGCATGACTAGAAAGGGCCCATGGATATATTAATGCAGACGGTCCGTAAGGAAGGGTTTTTCGCGCTTTACAAAGGTGAGCAACCGTGTAAGATTGAGTCATGCTGCTCATACTGGTCATATAGGTATGGCTAGTCCACTTCTTGGTATCGCTGGCGTAAACTCGCTTTTGTTCGCGGCGTACGGCGTGTCGAAACGTGTCATATCACCCTTCCCTCAATTGTCTATCAAGGAAATTGCTGCGGCAGGTGCAATGGCTGGCGCTATTAACGCCGTTCTTGCCAGTCCCGGTAAGGTCATTTCGCTCTATTTTGGATGGGACTCCAGCTTGAGCGATTGGCTGCTGTAGTCGAGATGTTCAAAGTACGAATGCAAGGACAATACGGCGCGAAGGACGACAAGCGGCTAAGAGACGTCGCAAAAGAAATGTGGCGTGACTGGGGCTTCCGACAGGGTGTCATGCGAGGATACTGGGTAAGTCGCGTCCTCTACGTATAGTTCTTCGTATTGGGCCTGATTTGCGATCAGATCACTGTCGCACGAGAGATCCCTGCCTATGCTGGGTAGGCCTAACTGAACTCTCTACATAAGATCCAGCTAAATGACAAATACTACAGATTCTACAGCGGTCCGTTCGCATATCACGGTTCTGCAACTCGCCTCTAATCTGCACTTGGCAGCGTTTGAATTCTCAAAGCGCAAATTTTCATCCGTATATGGCCAACAGCTTCCTGTGTGGGCCCTGCTGGCAAGTGGCTCAACCGGTGGAGTGAGTCCATGACCTTCTTGAATTGTTCCGCTTCTGGACTCATTCCCCACCGTAGATAGCTTACTGGCTCTCATGCTACCCGCTGGGTGTGTATGCACTTCTGTGTAATCCTATGTGCTGATTGATCCCGTTACAGATGTCATCAAGTCCCGCGTACAGCTGAGAGCCACCCCTCCAGTAGGCTCGCCGTTCAGATACATTTCTCATGAATTCAGAACTATACTTGCTGAATCTGGATTGTGAGTCCCAAGATCCAGGGTTCAAGATTTACATGAGCTCATTCATACGTAGTTCTGGCTTATTCAAAGGGTTGACCCCTTCTCGTGAGTTTCAGATCTTCGTTGTTATTCATCTTACTAACTCACACATACCATAGTTTTGCGTAGGTATGACCCGTCCATCCGAGACTCACTATCGGCCTCCTCACGCATCGCAATTCAACAGTATACCCGCTGCTGCTGCTACGTTCGCGACCTTCGAGCTTACACGAGGTGACTGCTTTCTCCGCTCTAAGACCGACGGACCTGACGCTCGCGCTCAGAATACCTATTGAAGATCACTGGTGTATAGTACACTGATTCTGGAGCACATCTATCAATGTTTCTGCTGCATCGCCATACACGCATTGACGATACGAGATGGGTGCGGACGCAACGTTGTGAGTGGTCGGCAGGCTACGGATATGATCCATGGCTAGGGTGCGTTACGTGCGTAATCGTCAACGACTCATAGCCATCCGTGAAGCAGGTCCTCCATGCTGCTTCTATATCAGACTAAGCTTAGTACAGTGCGTGTCTATCTCTCCGAGATTAAAGGTGGTCAACCTACACATGTCGGACGCCTCGCGAAGTGCGTCCCCACGAGGCTATCGCCTGCTTGCAGAAGCGCCCACACGATGATCACTTCAGTAACGCTGGCTGCGCTGGAAGAGGTGTGGGCACCGAGCGTATCACACACGCGATGCACGCTATACGCATGAGGTGAGTGCAAAGCATTCAAAGTATGGCTCGTCGCGAGTCCCGTCACTCACTTACCGACTCTCGTCTATCGAGCTACCGCTACTACCATTCTATTCCAACCACTACCTTTCCAATCTTCCACCATGGGCAGCTGGAAGTTCCTCCAATCTTCGTTTGTCCAGGGTATTCTGACCTACCTCCCCGCTCTCCGCAAAAGCATCGAGCCTCCACCCAAGGTCGAGGATGCAGAGACGCCACCACCACCAACTCCTGCCGTCGAGCCATGGAAGGAGGAGGTCGACCGGTGGAAGCAGCTAGCCGACAAGACCGCGACGGAGCGCGACAAGCTCAGGCAGGAGGCTGGCGAGCTCCACAGCGAGATGCAGCGCTTGGTCCAGGACCTTGCGCAGGCCCGCACGGAAGCCGAAGAGACTTGGAAGACCCACGAAGAGGAGTTGAAGAAGCAAGCCGAGGAGGAGGTCTCGAGGCGTGAGAAGACGCTACGAGAGAAGGAAGAAGAGCTGGCTAGTGCGCTGCGCGCGAAGGAAGAGGAGATGAGCGCTGCTTTACGGACGAAGGAAGCAGAGGCAGCGGAGGCGCTGCGTGCAAAGGAAGAGGCGGCAACGCGGCTCGAGGAAGACCTCAGCGATGTGAAGCGCGAGCGGGACGAGGCACACGCGTTGCTCGAGATCCGCCACCTCGAGCTCAGTGAGGCGCAGACGGTCGTCGGGAAGGACAGCCTGGAGGAAGCGGAGGTCCTGAAGCTGCTCCAGGGCCTGAACGAGGAGATCGCGCAGACAGCAAAGTCGATCAAAGACGCGTTTAGGGCAGAGAAGGCACCGAAGGCGGGTGGCCGCGCTGCGGCTGAGGCAGCAGGGGCGATCGAGGGCTGGGTCGGATCCGCGATGCCGATGCTTCTCTCGAATCAGGCTCGTGGCAACCCGCTGCTCATACAAGCCGCTCTCCAAGCCATGGCCGTCGCCTTCTCGTCGTGGATCTCGTCATCGTACAGCTTCATGCACGAGCATGACCAAGTCCTCGACGAGACGTACAAGTTCTTAATGAATGCCGGTAAGCACGTAGCTTTAGCTTTCTTCACCTAGCAAGCATCTGACCATTCCCGTAGAAAACCAAACCGTCCTCGGCCGCTGGCGGGCGTTGACCCACAAGTATGCCAAGCAGGGCATGCCAAACCTCACGGAAGAATTGACCAAGATGCTTGTTGCCGACGTGCGCAACCTTCTCATCGTCGCCGGCTCGTCTGTGGGACAAGTAGACGCCCTCATTGCCCGCAACCGTAACAACCTGCGCTCGATAGTCGAAGCCGCCATCGCCTTCCGGCGCGCCATCGGCGAGGAGATCATCTCCTGCGACTTTGAGACCATCTTGGTCCATCCCGGAGACGCGTTTGATGTCTCTAGTATGACAGACTCATACGACGTCTCAAAGAAGCCTGCGGGACGAGTAGGTGAAGACAATGCCACGCGGAAGGTACTGTGTACTGCAGGTCTTGGTTTGAGGCGTTGCAAGAAGGTGAAGACGGACGGCGAAGCGGGTACACAGTGGGAGGTCTCGATGCTGCACAAGCCACTTGTCATATTGGACATGGTGTCCTCCGCATAGACCTTCTTTATTATATGAGTGACATGTAAATTATTCCTTGATGATGATTGTAACTGTCTTTCTCTTAATGATGTGCGGCTTCCCAGCAATTATGTTATGGTATTCGGTGCTGTAGTCAGACTTGAAGGGAGTCCCATACTCGTCCTATGATGATCCGTATACATATAAAATCATCCGAGGACCTATATTTGCTGAGTATATTGTGTCCGTCATACAATGAGACGCTAATGGGACTGCAGCGCGAAATGAGTTTTGACATGATCCATAGTAGGTATCGTGGCGGCCGAGTATCAATACAGATACCTGAAAGTTTTCTTACGGGCGAGGGCTTCTCGGAATGACAACCCCTCCAACGTCGCGGCCTGTTCGATACGCCGCCGTTCTTCCGGACTCATGTTCTGAAGCTGGTCTCGTTCCAATCGCCTGTTCTGAGTCACAAGGATAGTTCTTATAACTATATCGTAAGCATCAATATAAGATGGTGGTGGAGGTGTATCATGAGTGCCACGAACCAAGTGCAAGCACACAGCTCAGTGTAAAAGACGCAATACCAATGGTCATCGAGGGATGATATTCTGGCCCCCACTCCGTTTTCCAAGCATAGGATCCAATGCTACAAAAGGATGTGAATATTCAGTGTCGAGACTGGCTCGTGCTCTCCACGTACAGATTGCCAGTATTGCCGATACAATTGACGATCGCAATACTCGCAGAGCGTTTCGATGGGGGCCTTGGTACAGCGTTAGAGAGCCAAACAAGAAGGAGCGCAGTGCCTATTTCGTGTGATATACGTGTGAGCACGCAGCACGATGTAAAGTCATAAACAGAGCACTCACCGGCGTAGCCACTGGCCATCAAGAACATTCCAAAGTAGCGACCGCTCACAGACGAAGTAGAAAGGCCGATGATGTAGCCAATTATGACTCCCCACCACGGGGTAGTCATATGGAAGAATCGCTCGCCAGATCGGTCTGAACATGTCAAAAATACATCCGATTCAGTATGTATATCAGCCCATGTAAAAGAAGGAAACGATGTACCCGCATGCCAAGCGTTGGCACAGCACACGATAGTGGCAAAAATCCAGGGCGGGCTGTGGTAAGGCTGATCAGCGGATTGTTGGCAGACTGGGAGTCGTAGAATGGCTTACGCAGCCAAAAGAAGGCTGATTGTCGTGGAAAAACCAAGGGTAGCGGTCAGGCTGCGATCATTCGCGTCAGCGACGTGATTTGAGTGAGTACAATGCAACCTACGTCGGAAAGAAGTTGTTGAAACTCATTCCCAGTAGCATGGAGCAAGACATCATGGAGAAGATGTAGACTTTCGGGTCCTTCAGCGCAAGTTTTAGCCCGTAGATGATCCTGCTTGGAGTGTGAACAACAGATACAATGAGCCGATATCAGAACGCTTACGATTCATTATCAGAATCTTCGTCCGCTTCACCCACGTCTTCAGCAAGACGAGCCTGCGCAAGTCTTCTCTGTGCTGGAGAAAGCCACCGTGTATTATTTGGCTACATCGAGCTGTAATTTGACCTGAGAACCACATATCACCCAAGACAACTCACGTAGTCCGGAAGTGACCAGCTGTTCGAAATAGAGCATAAACAGTGTAGAGAAAGGAAGAGACATGACACCCACGCAGAAAAAAGACCAACGCATATTGTGATTGCACCCTGTTCAGGCCTGAGACAATTGCTCAAATTTCATTTGGGTAGACTTTGACTCGCCTCGATGAAGAAGAGCCTGACAGTGAAGCGTCAGCGGCATATCAAGAGCTTCACCGGACTCACCATCTCCAAGCACGGATGCCCATCTTGCCCTCCATTCTTGATAGAATCCCTGCTGCCATGAGCTATGGATTATGATAGTCGGTGACGCTGAGCGTATGCGTTTGGTTCAACAAATACGTACGCTACCAAACGCGTTTGAGACCAGAAGACCAGCAAAGAGAATAGCCGATCGGAATGCCAGTTCCTAGGAGTGAATGTAGTGAGCGTGGATTCTTCGGTGAGAGAGGAATCTGACCTTTCTAGTATACCATCTAGAAAGCAAGTAAATAGCCCCTGGGTAGAACACGGACTAGGTGGAATCAGTCAGGTATCGTTTCAATTGAGATATGTGTTAAACCTCAGGGAAACCAACAAAGATACGCGCGACAAGAATATCACCATAATTCCGGGTGACCTGGGAAAACGATCGCCCTAAGGACATGCTGATGATAGCCGAGGATGTGTACATACCCCAGTGAGTGCACTGGTAAGGCCCCACAGCATGGTGCATAATGCAATGTACCATGACGGTCTGTTCGGACGTGAGCATTTATATGTCCACCTAATCGATTTTATACAAAAACCTCGAAATGCGGTTCAAGATGATGTTGGATGGTATTTGCGCCGGACAGTAAGATGCGTAAAGCACGGCCAGAATGGTCGAATATTGTATATCTGGAAATCATGCTGAGTTTACATTGTATGATCCACAAATCGTCTCGACTCACCAGTCAGATGCAGATCCGTTTCAAGTCCTTTCAGCCGCGCGGCCGTGACAGCAAGCCGCTTCGTAGGAACGACTTAGACAGAAGATACGCATTACAAATACCAAAAGCTTACGTCGATATAATTGAGTATAAATATCAAGAAAATTGTTGGCAGGAGTCGTATGTCCAGAATTCTGACCAGTTTTCTCTCGGCAAGCGTCCGGTGAGAGGGCGAAAGAAGGTCGCCCTCGGTGCCTTCTATTGCACTGCCATTCGTCTTTTCAATCTGCTCGACCAAAAAGGTGTCTTTTCGATCAGATGAAGCTTCGTATGACATCGAGGGTGACGGTGTTTTCTTCGTGGGCCTGTAGCACAATATAGTTTAAAAATACTGAAAGCTACATGAAAGGTTTATAAATCCTTGACGGGAAATCTAAGACGGATGGCCGTAGGTATGGCGGAGCGATAAGCTGTCCGCGTGATTGCACTCGTGCAGCTAAAGGTATAGCAGCCGTGAAATAGCGACTTGGGTTCGTCATCAAGAATAGGCATGCCCACCACGGTTGACTCATGACCATACTGCGACGGAGCACAAAGTTTCATTATTGTCAGGCGGATGGTGTGCATCGAGGGACCGCGAAGCCTCCAATTCAGTCATGGCGAGACAGAGTTGTAGGCTTCAGAACCGTTCACGCGTGCGCGTGAACATCTTGTCATGTAGGCACGTTGCTCGCAGCATCTAGAAGAGAGTTTCCATTCAATGCGGCTGTCAGTGGGAGAGAGGAGCTGTAGTACCCACCGCCAGGCTTCTATCGAGTGTACGTGTTAATGACAGAATACAGACCGAGACCCAGCATACCAGAGTGAGCAATTGATTTGAGTCGCTTATCGTCGCTGCGTTTACATCCTAGAATCGCAAGACTCGAATGCGAACAATAAAAGCATCGAAGACAAGATGGACGTCAACGTGACGCTGAAACCGGATGTAAAAGAAATCGAGCATTTCGCGAGACAATCCCTTATCGTAGTCAAGTTATCAAATTATTCTAATAAATATAAAAATCTTATGTATAATGGCCAAAAGATCTACTGCATCGAAGGGACGCAGAGAACTCGCAGGTACGGCTTAAGGATGATGTTTTCATTAATTGTCTCTCAACACTAGTACAAGTATCTGAAATCCTTCTTGCGTGCCAAGGCTTCCCTGAATGTCAATCCCTCCAATGCTGCCGCCTGTTCGATACGTTGTCGTTCTTCGAGGCTCAGAGTCTGCCACTGATCTATCTCCAGTTTCTGGTTCTGAGCTATCAAAATATATCTTATAGCTACGCAACAAAGATAAGCTTGAAATTACTGTGAAATTATGATTGCACTGACCAAGCGAGAAGAGCGAGCTCAATGTCAAAGCTGACAGGCCGATAGCCATTGACGGATGATATCCCGGTCCCCACTTAGCCTTCCAAGCGAAGGAGCCTATGCTGCAAAGAGACAGCGCATGATGAGTTGCATGTTTGTCGAGATTGTATTGCGTACGTACATATTACCAGTATTACCGATCCCGTTCACAATCGCGATACTTGCGGAGCGTTTCGAAGGTGGCCTTGGAATCGCATTGGAGACCCAAACGAGCTGGAGCGCAGTACCTATACATCGTAGCAGGGACATAAGGCAATAAATACACCGATTATAAGATGCGACACTTACCAGCGTAGCTACTTGCCATCAGGAACATGGCAAAGTAACGTCCACCTACGGATGAGGTGGACAACCCGATGATATAGCCTATGATGGCTCCCCACCATGGACCGGCAACATGAAAGAATCGTTCGCCGGACTTGTCTACGGTAAGGGAGAGGCGGTATCAGCTGAAGTGTTGATGGTAAGAGGATTCAGGGACGATCGGCCTACCTGCATGCCAAGCGTTGACGCAGCAGACCACGGTAGCGACGATGTAGGGAGGACTACGTGACGGCATAATTAGTCAATGAGCTGCATAGATGCAGAGGCTGTGGCTTACGCAGCTAAGAGCAGACTGACCGTTGTCGAAAAACCAAGTGTTGCAGTTAGGCTGGTCAATTGCGTTGGTTAAATCCGTTGTTTTCTCTGAAGTATGCTGAATATAATTCACGTAGGGAAGAAGTTGCTAAAGCTCATCCCCAGGAGCATTGAACAAGCCATCAAAGCAAATATGTAAACCTTCGGATCCTTCAGAGCCAGCTTGAGCCCGTGTATGATACTAGAAGTACTATGGCTTTCATAACTGTGACATAAGATAGGGGTGCGTACGATTCATTGGCAGAATCTTCGTCAGCTTCTCCCGCATCTTCAGCGATACGAACTTGTGCCAGTCTCCTCTGTGCCGGCGATAGCCATCGTGTATTGTGCGGCTGCTCGGATATCATAAGATCGAGAGTGGATCCTATGCGCTGCGACTCACGTAGTCCGGCAACGACCAGCTAGAGTCAAATCATAAGCATCGTACAGTGCTGTTAGTCTGGGCACGTACATAGCAAAAAATCCTACACATATAGTGATTGCGCCCTGTGACAAGCTTTCAGAATGCGTCGAAGCAGGATACCGTGCACAGAAAAGTCACTTCAATGTAAAAGAGCCTGATAGCGCATACTGAGTGATGCGCATATACGTTGAGTCGAGTCTTACCATCTCCAAGCGCGAATACCCAATTTGCCCTCCATATTCGACAAGATACCTGCTGCCATGAGCTGGGAATGTTTTGTCAGTATAAATACACACAGGTCGAAAACATAGAACATACACTGCCAAATGCGTTCGAAATAAGAAATCCTGCATAGAGAATAGCGGATCTGAAGGCCAGCTCCTAAGAATGAACGTAAATTAAGTCGAGTCGATGGAATCGAGGACAATCGAGGGCTGACCAACCTTTCGAGTATACCACCTAGAAAGCAAGTAGATAGCTCCGGGATAGTAAGCGGACTGGTCATAGTCAGTTACACATGAGTCCCGGACAAGATGTGTTCCAACCTCAGGGAACCCGATTAAGATACGCGCGACTAAGATATCTGTGTAGTTACGCGTGATCTAGGGTGAACGATGGTCAGAGGTTGGTGTTACAGAAAGCATAGCGCCACATACTCCAGTGAGCGCACTGATAAGCCCCCAGAGAATTGCACATGTCGCGATATACCACGATGGTCTACATAGTAGTTAGCTTCTCTTATCCTTGAGCGGATAAGTTGACTGTACCTTGAAACGCGGTTGAGTATCACGTTGGAGAATATCTGTGCGCAATAGGAAGCATAGATTACTGCAAGAACGGTCGAGTACTGTATATCTAGAAGGTTCTTGAGCACATGATGAAATCGCCAAAAGTAACGGAGACCGACCTGTTAGATTCAAATCTATCTCGAGCCCTTTCAAGCGCGCGGAAGTGAGGGCTAATCGCTTCGGAAAACATCAACGCGTAGAACATGTAGTAAAGGCAGAACGAGCTTACGTCGATAGAATTGAGCATATAGATCAAGAATATTGTAGGAAGGAGACGTAGATCAAGTATCCTGACCAAGTTCCTCTCTGCAATGGGTCGCGAAGACGGTAAGAGGAGTTCGCTAACGACATCGTTTGTCTCAACACCGGAGATCTTCTCCATGTGCGCGACAGAAGTTGTGTTTTTCTCTTCACCCGCATCTCCAGGCATAATTTGTGATGGGAGTTCCACTACATCGATCCTGGACGTCATCTTCAGCGATACAATAATGTCTTGTGAACCAGACTCGAAAGCATGCCGAGTGCTCAAAGGAGGCTTTATACCTCTTCCCAAGGCCTATAGCGTCAGAACCTGGGATATAGAATGGAAGTGAGGCAGAGTATGCGCATGACTATGCTGACAGCTGCGCAGTACAAAGCTTGAAGCTTTGAGCTCCAGTTCCATTAGATGCTCGCACCGCGGCGATCAACTAAGACAGCGGATATCTGCGTTTCCTGTATGCGTGAGTATGAGGTCATGTAGACACGTTCCTAAGCACATCTACGAGGGGGGTTTTATTCTTCTTAGCGTATCCGTGAATGAAAAGAAAGAGTCGCCGCACCCACGTCATGGCTACTATCAGGTCAGCGGAAGATGCATAAGATTCTCTGTTCACTCAGCAGCACGATTCTTGACTGCAGCCGACTTCGACGCGTTTTTGACGTCAATATGCTCATTATACCAGTGATAGAAGTGTCAAGAAAGACTGTCTCAGCCCATATCGCGACTGGGAAGATGTGGGTACGAGCAAACTGAAACATGTCAGGTGGAAGGTCGTCAAAGCGGAGCGCCAATTATTCAATTAATTAGATATTTTGTCGTATAACGCCTTAGAGGGGTTATTGAAGATAACTGGGTTTCTTGTGACGCAAGAGGCTGTACTGAGCTGAAAGATCCAAGAGACCAAGATATACGCATTGAATTCGCTTCCGATCCCAAATAAATGAGGCATTTCATCGGTCGTCGGTCGATGATAGTGTTCGAGCGTGTTTTTTTTTTTTTTTTTTTTTTAAAGTCTGTAAGTTTATAGTGCGTACAACTAGGGTACATGGGCACGTAATAAATATTAAAATAAATAAAGAGAAGCGAAAAGCAGCGTTAGTAAGCATATCGTGAGAAGACCAGGCAGGCCACCGCGCCTCGCCGGCCCGCCCGTCGCATCGCATCGCTAGCCGTCTGTCGGGTTGTCGGGCGCGCCCGCCGCGTCGCGCGGAGGGCGCGTCGGCAGGCTAGACCCGAACTCAAGCAGCAAAGCGGGCAAGTCGCCAGCTTCGTGGGGGAAACGCGCGCGCACAGTGTCCGCCGCGACCTGAGCAAAGCGCCGCGTGAAGTCGGCGACGGGAGCCCCGGGGTGTCGGGCCGACCACCGCTCGAACGCCCGCCCGCGGACGACGGTGTGGAGATCGACCTTGAGCAGAGCCAGGGACAGGGGTAAGCCCTCTTCGCGATCGCGGATGGCTTGCTCGACGAGCTCGAGCCAGGGGAAGGTGCCGACCGCTGGGTTGAGCGCGAGGAAGTCCGCCACCTCCGCCAGCGTCGGTGGGGTGCGCCGCCAGTCGCGGAGGAAGTGCTCCATCGAATCTTCCCCAGGCGGTGTCGGGGAGCGGAAGTACAGGGGGTCCCGACGGTGAGCACCGCGCCGCACGAGATCGAGGTCGCGCTGTGGTGGGCCATGCGTACGGATCCACAAGGGGCAGTCGAACCAGATGTGGTCCCGCGACTCGGAAGGGGCGCCGCACCAGCAATGTCGGTGACCGTCCAGCCCGAACCGCTCCCGGAAATGACCGTGCGGGAAGTGCCCGCAGACGAACCGCACCAGGCGTGCCATGCGCGGAGAGCTTCGTCCCGCCGTGCGCAGAAACCAGTTGGCCGAGGTATGCTTGCACAAGCGGAATTCCTCCGGAGCGATAAGGTTGTGGTGGCCGCGGTACTCCTCCCGGCCCATGTCATCCCGCCAGTTGTCGTATACCTGGGCGGTGACAGTCTGACGGGCGAAGGCGAACGATGTCTCGTCGGACGGTTCTTCCGCGCCCAGACCCGCCGCTTTGTCCACGGCTTCGTTTCCGCGGATGCCGAGGTGCCCAGGGCACCACCAGAGATGGACGCGCCTCGCGGGGTGGCCGGCCAGCCACGGACGGATGGACTGGCATGCCGCTATCGACAGCATTTGAGCGGGACCCGCGTTTGCGCTCAGGATGGCGCCGAGAGCGGCCCGATTGTCAGCAAAGACGTGAATGTCGGAGACCGCAGACGGGGCAGCACGGACCGCTTCGCGCAGACCGCGCGCCAGAGCCGCCATCTCCGCATCGTAGGGTGTGGCCCTGCCACAGCCGAAGTGGCCGTTGCGGGAGAGGCCCGCGACCTGAACACTCCAGGCGGCCCCCGCCGCGACGCCACCACCGCCGTTGGGACCCACGCGTTTCTGGGACCCGTCGGTGTACACCACCGCACAGAGCGGATTGCGCTCGACACGATCGATCGCCGGTCCCAGGTGTGAAACCACCCACACAAGGAGCTGGTCGCGTTCAGCTTTAGGGGGGGCCGGTACGCCATCCACGGAGTCCAGATGGTAAACAATGCGGTCCTCGAAAACATCCCCGAGGCGATCGCCCGGGCGGCACTCAGGGTGCAGCGAGTCGAACGATTCCGTGCACGCCCCGCCGACGTCGCGGATGTGAGTGATCGGGGTGCACGCGTGGCGGGACGCCGGGCCGGAGAGCGGGAACGGGGGAGCGATGTTGTGAGCGCTCCGGGGCCACGCATCGCTGGGGAGATGTGCACGCAAGGGGTGTCCCAGGTGCACCGTTCGGATGCGCAGGCAGGCCTTTTTTGCAAACTTGTCGATCTGCAGACGGACGGGCAGTAGGCCGGCTGACATTTCCAGAGCGCCGCGCGGAGATGTCTGGAAGGCCCCCGTGATCCAGCGCGCCGCCTTTGTCTGCGCACGCTGGAGGGTTTTCGCAATCCAGCGACGCCCCTTCCAGTTCGGCTGCCACCAGAGCTGGGCACCGTAGGCCAGTATGGGTAGGACGTTCGAGATGTATAGGCGCCGCTTGTCCGCCGGCGCAAGGCCCCGAGCCGAGTTGCCGAGCATGCGAATGGCCGCCACAGTGCTGGAGGCCTTCGCAGCATAGAAACGGATGTGTTCACGAAACGACAGTTTGGGGTCCAAGTAGAACCCCAGGTATCGCATGGTCGGTTTAGGGGAGAGGACGACGGGGAGGCCGTCGAGTTGGAGCTTAAGTTTCGGTCCAAGTGGGTCAGCAGGGCTCCAGGTAGCAGCGCGCGCGCGTCGAAAATGCATGAGCTCAAGCTTTTCAGCTTCGACGCCGAGACCCAGCCGACTGAGTTGAGTGATCACAGCCGAGAATAAGTTCGCCAGCAGCCAGTTATTGTACAGCAGGCCGTCACGACGATCGTGGTCCGGGTACAGACGGCCTGCCACGTGGATGAGGCCGTCGTCCACGAAAAACTGAAGAGAGGCGTTGCCCTCGAGCGCAGCGTGCGGCGGGGCAACTAAGTGCAGAACGGGTGCGATATAGAGGCCGGTCAGAATAGGCGACAGCGCCGACCCCTGCCCGACCCCGGTAGAGAAGGCGGTGCGCGGAGAGCGGTGTCCGTTGAATAAGAACTCGGTGGTTCGGCCGGCGAGGTAGTCGACCAGGAAGTCGCAGAGCGACGCATGAAAACCCTGTTTGCGGAGGATGGCTGCCAGTGTGTCGTGGTGCACCGACGGGAAGAACTGTGAAACGTCAAGCAGTAGGGCTGACGAGTCGACGCCGCGCTTCCAGGCCTGGCGGATGTTGTGGACTAATTGCACGCCCGCGTCCGACGTGCTGTGTTGAATCGCGCCGCCAAACTGGCAGGCATGCATGACGCCAAAGCGCTGGGCGTCAAACTGCATGCGCCGCGCGATGATCTTCTCCAGAAGTTTGCCGAGGCAGTTGAGTAGCACGATGGGGCGGTAGGACTTCACCCGCGAATAATCCGACTTGTATGGCTTCGGGATGACCAGCGTGTGGGAGAGTTTGAACACCTTGGGGTGGATGCCGAGGGCGAGGCACGCGTTGAAGAAAGCCACCACCCGCTCATCCGGTTTGGAGTGATCGTGGGAGGGGTCCGTACAGGGGCACTCAGATTGATCCCGCAAGATCTGCTTCAGCCAGAACCAGCTGACGTGGTCCGGGCCGGGGGCCGAGAAGTTACTGGTGTCCCGCAGGGCTTCGCGCAGTTCGCGGGTGGTGAAGGGGGGAAAAGAGCGCTCCTCGTGCTGCGGGATGTCATTGAGTATTGACTGGTCCACGGGGCGAGGGTTGGCGGGGGCGAATTGGTTTTGAAAGAGGGCAGCGAGGTCTTGGGGGCTGTCGACCGCGCCGCCGGTGCTGTCGACCAGGCCAGTGGTGGCGCTCGTGGGTCGTTCCTTGGTCCAGGCCACAAGATCCCAGATGCGGGATGAATGGGTGCGCTGAATGAAACCATCAAAGAAGTCACGCTTCGCGCGTCTCGTGGCGCCGCGCAGACGCTTCGTAGTGCGCTCGATTCGCGCGTCGATAGAGGCAATGGCGTCCGTGAGGCGCGACACCTCCAGTTGCCACGTTCCGTCGAAGTTCGGGCCAGCGCGCACGACGCGTGCCTGCCAGCGACGACGGTCGGCGGCCAGGGATTTTCGCGACAAGCGGAGGGCTCGAATGTCCCGCGCCGTGGCGCTGCAGTCGGCGTTCCACCAGGATTTGGACTGGCGCGACGGGTTTGGCTCCGTCGCATGGCTTTCCCAGATACTATCCAGACGCGACGCTATCCAGTCGCCCACTTGCTCGACCTGAGCGCGCCCGTCGAAGGTCAGGGGGATGGCATTGAAAAGCGCGCGACAACTACGGACGTAGGCCGCGGCCTCCTCGGATCCGCGTTGGATGTTCGGAGTGCTCCGTGGCGGAGGTAGGGATGGGATCTCCCATCGCAGGACCGCGTGGTCGCTGCGATGGCGAGCGAGGTCATCGACGACCAGGCCGTCCGCCGGTCGCAGGTCCGGATGAATCCAGACTAAGTCGAGAACACCCTCGCGCACCCCGAGGTTGTTAGACAACCACGTCGGGGGGCCCTCGGGGCTGTTCAAGAGCGACAGTCCGAGCCGTTCTTGAGCAAGCTCCTTCAGCTGCTCGCGCTGGAGGATATGGCGCTGAACGGCGCCGGGTTTTCGCTGGCCCGCGTCCCAGAGCGGGTCTCGTAGATTGAAATCACCCGCGAGGACGGTGATGGGCGGGAGGAGGTCCGTGCGATCTAAGATGTGGGTGACCGCAGCGAACGTTCGCGGGTCGTTGTAGACGTTCAGGAGGGTCATCTCCTGACCGTCGTTCCGTCGCATGGTGATGCAAAGCGCGTCAGGGTGTTTCACGCAGGAAGAACGTACCTGGGGGCTAGCCAGACGCCAGCGCTTGTGGATGTACGTGAGGACGCGTGTGTCCTCCGCGAAGCCCAGGCAGAGGAAGTTTTGGTGTGCGGCCGTGTGGAAGTATTCGTCCCCGTTGGCGTTGTCCGAGGAGGCGACGACTTTGATGAATCCCTTGAAGGGTTCTTGAACAAAGATGACGTCCGCGTCCCGATTGAGTTCAAGAAGCAGGCCATGATTGTCGCGACTTTTCTGCACATTAGCAGACACGCAGCGCAGAGAAGGCATCGTGCCGGGGTCCCGTGCCGGTGCAGGCGCAGGCGCCGCCGCCGCGTCGGCGGCAGGGGCCTGCGAGTGGAGCGCGGCCGCCGCCGTGCGGCGCAGTTCGTCGAGATCGAGCGGCGGGGGGAGCACATCCGCCGAAGGGGACCGCGTGCCGTTGTCGCTGATGGTTGAGCGCGGCGAGGACGGCGGCGCGGGTGTGGAAGCGGGCGTCGCGCGCCCCGCCGCGAGCGGGGTGTGCGGCGCCGCAGGAGCCAGCCGGGGGTAACCAAGGGGAGCGTGCGCAGTTGGGAGCGGGCCACGACCAGGGCGGGCACAGGCAGCGTCGGCGGTCGCGTCGAGAGCTGCCAGGTCGCGAGCGCCGCTCGGAGCAGCCAGCGGCGAGGAAGGGCCGCGGGCCAGCGGACGGCTGTTGCCGATCCGCGCGCGAGCGTCCTCCGCCAGGTTGGGAACAGCAGCATCAGCCCAGCGTCCGCTCCGCGCGGGAGGAGAAGCCGAAGATTCCAGGAGATGACCAGACTGAGTGTTAAGTTTCTGAGTGTGAATAGGCGCTGACTTACGCGTGCCGCCTACAGCTATGGGACAGGCACGGAGAGAGGAACCGCCTCTCTTCGGTCAACGATTTTCAGGGGGCGCCGCGCGGACAAGCCAATGTCCGCGCCGCGACTGCGGCTCGTCTGTGCCTAAACAGGCTACCGGGGGACGCGCTTCGTGCTTTCCCGTCCCGGCCCGCGGGCCGGTCGGTGTATTTGGGCAACAAAGGAGGAGGAGGAGAGAGCAAACCAAGCAGACAGGGACAGGCACGTCTGAGAGCGCGACGCGCCTAATGCGAGAGCAGATCCTACGCGATCG
Source organism: Pleurotus ostreatoroseus (assembly GCA_005298045.1). Lineage (NCBI taxonomy): Eukaryota > Fungi > Basidiomycota > Agaricomycetes > Agaricales > Pleurotaceae > Pleurotus > Pleurotus ostreatoroseus. The sequence goes on from SWBT01000158.1 coordinate 197,283, forward strand.
CCGAGAACGACCGCCGCAGAGAGCACGCGCACGCGAGGTGGGATAAGAGACAGGCCTAAAGTAGGCAACTAATTATTACAGCAAGGGCCCACCAGGCCCGCGGTACAAGGTAAACTAGTAAGCATTACGCGGCATCGTGCGACGCTCGAAGCGGTCGTATTCCGTGTAGCGACGTTTGCGCTCGCCGCCACCGCGCGGGGGACCGCCCGAGCGGTCTGGGCCACAATCGCGACGGCCGCCACTGCCGCCGCCGCCGCCGCCGCGCGGCGGGCGCGGGTTGGTGTCGTCGTCATCGTTGTTGTTGTTGTTGTCGTCGTCGTCCGGCCAAGGGCCGCTGTTCGCAGGGCCGAGCCAGCCGGGGGTGGCGGGGAGGGGGCACAGACCCCTGGGATGGTCAGCGCCGTGACACAGGCGGCACCAATGGGGCTTCGGGGGTTCGAAACGTCCTGGGCCCGCGAAGAAATCCGTCCAATCGGCAGCGGCGAGGATGTCGCGCACCCGCTGGTAGTTGTCGAAGTCGTTTACGGGGATGTGGGCGTAGATGAAAAATTCCGGAGAGGCGTGGGCTCCCGTGGTCCTGCGGTCGAGGAGGCGCACGCGCAGTGATGCGAGGATCTGTCGAGTGGTGGCGCGCCGGTGCCCGGCGTCGGCATAAATCTCGTTCTCCTCCGCAGCGACGTCGAGGATGGGGACCAGCAGGTTTTCAAAGCGCGGGCGCACGCTGCGGAAGATCTCGTCGGGGTTCCTGGTCTCGTAGCCGCGTAGGACCCCGACGACATACGGAGTAGCCCAGCTGATGTCCTTGACGATGATGGTGAGGGTCGGGGTGCAGATGATCCCTTGCTCGGTGAGGCGGCGCTCCTCGTCCGGCGTGATGTCGAACAGGAAGAAAGTATAGGGAGGGTCGCGCGACCGAGGCTCCCCGCCGATGGGGATGGGCGGCGTCAGGCGAGGGCCTTCGCGCCCGAGGAAGTCGCAGATGATGTCGAGGGTCAGACGCGTGAGGGACGGCGGGGGCGAGGGTCCCGTCGTGCGGCGGCGATCGCAGGCGCCGTGCCCCGCCAATTGAATGCCCAGTTTAGGCCCAGGGTGGTTCGCCCAGGCTTCCACCTGGTCGCGGTTTTGTTTGTCGAAGATGCATCCGGCGGTGGCGTGGTGGATAGCCTCGTAGCCGCCAGGCGGGCGCGGCGCGATTTGGAGGCCGCGGGTGCGGTTGGGCTCTCGCGCAGGTTGGGGCGCCGCGCGATCGGCAGCTGCGAGTTGCGCCGCGATGCCCGTGTGGCGCCTCAGCGGGACCAGCGGAGGTTCGTCCGTCAGAGGAGGATCGACCTCGGCGGGGGGCGGCGAGTGGCGCGGCGGGAGGTCCGGGTGCGCATTCGGTGCGCGCGGCGGAGCAGCGTCGTCGGTCCCGGAGATGCGGGTGCTGGGCGACCGAGTCGCAGGGCCGCCGTTCGCGCCAGCAAAGCGCGGAGCGGCCTCCGCCACGTTTGACGGGGACGCCGGCGGGCTCTCGAGTTGGTGTGGCTCGCGGGGGTCGGGCGAGTCGCGCAGGAGTTCCGACGTTGAACGCTCGAGGGCCGCAGGTGCCGTCCACAGCGCGCCGCTGGGAGGCGGGGATGCGGAAGGGAACGCAGACCCGATGCGGAGCTGGTCCGCGCCGATGGCGATGACGTCCTCCGCGGACGGCGGTTCCGACAGCGGGCGCAGCGAGGACGACGCGGCGGCGTCAGCGACGCGGTCGTCGCCAGGGTTGAGGCCCTCCACTGCAGCCGCAGTGGTCGGCGGGGTCTGAGGCGACCCAGGTTCGTCCTGCGGCGGGGCGGCCGTGCTCGCAGACGCAACAGCGAGGGACGGCGCGTTCGGCGCAGGCGACCCGCACGGCATGGACCGCAGCGCGGTGGCGCAGGCCTCCACGTTAGGAGTGCCGCCCGCAGACGTGCCCGCGGCGGGGGTGGAGGCCTTGCGCGCAGGAGCTTTCGGCGCGTGGCGAAGGGCCTGCTTGATGGGCTTTGATTTGGGGCCGGTGTAGGGCTTGGGAGCTTTGGGGAGCTTCGCCGGCGGGAGGGGGGCCCGCCCGTCCATGAGCACCGCCGGGGTGTCAGCGCGACGAGGGACGAGGACGTCGGCAGGCGGTTCAGTCGAGGCGTCGCGGACGACGAGGGCAGCGCGGCCGAGGGGCGTGTCATCGACGGGTTCCGTCTTGACCGTCACCAGCGCGGCGGGCGCCGCCGCGGCGAGCGTCGATGCGTCGCCGGACGTCACCTGGTCCGGACCGCTGGTGTCCGTCGCAGGGAACAGGTCAGCGAAGAGCCTGGGCGGGCTGGGGCCTGCGGTACGAGCAGGCGGGTGAGCAGGGCGCAGAGGGCGCAGGATCTATGGTGAACGTACTGGACAGGTCCGTGAGCGGGGAGCCTTCCTCGCGGATGGCCTCGAGCGACGCGGCGGGACGCGGGCTGCGTGAAGCACGCGTCCAGGACTGCACCCCCTTGATGGGGCGCTCCTGGGGGGGCTTGTAGTCAGATGAGCGAGTTTTGATACTGGGGTGAGGCATGTTAGAGACAGATGGGTCTACTCCGGGAGCGGCTGTCAGCTTTTTAAAGAGGGGTTGCTTGGGGCCGCGTAGCAGGCAGTCGCGGCGAAGGTGCGCGACCCGCTGAGGTAAACGGGCACGCGCACAGGCGTGCGGGCGAGAGAAGGGACGGGACCCGAGGGTTCGCGCCCCACCGCCAGACACGCATCGCGGGCGCAACGTCGCGTAGCAGGTGTTCGCGCGGGATGCCATAAGATGTCGGAACTCGCGAGGGGTAAGATGGCGCGATGGCCACACACTGCAGCAGGACGCAGGGGTCGACCGGTCGTGTGGGGTGCCCGTTCCTCGCCCCGCCCGCCGATGCCACCCAGGAACGAGGACCGGCAGGCCGAGCGGTGCGTCCAGGGCCGTTGTTGAGTGCAGAGCAGCGCGACGACCGGCAGGCGCAGGAGGGTACGCGCGTGGGGAGCGCGGGGGCAGTACGCCACATCGTGAGGAGGCGCAGCTGGAAAGAAGCCAGAATGCGGGATGGTTGAGATAACCAGGGTTCATTGCGGGATCGGCTAATAGAGATGAGCGCTCGGGGAGTTACCGGGGCTAGGCAACGCGGCAGCGACGCGGTAGCAACGCGCGCATTTTTCACACGGTAATACATTCAACACGAACCCGCACGCACGAGCTCCTGGGAAACAACCAACACAGTCTATTATGGTCCAGAAGATCGGGGCACGGCACGGTGAGTACAACTGTACATATCTGCGAACTCACTCCAAGTCCGGGAGCGGTGTAGAAAGGAGGGGGTGCTCATTGGCCAGGTAGCTAGCGAGGAAGAAGAGAATAATGCGCAGCAGGATGGGCAGGGCAGCGTTCTCCCGCGGAACTGTAAGAGTTTGGAGTGTGGCGGGGGCCGACAGACCGTTCGAGAGCGCGAACGTGACCCATAAGCGGTCGGCGCCCACGATAGGGCCAATCGTGCGCGAGAGGTAGCGGTAGTCGCCGACTTCGTCGCACAGTGCGACCCGCATGCCCGAGGCGATGCGGCTGGGAGGGGTTGCGTACAGGCGCCACTCGACTTTGTCGGACGCGCCCACGACGCCGCAGCGCGGTGCGACTCGGATGGGGGCGCTGCCGCGCAGCGTCGGCTCCGGGATGATTGCAGAGTGCATGGCGGGGAACGAGGGAATGGACGTGCGCGGCCGATGCCGCAGCACGCTGTTGGCGACGATGGGGCATTGAGGCGGGAGAGCCCGCGAGTTTCGGCCCGGTGCTCCGGTCGCGCCGCTGGCTTGCGGCGCGGGTTGCGGGCCCGCGGCGCGGGTTCGCGGCGATGATGCATCCGACGCCGGGGTCGGTGCGCGCGAGTTTCCCTCAGGTTCATACGCCGGTGGTTGCTCCGAAGTGTTGGTGTTGTCTTCTGATGGCGGCATGGTTTATTTCTAGGAACTAGTCTGTGGACTGGTGATGAAGTCAGTGGGAGGTGTAACAGGGTTGAGAAATGTAGGCCCACTTGCTAGGCAGTCACAGGCGACTGGTGCAGTTGTGGAGGGTAGAGTGAAGAGGGTTTGCCGATGGGGCGTACTTGTAGGACTGGATGTGTGTATAAATACAGAGCAGCCCAGGGGCATGACACACACTGAGTAGGCGCGCAATGATCGCTTAGGCCCAGGAAGTGATGGGAGGACATAGGCGACGCCGCAGAGGCCTCGTGCAGCGGGATGCCAGCATCATGCATTCCGCACAAGCCCCGAGGAGCAAGCGTCAGGCAGGTTCTGACGATTCCGCTATTCGAGAATGTGGCGTTCCTCAAAGCAGGCGCGCGTCGGGGCGGCGGGGCGGTTGGTAGCCACGAGGCGTGCCCGGCGCTGCAGCCGGTACAGCCGTGGCGCATCAAGCCACACGAGACGCGCCGGGCGCTAGGGCGCACGTGCGCAGATGATGGCGTCAAACTACCTCCAGCGCCGTATTCCGCAGGAGGCGCAATTCATGCTCAGCGTTAAGATATTTGTTAAAAGTACAAGATTTTTTAGAAGCTTAAATACAGTGCTCGTCCCCCGCTCGCGAGGAGATTCGAACGACGACCACGGAGTTTGCCCGGAGCGGACGCGCCGCGGAAATGGGTGCCGCTAGCAGCGCGACGACCCGCAGCGCGGGTCTGTTACGTTGCAGAGGCGCCTGCCAGCGTGGCAGGCGGGAGCGGCGACCACGCTAAACATAGTGCGCTGGATACCCAGCACGGCAGACGGTGAGGACAGGAGCAGGGACGGGGACCGGTGGCGGGGTGAGGAGTATGTTCGATGACTCAGTGGCCGGCGGCAGGGCGGGTGGCGAGGACGGTGTAGGACGGGAAGGGCGGAGGAAGGGCGCCGAGGCGCGCCGGACTTCGCACAGGTCAGTTCCAACGTCCAACGACTCAGCGTACAGCGAGAGGCCAACGTGGACGGCGAGGTCTGTGGAGCGCACAGATATACAATGGGGTGGCGTTTGATGTGTATGAGCCTCAGTGGGAAGCAGAGAGGCAAGGGGCATCGGTATGTTCGCTGCAAGCTGGTCGTCGCTGGCCGCACATGACAACTCATGGCACACTTTCACCGGCGACAATATTCGATGAGCGGGAAGATACATGAGCACTATTATATAGACAATTCTAGTCAAGTAGCCCTCGCAATCGTCGGTAGACGATGTTGGCGAGGCGGGGGGCACCACCCATGGTCGTGGGAATTTCTCGACCTGGTGGTGGTTCGAGATCAAGATGCCCCGTTCGAGCGTGTTTCCGTCATCACAAATCGCGTCGGCGTTACGTGTGACTCCGCGGTGTGTCACGCGTCTGAGCGCGACTTTCACTCAAACCACGACGATCCTCGGAGAGGAAGCCTGTACTTAGACTATTCACGCGACCCCATCCGCCCGAAACACGTCAAAAACGGCTTTCATCTGTACTATGAACGCCACCTCTCATAACAAAACGACTTTCTCCCCTGAGATTGATGCTCTCAGTATACGCATAACGTCGACTGTCAAAGAGCTTAGCGACCACAGGGCTATATATGGTGAGCATGAGTCTCTAAGATAAATGCATCTCTCACTAATGTACAGTTGAGACCACGTTGTTAACAACATCCTTCCCGTTTTGCGCGCAGATGCGTCGTGCCCGCCGCTGCACGTCATTACCTACGCGATACGCAACATGCTATCTCCAACGGTGCTCTACTCTCTGATGACAGAGCTTCTAACTCTACTAGCGCATGTAGATTGCGTCCGTAGCAAGTTTCTTGCTCGATTAGACGCCATAACTACTTGGGATGACCATTTCAAACTCGCCAAGTATCGGGAAGCAGATATCAAAGTACTTGACAACCAAGAGAGACGGATAGTAGAACAAGCTAAGCTGACTCTGGGAGATTCCGCAAGACGATCGTATAGGTCGATTGTGCTGAAGTACTCACAGTTGGTGCGTTAACATCTGCCTCTCTTAGAAGACGCATTGATGCTTATATTGCCTAGGCTATTTACGAAACCTGGATCTCGCATAGATGGACAGAAACTCGGCAGGCATTGGACATATACTACCCCCCGCCCGAACAGGAGACACCCGAATACTTGTTCCATGATGGTCTTTCGGCTGCTGAAAAGCAAGAGCTCAATGCGTCATATAACAACTGTCTAGAGCTTGTGAAGAAGTGGGCCCGAGAGTCTGCAGGGTATGCTATTCTGCGGGCATCTCGTACAGCTAAGATCGCTAACACTCTTTCTCCCATAGACGCAGACAACGTCCAACAGCAGACGAACTTCGCAAGGTCCACGCGCCTCCAGTCCGGGAGAAGGAGCTAGTAGCCCTAACTCACCAGTATTTGTATCAGTTGGAAAGTGCTGTGGAGAAGATCAGTGAAATTTTGAATTCAACTTCGTGAATCACACGCCCCATTCGACTTTGTCCGTGCCTAAATTATGTGCAATAGGTACGTTTCCGTGTTGTTATGTATCATATAGTCTGAGTATGTTACATGGTACCGGAAGACAAGCCCGCTGTGAACTCCCAACAACTCCGGTTCAGGCGCCTTAAACCGCTGCCTTACCACTCACTGAAACACATCGCACAGTGTCATCACGGTCAACGATCAATACAGACAATCGATGGATGCCGTCGCGAGCATACACGCTCGAGCGATGCCTTCGGCTAGCTGCACGACGTAGTGCGAACACCGCCTCCACTCAAGACTGTGATTTTGCATGCTCCGGGTTACCGCCTGGGGATGTATGCGGAGAGCGCGAAGATCGCCGGATGCACTCGACGAAGGATGCGATTAACATCGCGACCGTGAATGTGAAAACTATAGCAAGATGATTAAAGCGGCACACTGGTATATGTACTGGTACATTTACCTGCGGCAGTTGTCACAATATCCAGGGTCCGGGTCGTCTTGAAATGAGGATACATGTACAAGCATACGTCGCTGATGCTCAACGAGATGTCGGCCTCCTGGCAATAATCGTCGTACAGATGGACCGTATGGACGGTGACAACGGTATTGATGACCCATACAGCACATAGCGCCGCTAGAAGTATTGATGACTGAGACAAGTATAGTCGACGAGAGAGCGATGTACCTAGCCAGAAGAGCTCTACCACGAATGCTGTCGAGATGATCTTGCGGCGAACGAAGTCGCCAATTATTCTTCATCTGTGCCTCAATAACGGTGTTCACTGATATAGCGAATGCCCACTGCTTACATAGTCAGCATTACGGAGATCGTGATACCGGAGACCGCGATGTTCCAAGGCAAGTTAGTAAAAGGCCATACGGGGTTGTCGACGTCGTTATAGGGGTCAAATGGTGAGGGCTCATACAATTCCAGCCAAGTACTGATACCGAGAATGACTCCCGACAGTGCTGCAATCCCTACTATAGGCTCGAATGAGACAAACTCAATAAGCAGGTGAGTAGGCTTTATGGAACATACGCGCGGCAAGAGCTCGGAATGCTTGGAACCACCGGAATGCCATGGCCCAACTGAAGAAGGTATGAACCTAGATTATATGGGCTCAGATCCCCGGATTTATCAAGAAATATGTACACGACGGCAAGGAGGAGCTGCTAGAGACAGTCCATGTCCTAGCATCCGTGCTGGATTTATGCGGTCGCCAAGGCTCTTGTAAGAGGCGTAGGTTCTGCGGGGGTATGTATCGGCACCTGTGTTTGTGGCGCATCACATTGACTAGCGAGCAGTCAATGAAGTGGGATCTGTCAATATGTATGTCATCCAGCCGCCGCAAAGCTAAAGACTCAATAGGGTGCTATGTGTCGGCTTGGCATCTGCTACACACTCATTCACGACGATCAATATGACCGAAACCCATAAAAAAACGCACAAACACATCATTCTTCACTGTTGACGAGACGGATGAAGAGTGGCGAGGCAGACGTTTCTGAAAGGATGCGAATAAATATCATTACGTACGTTGGTTGGAACATCGATAACGGAGTGCAGTCGGTCCCGCACTCGAATCTACAGTAGACAGTAAAACACAGGTATTTCCATAGCAACACCAAAGCATCTGCAAAGCGATCAAAAGGCTTCGCGTACGGTAGACATCCACATACGGCTAACACCCATCGTCTTGTTCCTGATAGTGAAAATTGCGATCGCGAGTGCGAACGGATACAGAGGGACTAGATAAAGCTGTCAGAATAAAACTGCTATGGCTACCACGAAAGACACTCACTGAGGATACACATCACGATGGACAGACCCTCTGCGGTATGAACCTGGCTGCAAAGAGACTCAAGACCAGGGACTTGAGCCGTGATGGGGCAGAAAGGCGCAAGGTCGTGAGATGCTTGCACGGTCGACACCACGGTGGCGATCCAGAAGCCCCATAACGCGACAGCTATATAAGATATCATGATCAATCTCTCAACTGGTGTTACGATGTGTATAAGGACTTACTCAACCACAAAAACTCTACCGCAATAATGGAGGTCAACATTCCCTGCTTGACGAAGTCCAAAGCCACCCTAGAGTGTGATCATCAGTGAAGAGCACCGGTGAATGAGGACATGTGCCGCTAACATCGCAGGGAGCGAAGCGACCGTCAGAACTCCCGATAGGATACCCAGCCAGTCGAAGTGTTTCGATACGACGGTCACTTGTTTCTCATAGCCTTTTAACGTGTTCAATATGTTTACCAAGCGGATGTACGGCGAGAGGGATCCTGCAGCGAACCCAATCAAGACAACTGAAATACGTATAGAGATACGTTAACAACAAAGCCTACGACGTTGCAGAACGAGCCGCTGGGGAGGGGTTACATACCAAACGCAACGACACGGACGATCCACAAGAAATTCATGGCTGAGATACGAGCCGCTCTGCGGGATCCAAGTATGTGCCGCGGGGGTATAGTGAGGGCTGAGATTGGAGGGCGAAGGGCTAAGCGTGGCTGGACTTGCACATTATATAGAGCGTCACGAGCTGGGTAGCAACTCTGAGGCACTCGATGTTCTCGTCACCAATCAGAATGTGACCCGCTTCAATATCGGGTCCATTCTGAGACTTGCCACGAAGAGCCCTGAGCTGACTTGAGTACCGGCGCCAGCAATGTTCTAGCACAGGGTGTTACACAGTGGCAACAGCGCTTGTTGAGTTGTAGACAACCTTTGTTCTGGTTCAGTATCTGATGGTCGTGATGCGTAATGAATTGCCTTACCGCGCTTGTACCTCGCCATATTCCATGCCGGCATCGCTGTATTAGGTTCTGTCCGCTTAGATGCGAAAACAGCGTGTAAAATCAAGGTCTCCGTCCTGGCAAGGGAGAACAATGAATACGAGCTCGGGAGAAACGTATGGAACGTACACAACGAGTCACTCTTCCTAGATGATAAATCACTTCCGGAAGGAGCAGACTATCAGCGGTCTTATGACTCCCGCGAGCAAGCATCTTCCGTGTTCAACGGCCCTTGCGACTAATGCGAAATGAACCGCCCTGTGCGAAATTTGTGTGCTGCAATCCTCGAGCCCAGGGCTGGATCTGTGGCTGTCTCGCCATCAGGGAGGTGGCGGCAGTCTAGCCATATCCGCGACAGCACATATTGATCGCCTTGGTGAAGCAGAACAATGTGTTTGATAGGGAGAGGGAGGCCAACATATCCTTTGATCCCCCCACATCTCGTCGCCAGGATCGCCTTGTGTCCCATTTGAGGAGCTGCCTCGAGAAGCTGTTGTACTGACTGATAGTAGCTGAAAGCGTGGGCCCAAACCGTATCTGATGATTCCACATGTGGATAGACACATTTTTTGTATTGCCTTTTCCCCCAATGGCTGCAGGACTTGTAGAACAACATCAGAACGAGAGGGCGTTCCTCTTGACAGGTCCCACACGTATGGGTCGGCTTCTGGCTCGGGACGGTATTGTATCCTGGGATCCGGAAACGTTGTGCATACCGCCCACGTCGCCCGAGGATTACGCTACTTGCCATACAGAGCAATGAGAAAACAAGCACTGAGTTGTATGTGCGACTCTGTGAAAGACGGAAACTCACCAAGGGAACTCATCCTTGCTCGACATCGACCCCAAACGCACCAAGACGAAGCTGGATTCCGACAGGGCATATGGCAATACGACAAGCGACGGAAGCCTAGGTCAGTGAGGCTAGCAAGAAGTTTATCACAGCCACACAGATGTCTTCGGGCAAGATAGTGACTCGCGTAAACGTATGTCCGAGAGACCCTTACTTCTACTGCCAACATGATGGTGAGTCAATGTCGTTGTATTGTGGGAAGACGCTGTCTTACCGCCAGTGCGAAGCACTGGTATACGCCAGATGCTGGTGTCGTAGTAGCAGGATGCATGGATGCATAGTCAATTCCATGCTGATATCCGGCCGCTAGCTCCTGGGGAAATTATAGAATCCGAGATACTTGTGAATGCTGCAATAGGATAGCGCTGAAGATGTGTAGAAGACATACCTTGTCTTACTGCCTCCGTGCAGAAAGCCCAGTGCTATTCAGCGGCCTCAGGAACCCGTCTGGAGAGTAAATGAGCGCAGCGTCTGGCTACTTTCTATTCTCGTGGTCGTCTCTTACTGACGCCGCAATCCGATCGATAACACGGGAGCGCTTTTGCCACCGCTACCGAGCCTGAATCAAGCAAGCATTGCGGCAATCGCAATTGCCCAGGCTGTGCTTGCACCATGATTGACTGAAACATGACAAGACTGACCTGCGAGTGTTTCTCTTGAGTTGAGGTCCATTATTCTTGTAACCCAATATGTGCATTTCTAGCTGCTCTGGAGGCGTTAATTGTGCAGTACAGTGGTTGCTTCCTGACACGACATCATGGTTCCGGTTGGGCAGTGAGTAGCGCCCGCTCAGCGCTGCGGTGAAAGTTAGAACCCTAACCCAAAAAGTGGCACTGTCCAGATTCGTCACTCCAGCTCTATATCTGAGACGTACTATCTCATTCATCTCACGAAAGCGGTACATATACATGTCTGGGTCGTTTATTCACTTGCTGTACACTTTGTGGTCTTCCTGATAGCCTCTGACGGAAGCATCAGCAGCTGCAAACGTATCCCAGGATCACGCTGTAACGTATGCACGATACAACACGAGACCTTCTCCTTCCGCAGCAAACGTGACGCTCGTGTCCGCACCGATGAAGAATACCTCGCCCTTGCTGACCTCCAACTTCTCCGATCCCCATTTAATAGCCCCACGTCCGCCTGTGACGACAGTGACGCTTGGCCCGGGCACAGGCTGGTGTACCTCTTGTGCCTCCGACTCCAACACGACGCGAAGTACTGAGAACTCGGGGATTGGTGGATCGTACAACGTGCTGTGCGATGAAGAAGACGAGAAAGCCGACGGTGTAGGCTGGACGAGGTGTCGCGAGGGCTCAGCGGCGCTATATGTGAGGCCGGCAACGAGATTCGGGACATCGCGCAGCTTAGGCGTGAGGCCTGCACGGATAACATTGTCAGAGGTGGCCATACACTCGACAATATCTGCGATTTGGCAATACATGGACAACAATCGGTATGTCAGTATACATGGTTATATGCGTGAGAACTCAAACACATACCACCGCTGACGTACGCATGAGGCTCTCCCGCAGCCAGGAAGATGGCCTGTCCTTCATGCATGCGCACATAGTTGAGTACGAACGCACAGAACACGCCAATGTCGCCTGAGAACTGCTCGTTCAACGTCACTACAAGCTCCTTGAGGGGCCATTCTTCAATCGACACCTCCCCGCACGCGTAGCGATCAAGGAGGTCAGCAAGCTTTGGCTGGAAGAGTGATGGCGGGGCGGTCATGATCGCGCTGAAGACTGCCTTGAGAGCTGCCTTAGCCTCGGGAGAAGTGGAATTCGCTGTCGGCGGAAGAGCAAGGAATGCGTCTAGGATGTCCTTCGGGATAAGCGCCGCCAATTCTGGTACGTTGCGCAACGTCGCCGCTATCTCAGGCAGAGGGCGGAAGCCGCACATCGCTGTGAACGGCGTGAGCGCAAGCGCCATCTCTGGCTTATGGTTCGGGTCTATCCCACACATGTCAGCACAAGGTTAAGCATTTTAGTCAAACGACGGACCTTTGTAGACTTTTGGCTGCTCAGCATGCAACCTCTCCGCCATCTTCTTGTCGGGGTGCGTCTGAATGCTCAGTGCCTTCCCGATAGCAAGCACCTTCAGCAAGAAGGGCAAGTTGCCTTCATTTGCGCCTGCATCAGCGAAGCGTGTGACGACCTTCTCGCCTATGAGTTCTTTGTGTTGAGCAAGATGGGAGGCAAGCGTTTCGCCAGTAGTGAGCCGTGCAGGCGATGACGGGTGGGTTCCCATCCAGAGCTACAGTACCATCGGCTACATTCATAAGTGTAAGAATGCTATTATCCGCGTACCTCTGCATATGGCGCGTCTTCATCGAGCTCAAATCCAGGAATCTTGGACGCGACCGCAAACTGCGCGACCTTGGATGAGAGGCCGATCTTGCCCCAATCATATTTCTGCGTGGTAGGTATGATCTTGAAAACTGGAGTGGTCATGATGTAAGTTCGAGGTTCGCAGAATCGTTAGGCGAGGACGACAGGAGGAGCAAAGAGATGACTTCGATGAAAAACATGGTTCGAGACTGGCTCGTCCCGCAAAAGCATCAGAGCCGCTCAAGCCATGCTTCTTTTGACTGCGCGACTATCGGCCCGCCCTGCCGATGGTTCCTCTATGTCGTCCGCTTCCATCGTACAAAATCGATATCTGCAGAATATGACGCTCTTGAAGGCTATGCGTTTATGAAGCGATTTAGTATCGGGTGCCAGAACAATGATATTGTTTTTTGTGTCTACATGATACTTGTATTTACAGTGATACTTACATATAGATCCTGAAAAGCTCATGCGATACACGTCGCCGACTTGAATGGAATCTGAACAGCCCGCGCTCGATCTCATCACAAGTAGCCAAGCTCAAACCAGTTCCCCGTAATCACGCGATCAAAAGGCTTCGCGTACGGTAGACGTCCACATGCGACTGACATCCATTGTCTTGTTCCTGGTAGTGAAAAGCGCAATTACGAGTGCAAACGGATAGAGGGGAACTAAATAGAATACGATGAGCACATGGATGTTGTGGATGCTGAGAAAATGACACCTACGGAAGATGCACATGACAATCGACAAACCTTCAGCCGCGTGAAGATGACTGCAGAGAGACTCTAGACCAGGGTAACTCCCCATGAAAGGACATAAAGGGGCGAGACCGCGAGATGCCTGAACAGTGGATATCGCTGTGCCGATCCAGAAACCCCATAAGATCACAGCTGAGTAGCAGGACCGCAGTCAATGATGTGTGCGATGCTGCCAAAGCATAGCATGTCACAATACGAGGACTTACCCAGCCACACAAATTCAACCACGATCATAGAGGTTATCATCCTTTGGCTCAGAAAATCCAGGCCGATCCTGGATAGTACATGTGAGTAAGCATCGAAAAGGAAAGATTAATTTACTGACATCACAGCGAGTGAAACGACCGTCAAAAGCCCAGTGACTATACCCAGCGAGTCAAAATTCCTAGACGAGAAGTAGTCTGTCCCCATCTCGACAGATTTGAGCGTGGACAATTGGTTGACTAAGCTGATGTACGGGGACAAAGATCCCGCCGCGAGCACGACCAATATAGCTAAAGACAGATCAGAGGAATTTTAGTAAAACTATCTACGCTATCTTTGTAGAATAGAGTTGGCACGTACCAAAAGCGACGATCCGGATGCTCCACAGCACGTTCATACCTGGAAATATGGGTTTTCTACAGAGATTCAGAGTGCGCCGTTTAAGAGGGGGATTTTCTACGAGTATGCGACGCCAAGGGAAGGACAAAGAATCGAGGGCAGCTGAGTAGGGACATTTATATAGCAGCAGCCCTGAGACATCTGTTGTCCCCGTAACGGATGTGAACACGACTGTATATCATCAACAGTTCTGTTCTGTGCCACGCCACGTATTAGACCGAGCTGGCTCGAAAAGCGGTGCAGGCAGGTTACGCACTCACATGCACAGTGGCGATGATGCTACCAAGTAATAGCAACGTTTATGAAAATCTGAACGACCATATCCTGGTTCAATATATGATGGTCAAGATGCGTAATGTATAGAGTGTACCATGCTTGTACATTGCGATGTTCCATGCTTGCATTGCTATTTAAGGTTCAGTGCCGGTTACGGTACAACGTGGTGCACGAAGATCCCCGCCCTAACAAGAACGGTAATATCAATAAGGATGATATCGACTAAAAGTTGGGAATGACGCAGACTTCCCGAATAGCCATAGCTCTATGGGACCTGAGACCGAGTTTTATGGGAATCGGTATGTGAGAATTGCGAACTCTGCGATCGTAACTCTTGGATCCCGCTGTATAGAGAGACCGAGAGTCTCACCTATATAAATGATGGTCTTTAGCGTTGGTAAGGACGAAACACTATCTTCACAACCTTCCCGTAGCTTCGTGACCATGCCCACTTGGATCTCAGCTCAGGGTTTGCCTCGGAAGATTCGGATAAGGGCTCATATCTGATAGTAGATGCCTCGGTATCGTATCGTATCGCCCCGAGATGAAATCGCGATTGTTGTATTGTAGACAGCAGTATTCCATATATCATTGTTGAAGGTCGCGGTAAGTGTGCTGAATAGCGTTTGACTGAGGGAAAAGCAGACATGGTTCAAGAGGTCTTGCTTACATAGGGCTACTGACTGACCACTAGGCAGTATCATTTGTCGCCTCAAATTCGGGAGCGTACTCACGTCCAAGATTATGCCACTTCTCTATCCCAAGGGATCAGAATGCTAAGACGTGTAATGAGCTGGTTTTGCGGCACAAAAATCGACTTTGACTCACCAAGGGAACGATCTCCCGTCACATCCAGGATGCAGAGATGGATACAGCGTAATATATGAAGTGATACAAGATACTGCAGTCCTGGCAGCGTGCAGGTAACAGGAACTCAAGATGAACGAAAAGGTCAGCTTGATCCTTAATCCTTGCTTTGTGGAGTGTATCGAATTGGATCGATATCATGATGATATCATGGGTACAGTACAACGGTCGTCTCTTACGAGAGATGGCGGGCAGAGGGGACAACGCGAGCGCAAGCATCGCGGGCGCGGGCATAATCTGGAGTTCACAACGTTCACGCGTTCACGGACGCGTTACAGCGGGCGAACGTGAAAGAGGAAAGACTCGTTAGCCATTCTTTGCAAGCTCGGGCTTAGCGCTTCGCGCCACGCGCTCAGCACGCGCTCTCCACGTGGAAAATTCGAATCAAACAAGTAACAGAGCCCGACCGAGGGTATTTGGTTGAGCGTTAGCGAGACCAAAACCGAATGGACACGAGCCTAGCAATGCATGTGCGTGTTTCTCTCTTTCAGCTTCCATCGGTGTGCAAGCCATCTACCAAACTAGCTACTGTCACAGACACTTCCAAGTCTCGCCTTAACGGATGCCTTAGTCGCGCAATATAACATAAGGTCATTCAATATTACTGCGCGTCCCTCTTGATCCATACGCGACTGACAAGTCTCACAACTCAATGGGTCGATGTGTACAGACGCTGCTGTGAACTTTCTTCATGACACCTCATAACGGATGTCGTCCCCTTGTCCATCTCTCAGGTCCACCTCGAGAATATTCTGGATGGAAGACGACCTATCGGGCATAGCTCAACTGTCTCGAGGCTCGTAGGGTGACCCGACGCACTGGGGCAAACCCGCAAAAATGATGTTCGACGTTGTGATATAGGCAGCGTGTGCAGGCGATGGCACAGCGATCAGTGCTCTCGGCATCGTCAAACAAGGAGCGAATATTTGGTCAGTGTTGCACACCACCTTATCATTTGGTACTGTATTAACGTTCTCGAAGTGCGATATGCCGGGCAATTCTCAAACGGAGCGTACAAGATAGATCTGGAGATGAGTCCGTCGCTTCCGCCTAGGCGAGTGTGGAGGTCAGTCTATAGGACGAAGAGTCGACCTCTGCTAGTGTCATGCAGTACCGTCTAATTACTTACGCCCATCATCGAAGACAGAAGCGCTTAGTGGGGACGACACCGCGGATGACCCTTCCCCACCCATTCGCGCAAGACCTCATGGCAACGTAATAGCAGCCGGTAACCTCGTTGCGCGACGCACCATACACGACGGGTGGGTGTAGACAGGACGCTTCTCCATCTTGTTGCCCTGGACTCTGGAGATCGTCAGACGTATCAAGTAGAGAGCCAACTGGAATACGCTCTCCAATCACGAAGAACTAGGAAAGTGAGTCTGTATTTTCTCTGCAACAGTTATCGAAGATACTTAGATTCATAGTCGATTTTCACGCATTGTCCAACAGTCCCTTGGTCTCCGGATGGCTGAGGCTTCAAGAACCCTCTGATCGAGCCAATAAGGATCAGTACAACATGCTTCAACAGTGATACGCATTCAGCTGCAATGTTGCCGTCACTATATCGCGAACATGAGATTTCGGTGAGCTCGAAGCATCTCAGATCTTAGGTCCACCGACCATCCTCACACAACAATAAGCCATCGTACATGATCGTCTGCCTACGTCATACCCCAGATTTTCGTCACGCACAGATATCTATTCCTGCACCATGCAATCCGGCGGCTTCCTCCCTCTCTCACAATGACGTTGGATCCCAAAACCCGAGAACCGCCGCGGCGAGAGTCCAAACTCTCTCGCAGGTCCATCCACCGACCTAAGTATACGTCACCGTGTTCCGTCTCACTAATGACATCGTAGAGGCTACACATACGTGCACAGCTCCCAAGCTCGCGCGTTTCGCCCCCATCCTCATCCTGAAGTCACCAAGATCCAACAGCCTGCTTGCGCTCAACATGACGCAGTGGTGGTCGAGCTGCCTCGGCCGAGTCGGCCCGGACCGACCTCAAGCGGCGGCATTACACCAAATGGGGACCGTCGGCGCGGGGCGCCCGAGGGGTAATTCTTCGGAGCGCCCGCCCTCGCATTGTCACAGACCGGCTGGACCGCGGCCCGGCACCCCGCGGGGCACCCTCGGCCCAATCGCCGCTCCCCGTCGCGTGCATCACCGACTGCCCTGGTCCCCTCGGTCCTCAGCCAGTCAGAACGCGTCGCGCGCCCCCGCAGCATTGTCGGACGTGCGTAAAGAGAGAGCGCAACTTTTCGCTTTTGCGTTGCATTTTTTGCACGCGATAGATCTCGCTCAGCTCGCGCGTATGGGGGACACGATGTACGGGTGTGTAGAAGAACGTCTAGGTATTGATTGCTATTGATAATTTCCGCGGGAGGCCCTATGCCTAGTACTACTAATACATGATTTAATTGTTTGTATGTGTGTCATGTCGTGCAACGCTATCGCTCCAGAAGACATCGACTAGGTGCCTTAATCTAGGCAGCGATCTTCTTGCGCAAGAGTGCCTTGAGGGTCTCGCCGTCCTCCGCGAACTTCTTGATACCCTCGTGCAGCTTGTCGAACGCCATCTGGTCCTGGAGCAAGGCCCAGCGGAACTCTGGCTCGTTGTTGACGAACGATTCCTTGGGGTGTTTTGAGGCGGCGGATGCAGCTGTGAGTGATGGTTGAGTCAATGGTTCAAGTAAATGGGGTAGAGTACGTACCGGCGTGAGCGTCGAGGACCTTGGGGACGGACGACGAGTCGTTCTTGAGTTCCTCAAGGAGTGCAGGAGAGATGGTCAAGAAGTCAACACCAGCCAAGGCCTTGATCTCGCCAGTCTGAACAAAAAGTGAGATGATGTAGCGATATGAGATATAAGTACTTACGTTACGGAAAGAAGCACCCATGACGATAGTCTTGTAGCCGTACTGCTTGTAATACTCGAAGATCTTGCGGACAGATTGGACACCAGGGTCCTCCTCACCGGCGTAGGCGGGGCCGGGCTTGTTCTTCTTGTACCAATCCAGAATCTGACATCACAGAGTATGAGCCTGATGTACATCCAGATGCGCTTGAGACACTTACACGACCAACGAAAGGAGAGATCAAGGTGACGCCGGCCTCAGCACAGGCAACAGCCTGGGCAAAGCCGAACAGCAGCGTGAGGTTGCAGTGAATACCGTCCTCTGCCTCAAGTTCACGGGCAGCCTGGATACCCTCCCATGTCGATGCGATCTTGATCAGAATGCGCTCCTTGGGGACGCCGACTGAGGCGTAGAGCGCGATAAGCTCCTTAGCCTTTGCCTTGGTGCCCTCCTTGTCGAAGGAGAGACGAGCATCGACCTCAGTGGAGACACGTCCGGGAATGATGGCAAGGATGGCTTTTCCGAATTCGACTAGCTGGAGGGACGTCAGGACTGCGATCTATATGCTAAGTGTCGTTGGGGCGTACCAGGCGGTCCATGGCGGCGTTGACCTGGTTGTCAACATCGCCACCCTTGCTCTTGCCGAACGCAACCGCAGCGTCGATGAGGCGCTGGTAAGCGGGCTTGTTCGCTGCTGCGAGGATGAGCGATGGGTTGGTGGTAGCATCCTGGGGCTTGTAGACATCGATAGCTGTGCACGCGTAAGATCAGCATCATCGCGTTCGCATCTGCGCTTGGAAGAGCTTACACTCGAAGTCACCGGAGTCGGACACGACAACGGTACCAGTCTGCTTGAGTTGGTCGAGAGCGGTGGTCATGGTGGTAGGCGATGAGCAAAGAGATATGCGGCTTGCAGACAGGAGCGGCGGCTTATATGAGGGCGGGAGATATTTGTCGCCAGGACCGCCAGCGCTCGCTGAGGTGAGCTCATCGTGATCGCGCCAGGCTCAAGCTCCGGCCCCTCCGGCTTTCGCCCCGTCCCCAGCACGTCCCCGCTTATCTAAGCTCCCAAAAAAGGTGCGAGCCCTCCGTCCGCCGTCTTCCAGTTTCGCCGCTGCAGTCTTTTGCGCACGCACTGCGTCCGTGCTCATCCGCACGAAATCCAGCCACACGTGTTTCGGCCGATTGGCCTGAGCTGAGACTGCCCACAGCAAGCAATCTCACGCTGGTGAGGTCGTCGATCTGCTTTTGTATGCTCTTCTCAGGGGTCATCCTCACCGAAGATCACCGTACACCGTTCGTGCGCCGTTTACGCGCGGTGTAACGCTGCAGAGACATCTGGCAGCTCTGTGGCAGATCGCTGACTCTTGGCTTTACCCAGCGCTGCGAAATGCTCCCACGTAGCACGCGCTGTGGCGAGTTTGTGGTGTACCTTGTCAGCTTGACGTGTCAACACAGGGAAGTCTCAGGAAGCTCGCCAATCCCAACGATCGCTGCGTATTCCTTGGCGAACGATGGTCCGTGGTTGACTCGATAGTCCTCTTTTTCGCGTTTACTATGACTGAGCGGTCGTCGGACCGTCGTGGGCACCGTGGGTCGTGACCGCCACCGCGCTATTCATGTAAGCTTCCGTATCTGCACGTGCTAGCCTTACTGAAAGAACTTCGCATCGTGTATTTATGCTTTGGAAGAGGCCTGCAGACAAACGTAAGAGAAATTCGCTCGGCATCTAGAGATGAGAAGAAGCTGACCCACAAGCCAGGATACAGTTCAGCGATGGCGTCATAGGACGGCTCTGAACTTATTATTACACTGCTCGGTCGCTGGCCTTGCACGCCCGTGTCCAGCTTGAAGTCAGCACGGAAAACGAATTGCGAAGTCAACTGGTCCGCCCGACTTTTGCTACTGCACGCGCATCGCCTCTATTACCGTGGGCAACCTCCGAACTCTACGGCTTTCAAGATGCATCGGCCCGCTTTGGGCCTTAGGAGCAAGAAAAAGTAAAGGCATTTCATGGAGTTCCTTTACAATAAAATTTGTAGCGAGAAGAAAACACGTTGCCAACTCCTCGTAAGTCGTCTGTACTTTGAATGTATTGTGTTGATGCGAATGCACAGGTTGTTCGGTGCATGACCTTCCTAAGTGCGTCGCACGCCAAGTCCAGAACCTGACTACATACCAGTATCCGAGAGCGGACGCTCCTAAGTGCCACTTGGCTCATGTAGTCGTCGGAACACTGATACCAGTCGCAGATATCCGTGCTCCTCTTGCCATGTCAAACTCGCAGAGTACAAGTGATCGATGCGCCCTAACTTAGCATGACTATGACAACGGCCGCCGTCAGTTTTCATTGGACATCTACATTGTCCACTCACCCGCACGAGGAGACCGTATCGGCTTCCATGCACCGCGCCAACCCGCCTGTCGTATGGTTATCTTTATCAGCGCTGTTCTGTCGGAAGAAATGTGGCATATGTGATGGTTTTCCAGCCCAACTTGACAAAACGTCACTATATTCTTGCTGCAACGATTCAATTTCCATCTCTCGTTTTGTTTCGCCCGCAACCGCACCATGTCTTTGACTGATTGTAATGGACTTCTTGACTCTAGTCCCCGCACTGACAGCGGTACCGTGCGGTGAGTCCTTGTCCTCTGGCTCAGAACTCAGTACCTCATGTTTCATTGTTGCACAGTTTACTCGGAATATACAGATGCGAAGGGGCTGGATACTCCGGATCTGTTGAATATGCACAACAACACGTAAAGAAGATAATATCTGGACGTCCAGTCGTCAGATTGCGGGAACTCGCGACTAAAGTGGAAGCTCGCCATCACGGACGAAGAACCTGGCGAGGGAGGTCCGTGAGGTCAAGTGTTCCGCCGTCTCCTTAAGCGGTGTCGTATGGGAGTCATTCGCCACGAGGGGAGCCGTCTAGTTGCGTGTGTCGTCACTGCCCTCCGGATTCACACTCCAGACTGCTGAAAGCGGAGAGGCTGTGTGTATGTGTCCAGCATCTGGTCGGGCCCTCCGGAGGATATGCTTGCGACTATTGTTGCGTCACAATCACTGATAACAATATTTCGACCATGAGAGTCATACCCACGTACTCCAGGCATCGATCTCACTAACAGTACTTCTTTTGCAGTCAACCGTACATCCGCATCACGCTGCTAAGCAAGTTGTCCGAGGACCAAGGGCGCGTCAGTGGCGGTGTGAGCGCGTTGACGCCGGCACCGCGCTGGTTCAAAATGGCAATTAAGAAAGTTCGCCCGGACGTACGCTGCCGGTAAGTCCTCCAGAGCAGTGAGCCCGCCGAAGCCATTTGACATTTAGGCGTCGTGACCGGTGCAGGGTGCTATCTTTATTCAGCGATAACGGGCACCGCCGTTCGCGACCTAAACTACGCCCGTTTCCCACGAAACTCGATGTTTTCGGCCAAGGGCTCGAGGCAGTGTACTCTCTCGTGCTTGAACCACTCGTACCTGGTCTGACTGGGACGGGAGGTGCCATGATTTGGCTCTGACATATGTGGGTCCCCGGGGTGGAATTATCCGGTCATGAGTATCAAGGAAGCAAACTCTACCGACCTCGAGGTACGTACGGAGACGGTAAGGGTGGTAGTTGTACTGGCTGCAGTCTGTTTTCAGATCCTTACAACCACTCGTCTCAGATACGCGCTGCTGGCAACAGAGCCCTCAGCGGCACTGATAATTGTTTAAATGCTCCATGGAAAGAGCGCAGTTTCTTCGTACCTTCAGAGTCATGTCCCAGAACATCATAACTCTTTACGACGTTCCTTCCACTACGCCCCAGCCGTGGGCACCTAATATCTGGCGTATACGGTGAGTCGGTCTCCCCGCACTCAACGACGCAAGCTCACATTTCTCCAGCTTCATCCTGAATTACAAACGACTCCCCTACCGCACAGTCTGGGTCGAGTTCAGCGACGTGGAGGCAACGCTGCGCTCCATTGGCGCACCTCCCACCTCGCTCCGCAGCGACGGCCGGCCCGTCTACGCGCTTCCTGTTATCGTCGACCCGCGTCGCCCGGGTGCGCAGCCCGTTATCCTCTCCAAGGTCGACGCGATCGCCGAGTACCTCGAGACGTCGTACCCCGCGCGTCCCGTATTCCCCGAGGGCGCGCGGGCGGTGCAGAGCCTGTTCGTGTACTACGTGAACGAGGTGCTCACCAAGCCGCTGCTGCCGCTCCTCATCCCGCTCAGCCACCAGAGGCTGCCCGAGCGCAGCCAGGCGCACTTCCCCACCGGGCAGGCCCCGCTCGCCGGCCCCGAGCGCGAGCAGGTGTGGCGCGCCGCGAAGGACCAGTTCAATTTCCTGGCGAGCATTATGGACAAGAACGGCGGGCCTGACGGCGATGGCGTCGTTGTCATGGGCCGCAACGTCAGCTACGCTGACTTTGCGCTGTGCTCTGTGCTGTGAGTGCTACTCGTCTTACTGCGTTGCTGATGGCTTATGATGAGGCGCAGGATATGGATCGAGCAAGTCTCGCCTCGCGACGGGTGGGCCAGGATTCGTACTTGGAACGATGGCAGGTGGGATAGACTCAAGGCCCGCTGCAGGGAATACATGGATGTGTATTAGACGTATGTATTGTGATCTCGCCCCTCAGCCAGCTTTGCCCTGTCACTCTATAATCTATCATTGTAGCCCTAGATATTTATTTTCCTTTCGCCCTAGTGTCATTTCTTGCATAATTACTTTCTCGTAACTTGTAGACACACGCTCCTTCAGTATGTCCGTAGAGATTCAATTCGTTAGAGCTGTTTGTATAATTAGGTCGCTATACTAATCCGCCGTTATTACCCTTCATATGCACAGGATCTCTGCCCCGCCAGATCGCGCCGGTATCCGTACGTCGGGCATCGGTTTCCCGTTGTTACCTGTGCACATCAGAAACGTGTTGAAGAGACGCGTTCGTCTAGGAGGCTGATAACCGTGGGAAAGGGCGTTTTGAAGTACTTTGTTATCGAGTAACAATGCCGATAACAAAGTGGTAGTAGTGCGGTAACAAAGGTAAATAAGCGATCAATTGACGAAATTGTTACCCCACGCGAAGAAGCCGACCTGAGCGCTTGCCGAGACGACCATACTCACTTGCCCAAGAGTTGCACTTTCGAGAGAGATGAGATAGAGATGTCCTCCTCACCGTCGCCCTCGTCGTCCGCCGTAACGATACCGACGCCGGGAAAGTCGATCTTGAAGAAACCACCACCTACTCAGCAGTCGTTCCTCACGCGACTGTCCAAGTTCCTCCCTACTCAAAATGCGAACTCACCAGGTGACGCCAATGACGAGACCAGAGCTCTCAAGAGAGCTCATTTCATCCTCCCGGAGATGACAACCATCTATCCTATCTATGCTACCAACCCGCCCAGCACACCGATGCTCAGGGAGGAGAAGCGCTCCATTGAGGAACGCGAAGCCGAGAGGAGAAGACGTGTCGTGCGCCGCAACTCAGTTAACCCCGAGGCTGCGAGCCCTGAGGACCAATGGTGGAGTCTTGAACAGGTCGAGTCGTTCTACAGGGAGTGTTGCGTGGGCAGGGAGGAGAAGCCTGATCAAGGCATCTCGACTGCGTTTCTCGTACGTCGTCCAACTGTTGCGCGCGATGTGCCGCGGAACCCACTGAACTTATCGTGCATAGCATGCAAAGGGTACGCATCCTAGGACGGTAGATTTCTCGGGCGTGCAACTCACCATTGGGACCGCTTCGGTGTTGTCCGACGTCTTCACCATCGAATGGGGCCTACGCAAACTGGTGTTCAAGGAGTGTGATCTCGATGACCAGGTACGGTCACATCGTCGTCGTTGTATACCGTGTTTGTGACCATGTCTATAGACCCTGAAACCGATACTACACTCCCTCACGATCCCCGGGACACTGACTTTCCTGTCAGTTGCATCAAATAGAAGGCTGAAGCCTAATGCTTTTCGCCTCATAGGTGCATATTTGTGCAAGGTGTGTGACGTGGAGTAAACACGATATTCTGAGGTTTGATCGAGCAACGTTGCCCAGGCGAAGAAATTGCAATTTCTGGACTTATCACAGAATATTCTTGACAAGAAGTCCGTCGAATACATAGCTCAAGCTCTAGCACCCGCTCCGGAACCCGGCTTGGTGTCCCTGCGTCTAGATGATTGCTCGCTGAAGCCACAAGCGTTAGATGCGCTAGGTACGTCCGATCCAATACTTGCGATGCACGTGTTGATCGTATGCTTCCTTTGACAGCACACTCTGTGCGAGTATCATCGTTACGCAACATCTCTCTGAGGCACAACAAGATCAACCAGACGGGCGCGGTCGCAGTTGCCTTGATGATTCGAGATTATCCAGATCGATTTCCAATTACTAGTGGATCTACATCGCCTTCGTCGACGAGTCCTTCGTCGTCCACAACGACACTGGTATCTCCACCGCCAACTCCGTCTATGACGTCTAGCCCATTAAACTTCCTACCGCCTCCGCCACCACCTCGATCCGGACCCATACTGCCGCCGCCGCGGCATCCGTCCACGATACCGCACACAACATACACCCCTTACATCCCTAAGTCACGACGGTCAGCAGCAGGCGGCCCGGCACCCATGTCGCCCAATCCTTCCAATACCAATCCTCTATCACCAACAGGTCAGCCCGTTCCGATCATCACCTCATCTGCTCAAGGTGGAATCACCACGCGACATCCTGTGCCGCCGCCACCACCACCTGCGGCAAACGGGCACCAAAATCACGGGCCGAGCGCTGCGCTGCTGGACAAAGTCCGTGCTCTTGATGCGCTACCAAGGCTGGGGGCACTCAAGACACTGGATTTGAAAGGCAATGATATACGGGTTAGTTCAAGCAGTACTCCTCGATATGTTGTCATTTATGCATTTTTGGCAGATGGGGATTACTTACATAGCTCAAGTCCTGAGGCGGAACAGAACGCTGAAAGTCCTGAACCTGAGCGAAAACAAGCTCGATGTGCAATGCCTAGTTGCCATAGCTGAAGCACTGGTAGGCAGTACCTACATGACTGACAAGTTGGTTGTTAAGCTTGCGTTGTCAGAAATACAACTCGTCTCTAGAGACTTTGGATCTCAGCAAGAACCCATGCTGTGGTCCGAACTTGGACGGTGTGAGTGCTGAGTGTATGCATACCTACTACGGATAACTGACATTGCCTTTCGTAGGTGCAATCGTTGCGAACGGCCTTCACTCTCAACAGTGCTCTGAAGCGCCTGTTCTTATCGTCAACGAACTTGACGTCCGATGGAGCTATTGCCCTAGCCGAATTCCTCCCCGAGTCAACTTCACTGTTGCATTTGGATCTCACCATGAACAACCTTGACTTGGCTGGCGTGATGGCTCTCAATTCTGGTTTGAAGGCTAATCACGTAATGCGATGCTTAGATCTCAATATTCCGCCTGGGGACGAAGAGATGGCTCGGTAAGTCAATGATCTCCACTTGCCGAAGTTCTTGCTCACTGTACCGGAAGAATGTGCCGTGATATCCTCAATACCTGTGTACGGAACACCGAGGAAGCTGAGAAGGCCACCCATCCTGCACATAACGAGGCACCGAGCGGGCGAGGCCAAGGGAAGGGCCTGTGGGTCATGATTGAGGAGAGCGAGCTGGCAAAGACATTCCGTCACGACGAGCAGAAAAAGGTTGATGCGCCGATTTCTGACGCAAATCCGTTATTTGATTTAGAAGAGGACCGCACTGACCAGGCTTCACCTTCAATGGAACAGGAAGACTCCGACATCCTCGTTCAAGCACGTGCATGCAAGGAAGAGCTCGATGATTACTTCTCACGCAGTCCGTCATCGTCGACGTCCCCCGCGGGTGCTTCAGTCCAGCTCGACCCGGAACTGGAGAAACGCGCGAAGGGCGTTCTGAAGACCATCAGCAAGATGATCGACAGTTCGGATAACCCCTCACGACTTCAAGAACTGCTTAGTCTGAACGACGACATCACTAAGTCGCTGGCACGGTTCAATGCGTCCAGTCAAGGCTGGAAGCGAATAGGCCTGGGCATCCATATCAACATTGGAGATGAAAAGCCAGATGCGGTGCCTAACGGACACGCGGTGTCAGGCGATGAAGATCAACCAGTTACTCCGCGGATAGACAAGGGCAAGGGTAAAGCAGAACCAGAGCCAGAACCTGTAGAGAAGGTCCTGACTCCTACGTCAGGCGTCCCGGCACTAGAAGAAGACGAGGATGCCGACCCAGAGGGTACGCCGGAAGCCTTGGTCGAAGATCTGGTGTCTCCCACAGACCGGTAGGTGTTCATATATTGTTCCGCAGTGTCAGGCTACTGACTCTTGCACAGCTCTCGAAGCTGGGTAGCAGAGGAAGGCGAAGTCTTCCGGAAGGGTGCAGCGTTGTTGACGCCAGAAGAGATGGAAGGAGAGTACGACTCGGAAGAGCTCAGGAAAGAAGTGAGTCAAACATTGATGTCTTAGAGTCTGGTACTGACTTCAGTATTAGCTGTTGGAGGCTATGGTTGAGCGACCCCCTCCGCGCATGTTGCACGACGGATTTGACGATATCGCTGGAATATCCGGCAACTCACCCATCTCGCCAGTCAGCCCACCTCCAGAACAGAAGAAGCCTCCTCCGCGGCCGTATATTCGGCGTGCCAAGTCGTCGGACACGAGCTCTTCTAACAGTCCTCGCTCTCCTGTAATGCCGTCGCCATTCAGGGATCCCATATAATGCTCGGCACACTTCCTACAACCAAACATGGCTCGAGCTTCCCACAGACGGCAGTATGGTAGCGAGGGACTCGGATCGCAGGTCACTCTAGACCCCGCTCTCTGGTATAGGCACACTGTTGTTTTTATTGCTGTTGAAGTGACACAAGCCGCTTGGATACCACAACCTTCTCATTGCATACCGTACATCGTCGTATATATAGTCATTCGCACGCTTTCTGACGCCCCATAGCATATAGAGAACTATTAGTGTTCTATCCGCTCGTTACTTATTGACAAGTCGATATATCGTAGTACTCTTGTCTTAGTTTTTCCTTGCCGGCGCTTTGCTCAGCACTTCCAACATGCACCGGCTGCTTAAACCATCTCTTCCTCATCTTGCCCGTCTTTTCGTGAGAGAATTTAGTGTGTCAGGTACTCACGTAACTGGCAAGTCAGTTGACTTGTACTGGCCCGACACGCTTACCGACCGAACACCCTTGCATGATTGCGTGATTTAAAACCTACGCTATACATAAGCGGACGCGCACGTTGTCCCCGAGTTCCTCTATCTCTTACCACCACAGTCGACTTTGCAACCATGCCCGAAGGTGCAGCAGAAGCCAGGCGATCGTCCAGGATCGCAGCCCAGCCCAAGAAGGATGAGCCTCCCAAACCGGCTAAAGCCCCTCGCAAACCGTATACGAAGAGGAAAGGGGCGGATGCGGAGGCTGCTTCGGCAGAAGAACCTGTTGCCAAGAAGGCACGTTTCTCCGTAATGAAATGAACGGATATCGTACTAAACACTATTCATATTGCCCTTCCTGCTGTCCCGCAGAGCAAGGCTGACGAAGAAAACACGAAGGAGGGCGTCGATGATGTGAAAGCTGACGAGGCCGAATCTGCACCCAAAGAAGAAGGTATGCTTATTATTGCTTCAACTGACATTCAATACCTAAGTTTATTCTCTGAATAGCCTTGAAGCCCATCGAAATCGGCGACAGCCTTCCTACGCTTACTCTGAAGAACGAGAAGGGAGAGGACGTGGAGGTCGCGGAGCTCACGAAAGAAAAGGGTGTTGTATTTTTCTTGGTCCCGAAAGCAGATACTCGTGCGTAGTGTTTTCTATTTTGTCGTGTTTGTGCTTAATGGTGATTTCTTGTATAGCTGGTTGCACGACACAGGCGTGCGGTTTCAGGGACAGTTACCCTGACTTCTCATCCTCCGGATACGACGTTTACTGTTTGAGCGCCGACTCGCCTTCTGCTCAACAGAAGTGGCAAACGAAGGTTTGTTCTTTGCTCATAATGGCTTCTTTCCTGTCCATTTTGATGTCTGACTCGCACCGACATATTTTTCAGAAAGAACTACCGTACCCCCTCATCTCAGATCCAAAGCGGACTCTCATAACTGCCCTTGGTGCTGGGGAAGGGGGGAAGACGAAACGGAGTCACTTCATATTCGAGAAGGGTGGCAAGCTAGTTGATAAGAAGGTTCCGGTGAAGCCCGCAGATAGGTACGTAATTCCATTGTTGATTACGATTGAATCAACAGACTGACCAGGCCTCATACAGTCCCAAACTTGCTCTGGAGTTCATTAAGAGTCACGCATCGGAAACTGCATGAGTAGCGCCACTTCAGTAGGACTACATCCTGCTGGCAAGGGCCCGAGGATGAATAAGCCCGAGCACACTATTGCAGACATGGTGATATACCTGGAAATTGACTAAGATCTGAAACTCAGTCTTGGCAGGAACGTCGCTTTGGGTAGACCATGGCAGCAGATGAGTTGGGACCTGTGTTGAACTTTGTACGATTAGCTTCGGTTGACAACTTAGTATGACTGACCTGCTGGGACTGCGGAACCATATCCTTAGCTGAGATCTATGCAGCAGCTTCTATTTCGACTCTTCTGCTCTCTCAATATCGCTTCCGCTGTACTCTGCGTCTCATATGTTGCAAAAGAGTACTGAGCTCGTCGAGCTCAGCCAAATTAGGAAGTTTTAGAGCTTTCGAACCTAACAACGCCAAACAGCGATCTCGTCAGCTAGCGCCTCTTCGGCCTATGTCACCCCCGAACCCTTTCCTACTTTTGATTCACGAAGCCAAAATGACGGACCACACTGACATGTTCCCTCCAATTACGAACCTGCCATATAGATGTGCGTAAGCCTTCCATTACTCAATCATGGACGCATACCAACGACACACGTCATGTTTACATCTAGTTAGTCCATAAGATCCTTCGCAACTCTCCCAAGAAATAACATAGCCAAGTTAGGACGTGAGTGCTTTTGCCTTGTAGCTAATCTCTCGTTTATAACTGAAGGAAACCCCGAAGAAACAAATCTACAGGTCCATGGTTTGTACTGATCACTTTCTACGGTTGCAATAGCGTGTCATAGGAAAGGGTCCTATAAAAGTAGGAAGGTTTATGACGCGATAAAAGATCCTCGTGACGAGATGAAGCCTTTTGTGACGAAAACGAGGCACTCAGATGACTCTGTAGCCATGCTGCCGTGGAGCGCATCGCCTGTCTCCGGACATTGGGTTGGAAGCTTCATCGTGCAGGATATGTATAAATGCATAGGTGGACTCCAGTCTCAAACTGATTCTCCATCCCCGTCGACAATTGTTGCGCCTTCTCTCAGAGACGTTCTCCGTGGTCTATCCTAGCTTGGAGGTACGCCTTCGTTTCGTAACAATATCCGAGCATCCAACTCAACGTTATGTTTCATGTTCCAAACACAGAGAGCCTCCGTACTCGGCTCGTACACTCTGAGGTTCCGTACTCAGTGACCCTTTAGGTTAGTTCCACATCAGGATCCCTGGTCTCGCATCTCTATCGGCCCTGATCGCAGCATCAATAGAGACATGTCACGCTTCCAAGACACCTTTTTCACCGTCAGTGCCAAAGAGGCCGCTGCGATTGAATATGATATCATTGTGGTTGGGACTGGCGCGGGGGGCGGTACCATTGCGGCCAATCTCTTCGACACTAACTTCAAACTTGGCGACAAACGTGCCCCCAGAATATTGGTCATAGAAAAAGGCGACCTCCTATTCCACTCCCACTGTCTTAACAGCGCTCGCCCACCTAAAACTCGGAGCCCTGCGCAAGACAACGACGGCTTTTTTCAGCAGTTCAAGGACAACTATAATATCCAGCCGAAGTCGAGCGACTGGGGCGGCGGTCCTGTGTACTGCCTGGGCGGCCGCAGTACCGTCTGGGGCTTGTTTTGTCCTAAGGTCCACGATCGCACCCTTGACGGTTATTTCCCCAAGCAAGTAGCTGAAGACTTACGGAAACGCTACTATGCCGAAGCAGAGTCTACCATACAGCTCTCCATTCCTGCGACCAACCAACGTCATCTACGACTCATCGAGCGGCTCAACATCGATGAGACCGTTTCAGGACGGGATGTCTCTTGGGAATGGGGGCGCATTGCTTCCCAGTTCCACCATTCGAGCAACTATTACTTTCCCGAGGGCGCATGGAGTACCGTGGACCGCCTACTGGAGATTGTCATGGGTAAACCGGAAAAGAAAAGCCGTCCGAACTTCTGGGTCCTCTTACAGGCCGAGGTGCGGAAGGTCCAAATGTCGTCTGGGAAAGCTACAGGTGTAGTGGTCCGCACAACAATCGAAGGCGGGGCCGGGGACATTACAATCAAATTGCGTAATCGTACGTCTTCTAGTGCCTCACAGACCGGGGTGGACGGTCCCCAGACCTACACTGCAGACGTGGAACCTACCGTTATTCTCTGTGCGGGCAGCGTGAACTCGGCAGCCATACTCTTAAGGAGCGGTATATCTCTCGATGCTGGCCGCCACATCACAGATCACGACATATTCCACACTTCCCGCAGCTTCCGTTACAAGGACGAATCTGTCAGTCGAGACATCGGAGGAGTTAAGCTGCAGACCTACGTTACCAACCTCCCATCGAGTCCCAAGGAAACGTTCCTCGTCAACATGGCCATCGATTCCTCATCCTTCCTACCTCGTGGCGATCAGATTCGTGATAAGAACCTTGTAAGAACCTTCCACACTATATCATGTCCGTCATCCGTCTTGCAAATCTACTTCCACAGAATACTATTACCCTCGATAAACACGATGAGCCCGTGGTCCATATGGAGCGTGCGAGCGGTGGCGCCCAGCTCACGGGAGGCATATACGATGACCTACAGCACATCACTAAGGCGGCTATGGAGTCCATGAAGGAAGTGCTCAGCATTGAATGGGTGCCTCCTCCTAAAGACAAGCCTTTCTGGGAACTACTTCCCTTGGGGGGCGTCGCACACGAGCTCGGGTCGATACCCATGCCCGGGCCCGACGGATCCGGCGGGTGTGTGGACGCAGATCTCAAGCTTCGCAACTATGTAGGCATCCGTGTCTGCGATTTGTCCGTCTTCCCGGTCTCTCCAGAGGTCAACCCTACTCTCACGCTCACAGCCCTCGCCCTTCGCCTCACCGACTCTCTGATGCCGCCGACTGGCTCGTTGAGACCGCAGTGGGGAGTGGCCTGTGTCGTTAACCACAGTGGCCAGTTGATTCGGCTGCAGGTGGCACAGTCGTGGAGCGAGAGGTTCTGGTATCGTCTTCCTGTCCTACCCCACGGCGTTAGCTTCCCAAAACCACGAGGCCCTTTCCCCAGACCTGGCGGCCCGCAGTGGCCATTTATAGACTCATCAGATCCTAGGGAAGACACTGCAGCCAGCTTAGTTTCTCGGGGTCCTGCGTTGAAATCTGAGCATGGCTTCCAGTTGCGTTGGTGCACTCTGTTACAAACTCCGAAAGATGTTTACCTTGAAGCTGGAGATGCCTTCGTCTGGACCAGATTTTACGACGAGAGCTGTTGGAAACAACACCGTGATGGACAATGGCACCTGACAGGTTTAAATGCGGCATCCCCAGAACCTGTTCTAGTCTGGAGAGTCATAGAAAATCTGCCCGTTGGTCCGGAGTCATACATAGTCACGCCCGGGGGACCAATCTGCGCCATTCCGCCGCTCATGATTCCCTAGGACATAGGGCTAGTTTCGATGATAGTTACTTGTCACACTTTCGCTATTTCTTCCGTTTCCGTCATTGAGATCAGCTTGTACTATAGCTCCCTCAAGTACTCATATACACGTTCGTACGAATATGTAGTGTAGTTATGTATGGCTCTCTGGCCGTTGTCGCCGCACGCGACCACGGCCGATGCGAACGACGATGCCCTAATCCGGCCGTGCACCACGGGCGTTAAAGCCCAAACTTGGCCTCATCGCCCGGCGCAGTCTGCCTGACTTGGCCACTCTCTCTTCCTCACACTCACTCACCTTCCTTCCGTCCTCGTCCCGAGAGGGCCCGATACACAGCATGCCCGCCCAATCAACGCTCACAAAGGAGGAAAAAGACAAGGTCAAGGCGGCGGTGCCGTCGTCGAGCTTCAAGGTGCAGACGGCGGCCCTCGCACGCATCTACTACGCCCATCCCGACCCGCGCGCATGGAGCTACAGCGGCATCCAAGGCGCACTGGCCTTTGTACTCGACCAGAGTAAAGGCGCGTTCATGTTCAAGATGGTCGACATCATAGGGACAGCGGGGGTCACATGGGAACATGAGCTGTACGATGGCTTTGAGTACTATGAGGACAGGCCGTACTTCCATACGTTCGAAGGTGACGTGAGTACAATGCCTTTCTTGCGCGTACATAGATCTCTCGTAATTTGGTTTCTGGACTATGCTCAGTGAGCTATGATCTTGACTTGAGTTACGGTGGCCGTCACCAAGTCGCCAATCGCGGATCATCACCCCAACCCCCGTGTATGGCGGATACTCAACTTCTGTATTTAGGACTGCATGATTGCAATTGTGCTCGCTGACAGCACCGAAGCAAAGACACTATACAAGAAAGTCACCAGTCGAAAGGCTACTGGAGGTGAGTATACAGCCCGCCAGACTGCCTTGACATTGAGCTAATCAACTTGCAGGCAAAGCCAAAGCGTCTTCATCTAAGAAGAAACCAGCAAAGGGCGGAAAGATAGACAAATCGTTGATTTCTGGTCCTACCCAAGGCTCCTTCCGCCATGTAGCCCACATGGGTTATGACGCAGACAAGGGCTTCACATCCACCAACGTCGACCCTTCATGGCAAGCTCTGCTAGACTCGTTGATAGCACAGGGTGTCGACCAGAGTATCATACAAAACGATATGGAGTTCATCAAAGAATTCGTTCGGGAACAGCAGAAGTCGGCTGCAGCGGGCGGAGGCGACGCCAAGAAGAAGCCTCCTCCCCCGCCTGCACCGAGGCACAGGCAACAGCAAAGCAGCGTCTCGGTACCATCTCCTACGGCTCCCCCACCCCCGCCACCAGCTGCTCCTACGCCTCCACCGCCTCCAACTCGCGGGCCGCCTCAGCGCGCACCTCCAGCTGCCACACCCTCCCCGCCGCGTGCATCGCCAGCACCGCCAACACCTCCCCCTGCTGCACCTCCTCCTCCGTCTCCTGCACCTCCTGCATCTCGCGCGCCCCCTGCGCCAGCAGCACCTCCCCCGCCGCCTCCTGCACCGTTACGTACGGGGCCGCCACCGCCCGCGCCCCCATCTCGTCCGGCAGCCGCGCCCCCACCGCCCCCGACGCGTCCCGCGGTCGCGCCTCCACCTCCACCCACTCGCCCAAGCGCAGCCCCGTCAGCACCACCCCCACCACCCCCGCCTCCGCCCTCAGGCGGCGCGCCCCCGCCGCCTCCACCCCCGCCACCTCCGCCGTCGGGAGGTGCGTCCCCGCCGGCTGCAGGTGGCGAAGACGGCGGCGCGCCAAAGGTCGCTATTCCTGCACCCCAGCCTGGACGCGGTGCTCTATTGGCGTCTATCCAAGGCGCCGGCGTGCACATGCTCAAGAAAAGTGGCGGCCCGGAGAGTGGTAGCGGCGCGGCAGCACCCTCGCGCCCTTCACCTCCTCCCACGGCCGCTGCTGAAGAGCCGGCAAGCTCTGGTGGAGGCGGCGGTGGAGGCGGAGGTGGTGACCTCACTGCTGCGCTCGCTGCGGCGCTCCAGGTTAGGAACAAGAAGCTCGCCGATAGCGACGAAGAGGAGGAGGAGGAAGACGACTGGGACTGAGTTAATTGTGTTCTATGTAAATGTCTTTTGATTGTCATTACGCTATGATCGTGCGAGCGCTGCATCGCACATAGGAATCTTAGTACATTATCTATTGCAAGTCGCTGTGCGCAGTGCCTGATGTCTATGTGTGCAATTAGGGTACAAAATTGACAGCCCGTTCCGACAATCATCGTCATTTTTCCGCGTTCCTCAGAGTTCTAGCAACGTGGTCGATGAGACCACGCTTCGCTAAGGATCTAGCTGCCTTCTCATTTCGGTGCTTGACTTTCGCCGGGCTTTCTAATCGGGACGTTCTTCGTAGTTTACTCATCACAAGGGCGTCATTCGTGTCTTCAACTCGCGTTCGCCAATGTGGGGATGCAGCACGAACAAGGGTGATCACCCACATCCAAGCGTGTCGAGGACTGTTGAGGAACGCTAAGTGCAGATGCTTGGCTCGGCTCGGCTTGCCCTTTCCTGCGGGCGCTGCTCTCCAGCATCGAAATCACGGACGACATAAAGGCTTTTAAAGGCATTTGCGGTCCGGGTCGGGTTCGAGGACGATTCATATTATCATAGCTTGGGACGTGCACAGGGCCCGGGGATACAGCTCAGAAATACACCAGTGCTGTCAGCTACATACTCCATCCGCGCCCAGCAGCATGCAGTACGTACGTGCTAACTTCGATCCTCGCTGTAGCCGTCTAAGATGATGCGCGCAAAGATGCACTCACGTCACTTGCGCTGATGCATGATGCTCGACGACCTTCCAAGCTCAAAGTATTGACGGATGCTGTAAATTGTGTGGAGTTGTCTATGATACATGCGGATGTTGAGAGTGATTGGGGAATTTCGGATGCGTACAGTGCGAAAGCGAGGTCCGATGTTTCTAGGAGTGATGGATGGGCATGTCGGTGAACTTGAAGTAAGATCATGTCACTGCTTTCGCTACTCTAGGCTCCACTAAACGACGGTGTTCAGTGTTCATCGTTCTGTTTCAGTGCCAGCCTGCTACCCTTTATCATAAGTTAGAGCGCATGAACTTGAGAGGCTGTCCGAGTCCATAAAGGCTACTGCCCGAGTACGCCACAACGCTCAGCCGATACCAAGCACGGCGAACCCGAATCGGAACATGGACCTCCCCACTTTGCGACTGCCAAGTTGGACGGCTTCGATCTGGAATTGCACTGTGTACCTGATCGACGCGACGTCGGGCTTCCATCGCAGACGTCAGTACGTCGTCGAATACGTACTTACCAACAAGATGACATTGAAGTCGACTGTAAGACCATTGCCATGCGGTCGCTAGCAGATTCACGACTGAGGTTGCAAAACGATATTTGGTGTTTAGGGATATATTTGTTATGGGGTAAAGCGAAAGCAATATAAGTCCGTAAGATGCTACAACAGTGGTAAGATAAATATGAGACGTGTCACAACATCGCTGGAGCGGCGGACGGGCACATAGCTAGAGGAAATCCCTGTGGCTTTCGCATAGCCCAAATGTCTCATGTCGTCTACCGTCCGCCGCTCATGATCGTAACTCCAAAGCTCCAGATCGTACACTCGGACACTCGCTCGCATGACACAGTTTCTCTCGTACTGAGACTAAACTGAGACCCAACGAGTCTCAAGGGTTTTATGCGTGAGAGGTGTTGCCGAACGAGTGGGCATGATCGGTGTAGGGGTACTGTGCGGCTGGGACG
The DNA here is from genome assembly GCA_005298045.1 of Pleurotus ostreatoroseus. Lineage (NCBI taxonomy): Eukaryota > Fungi > Basidiomycota > Agaricomycetes > Agaricales > Pleurotaceae > Pleurotus > Pleurotus ostreatoroseus. Next base: position 232,598 of record SWBT01000158.1, read on the forward strand.
TTGAGCAGGCCCTGGTTCGCCTCGCCGACGGTCGAGGGGTAGTATGTGGGCTGGTACGTCGACGCGCCCGCGTTCTTCGCAAGGCGGTACTCGTGGTCGTAGTCTGCCTCCTCGTACAGCTGGTCCTTATACCGGCCGATGACCGACGCGACATCTGCACAAATTCATCAGTCAAACGCTCTATGACGCAATCTTGATGAAAACTCACAAAGGCTGACGAGGAGACTGACGACCGCGATGGCGGTGTAAACGACCTTCTGCCATGTCTTGAGGTCGAGGCTGCACTCGTCGATGTCGCCGGCGGCCTCGTCCTTGGTGCAGTCGTGGTAGAATTGCTTGCCCGAGTAGACGAAGTAGAGGAAGACGCCGACGGATGCGGCATGTAGCAGGAAGACGAGCCAGACGAGCGTCGAGTAGATACGGACCATGCGGCGGTTGCGTATGATTGAACCGATGAAGCTGTATACGGGGATTGAGCGGAACATTCAGCGCAGTCCGGGGTCGGGTACTCACCCGAACAGTCCAATGAGCGCGACGATTGTGGCAAGAACACCAGCGACGATGACAACGATCTTGCCTGTGTTGTTGATTGTCCCAAAGTCGACGTCATTGACCACCTTCTTGTTCTCAATGTCTGCGGCAAAGTCAGGGGGGATTTCGAGACAAGACGCGAGGTAGGACGTACCGTACAGTGCTAGCCACATAATGGCTGCGCCGAACCCTGCACCCAAGAAAGTGGCGAGAGAGGCGAAGAAGACCGCCACTCGAACGGGGATACAGCAGCAGAAGTGCTTCGACATTGTGCTTGAAGTTGTCTGACTCGAGGTCGAAGAAAACAAGAGAGAGAACAGGAATAAGGAAAACGACCTCCTCGGAGAAATGAGAGAGGAAGGACGAAGGACGGATGGGCTGAAACGAAGCAGGCCCAAGGCTAGTTATACCTGCGCCGCAGAAGGCGTGGCCCTGCAGGCTGATGGAATAAGAATCATGGCGATGATACACTGATCTTGGCTGCACCGCCCCGGCGCACCCATTATTTTCTCAACGCCACAAACGCGATACCCGGCCTGTCGCGATCGTATCAGCTGGTCCGTCCCCTCACACGCGGCGGTACCTTCTCTTCTGTGCGCCCGCAGCAGCCGGGGGCGAGGCTGTCCCGCCAACACCGCCCGTTCGCGAGTCCTCGGAATGCGCAGACAAGACATCCTCCGCGATACCTTAGGGGCTTAGAGGCGGGATCTCGGTGTGCGGGGGTCGCAGATGGCGCGAGATAAGAGGGACAAACAGTTCTCCCTCCCGCCTCGAGCCTCGAGGACGATTTGCAGAAATTAAGAATTTCGAGGAAAGCTTGCAAGGACCGCGCGGGCGCCAAGAGGCCCCGAGCGCACTCGGCCGAGGAGCGCCCGGCGTGATGCGCGCAAGAAGGGCGCGAGCGAAGGCTTGAACGAAGTTCAGACTGAGAACGTGCTGAGAACGCACGGAAATGGTACTGCTCCGTGATTCTCAATAGTATACGATATGTTACTGAGTGAAATGCGGAAAAACATACTAAAGGCACTATAACACTCGCTATATCGCGGAGCTTGTCTACTTGCCCAAGCATTTCTCAGGCCAACATCGCCTGCCAATGCTGATACGCTGCGCAATGTGCATAATGCACAGCGACAGCGCGCAGTCAATCTTCTGTCCGTTGACCGTAATTCAGGGGAAGGATATCGTACAGACACAGCAGCTCATTACAACCATCACCGTACTACCCATAGTCTATATCAATCCAAAGAAACGACAGTCGCACCTCAACGTGCCAAAGTGTCCAACAGTCCAAGCGAGTATCCAAGCGTCACCAGCGTTCAAGCATTGCGCAATTCCTCAGCCTAGGTACGCGCATAGCATCACGGCAGCATTTTGGGGGTGCAGACGGTATTCCATCGCCCCTTACGCAACGCGTTTAGCAGCGTAATGGAGGACAGCCACACACGCGTCATAGGACGCATTGGGTGCGAAGCCGTCCTCGCATGTGTGCACGAAGCACACACCAGACTGGCACTCGACGCCACCAGAGGCAACGTGGGGAATCGCCGTGCAGTCCTTGCCCTGTTCGAAGCCTTCTGTGGAGAAGGGCGAGGGCGCCATGCATCCGCCACCTACGAGCATTGACATCAATATGGTTGTCTTGTACAAAACAATGAACCATATACTTACAAGATTCCTTATCCTCCAAAGTGTCCACACACTCCCACGCGCCCTCATCACCGCCCTGCACACCACAGACACTGCGTCCTGCTGTGCACATTGCGGTTCTCTTCGCCTTCACGGTGCGCTTGTACGGGTTCGGGACAGCAGAGCTGCACCCGTGCGGGTAGTAGCCACACTTGCCGTTACACTCAGTCGAGGGCGGCGGGCAGTAACAGTGGGATGGGTGCAAAGCCCCGGGCGCGGTGTACGGCGAGTAACCGTCGCCGCAGCCCCATGAGCACGGGTCGGACGGCGTACAGATCGATTGGGCGTGGGTAGGGTAAGTGCAGGAACGTTTGTTGTCTTGACCATTGATCTATCGTAAATGTGATTTCATATTATGGCAGTCAGAGGAGTAATAAAAGACATACAAGGTCAATAACAAGGTCGACGACAACATCGACGCCGACCAGTGCGGAGGCAGCCTTTGTTATCGGGTTCTGGTCGCAGAAGTCCGGCACCGCGGATATACAAAGACACACTTCGAGGTGTCCGATGACCAGAGGTGGCACTGCGTACCACCATGAGCACAGGCTCAAGATAAAGAAAAGAGAATATGAACATACATCCAGCGATCGACGGCAGGCCCAAGTCCGCGTCGACGGACGCACAGACGTCGACGAGGTCCCGACGGAGCTTCGCCTGACGCGCCTGGATAACATCCACAGTCGACCGGCCGAGTGCGCGGGAGGCAGAGGCGGCGGACGCAAGGAGAAGCGCGGAGACGAGAGCAGCAAACTTCATCTTTGTCCTTCTGTGTACAAACAACGTACGGAGAGGAGGCTTAAAAGAATGTGGGTGCGTCGAACAAGCGGTCGACGGCGGGGTCGAGGCAGAGGACGGGGGCGGGGCGAGCGAGAGCCGAGAGCAGCTACGGTTCGACTCTCCTCATGTTCGCAGCGTTTTATGTGCGTGCGGGAGCGGGCATGCACAGGCCGCGTCGCCCCGTCCAGCCGTCCAGCCAGGGCATCCACGGAGGACCGGGAGGCGCCATGGAACGACAGAACGTCCCCCATCGTCTCCGTGCGCGCTGTCACGCTTCTGACTTCGAGTTCTGACCAGGACGCGACACCGTGTTCGTGATCGGCCAATGCGCACGTTAATTGATTTAATATTCGAGCATCTGCGTCGAACGCCGCGCATTCTGGGCTTTGCGCTGCTTCTAGCTCGCGTGTGGGTGACATATCGTGATGGTGGTGGCGTCTGGGAGCCGTGGACGTCGCCGAGACGCGAGAGTGGGAGGCGAATGAGGTTCAGAACAATGGGATGGGGGTGATGAGGATGATGTGCTGGGCCCGTCGCGTCGATATGGCGGCGTTCCTATTCGGCGCGTGCGGGTTCGGTCGGGCTGCGACACTTTCAAAGATGGAAGTAGGTCGCTGGATACGGAGACGTTAATATCTTGCAGGTCTCCACAGCAAATAATACGACGCACACAGTGGACTGCAAATCGAGTCGTGAGCCGAACCTCTCAGCACGAAGCTTGGACGCGCCAGCCTTCCATTCGACCCGTCCAACAGCCATCACACAGGCCCGAAGCTGATTGGGCGGCTTGCGAAGCGGTGTCGTGTGAGTATTGCAGATGTGGCGAGGCGGCTCGATTGTCGACGTACGTAACGTCGGACTTGGGAAGCGATGGCGAGAGGCGCGAGCCCGTGATGGAGTCTAGGTCCTAGGGCTGGGATGTTTGGGGTTTGGAGGAACAAGAAGTGTGAGGACCCTTTATAGATACATACTAGCGGGGAGGAGGGGAAGGAGGACGCATACAGGGAAGAAATACGCGTCCTTGGAGGAAGTTTTGACCATCCCTAGTTTGTAGGGTGATATATGAAACAACTAAGGGTCCCGTATGTTGCACACCGGCCGCTTGGATGAACGCTTGACGAACGGCATAACGCGTCAACGGTCAGACGCTTTCAGAAGTTGAGATAGTGTTCCTGTCGGGCAGACAATGTCAACACAGCATAGTAACGAGACGCAGATACCAGGCCTTCTGTGTCATCCAACCTCGAACAAAGTTCACTGAGCGGTTGGACAAGTTCTACGCTGGAAGATAGCAAGCGGTTACGACTCGCATCAAAGTGGCGATCGACGCAGCTTCTGCACGAAGCAATGTCCAACTCTCCAGAACCTGGCATCACGGCGCATTACAATGTTGTATGTTGATGTCATGAAAGCTGAGAAATGATAACAAGTACAGCGAAACGAGGCGAATCAGTCCATCCTGCCCTTGAGCGTGCGGGTCACAACCTTATCCTTCGTTCTGCAAACACAGTCCCCAATCAGCACACAGATCACAAACCGCAAACAGCACTCACATAACATGCACAACCGCCCCCCAACCCGAAAACGCATCCCGGTCCACCGCGTTCATCAGCGTCTGCGAGATCGTCTCAAACAGATCCTCTGGCTCCAAATCCGGCTCCCACAAGCCCTCAGCCACACCGAAGAGCTTCTCGCTCGCCGTGCCCGCAACAACGAAGTCCTTCGCGAAGTTGATGCAGCCGATGAGGTCCGTCGCCGCGATCCACGGCGCGTACTCGCCGCTTGGGGTTTTCTGCAGGCCTGCGATGACGGGCTCGATGAAGTATGGGCCAAAGCGCCGTTCGTAGAGGGTGGAGGAGACGAGCTGGGTGAAAGCTTGGGGCTCGATTTCGCGCTCTTCTTTGATGGTGTACATGTTGACGCGGTATCGGAATTGTTCGTGTCTGCATAAGGTAGGTTTAATGCAAGTCTCAATAGGACAAACAACATGCGAAGCGTACAGTGTCGTTACGTCTGTTGCAAGCCCTGGCAGACCGATGTATATCCGGTCTGTTACAGGGAATACCTAACGAGCGGTAACATAGGTGAGTTAGTGCTAACGCTTTAGTAGCAAAATGCGACATACTCTTTGGAAGTCCGATGAGATACTCAGCGATTGAGCACCCAATCGCTTGTCAGCTGCAATGGCGACACAGCCCTTGCCGGCCATGGCTATGACGGAGCCACCGTTATACTGCATAATCGACTGTAACAAGCGTTAAGCGTAACATTCCTTACATGTGCCTTATATGCTCACCATGTTGAACACAGAGCTGGTTGTTGATAATATTCACGAGGGGATTGTATATGAGCAGGTCGTCGTTCAAGGTTGTGTGGGTGTAAGGACTGGAGGAGGCTTGAATGCACTGCGAATGGGACGCGTGGGCGACGCGTATGCCCAGCGCTAATATAGATCAATTGGTTAGGTAATCTACCGCCCATTTCAGCTTCGGAGCCCTCGGGCCGAAATAGCCGCAAGCATTCGGCGGCGACCTCTCCGTTTGACTTTGCCTTCCTGACCTCTTTCACCTTCGCTTGCTAGGCTCGTGTCCATCCGGTTTTGGTCTCGCCAAGCGAATATAACCTCACAGCATGCATTCATCCAAGAAGACGGGCAGACTCAAGGTCAATCACGTAGTCGGTTTCCAACATTCGGAAGATGGGCTACGATTCAAATTTTGCCCGTCGAGATGAAGATATTACAGAGGGAGTAAATTAACAACAAAACGTCTGCGCGTTGCACACTCCACCAATAATCCTTGTTCAGCTCAGTTTATTCTCTCAACGACTCAGACATCCTGCTGCCTGTTCAACTGCGCACTACGGGCTTTCAATTCCTCCCGGCTCTGCGAAGATCGGTCAAACATCAGTACCCGTCCTGGCACCGAGTTACTGAAGAGTACACACCTTAGGCTGACCCATGTTGTTGAGCATCTCCTGATTCGGGATGACTGGACCCGGCCCATGGGCTACATTCTGCCCTGCGGGTGCGAAATCGGGCTGTTGTGGCTCGAGGTCGCGGGGGTCGTTGGTCTTCTGCTCAAGATCGCAATCAGCATCATTCTCTCGCCATACTATGAAGAATACGTTAGGACAACAGTAGCATTCGATACTTACAGCTGGATGAGGCTGAATCGAGAACGTCGGCTCCTCGCGCCTCTGGCCCTCTACCTGCTCGTCCTGATCGTTGTTCTTATGCGAGCTGGGCTTGAGCTTGTCGATGAAGGATGGCATGATGAGTTTAGGTAGTGGTGGTATACGAGAGAAAGTGTGGGGGTGTAAGGATCAGGTATGTTGAGGGCTTCCGACTGGGTAGTCGTGCTCTTATATCCACTCCAGGTCGTCGAGGATTTCCGCAGTCCGGCGCGCCATGACGCAGCCTCCGACCGCTCCAGCCTGCGCCCACTCTGCACCACAGCCCCTCACCCAGCATCCTCGCTACCGCGCGTCGGTAGACGGCTGCGCCGTAAGCATGATGTCAAGCTTCGTCTTGGAACACCTCTGACTTGTCAAGAGAAAGCGTGCATGTTCTAAATACAAGCAGGAAGCGGACTATATGCGCATTGGGTTCAACGATGTTATACATTGTGGACAAATGGGTGCATTCATGCAGATGGCGCGGTATGTTGACCCACGTCAATCTGCTTGTCAGCATATGTGTTCTCTCCCCTGCGCTGCTGCTCAGCTTCCTCCGTGCCCGCTGGCGCTGTTGTCGCAGCCTGCTCCACAGCACCCTTCTCAGTTGGATGCGTGCCCGGCCCGCGCTTTCCGGTCACAGAGGTTGGTGCAGCATTCCCAGTCCCGGGAACGTCTGAGTGACCAGCACCAGGGTCGGTATCCTCTTGCATCCTGTCGTCGTCTTCCTTGGCCTCAGACGTCGCGTCCTCGCCGTCAGTCTTGGCCCTCTTTCGGTCGCCGCTCTGCTCTTCATCCTTCTGCTCGTCCTTCTGCTCATCCTTTGCGTCGTCCTTCTCATTGCCTTCATTGAGGAACGGGTTCGCATTCTAGAATGGGGACACATCACCCACTGAAGACACATACTCCACGTTCTATAACATACCTCGCTCTCCTCAAGCTTCTTGCGCTTCAGCTCGCCGGTCCTCATCTCCTTGCCATGCTGCACCTTGTCTTGGTTATGTGTGATTTTGCCCGCGATCTCCTCCTTGATGCCCCCAAGCCTATCCGACATAGTCTGTGCATGTACAGATGCGTCAGCGGCACTCACTCAGGTGGGTATATGCGTGACACACGCACCGTTCTGCGCATCTGTCCATACTCCGGCCCGAGGCCAATTGCGCCGGCGTGCTTCTGAGGCGGGTAGCCTCCGTCAGGCTCCGTCGGCGCGCCCTCGCCCTCACCTTGCTCCTGCTGCTCGGCAGTGCCGTTCTGCGGCTGCTGCTCATCCTCGACGTTGGCGCTTGGAGGCTGCTCCTCCTTCGAACTGATAGACTTCGTGCTCGCTGCTTCTGTCGACATCGTCGGTGTACAAACTCGTCGTGGAGGGTATATGCTAATAATATCAAGGCGTGTGGGGGCGGTGGGAGGGTGTTTATATGCGCGCGAGGAGGAGCATGGGACGCGGCGCGATTAGCTTTACGGCGGCCGGCATGGGCATATGGGCTTGACGTCAACGGTGGAGGGAGCTCGCGCACGGTGGAGCGACGTATAGACCTGCCTTTCTGGGAAGTCCCGAGGCTACGGGAGAGAGGCGCTCGTGCCTGGGAGGATGATGGGTTCGGCATGATGGTGAAAATGTGAGTGTTGCTCGTCGCCTCACTTGTTTATATGGACTGATGAGGACATGTCAGAGTCTATGGCACCACGGAAGACGGTAGATCCAAGAATGAAGCCTTGAGGTCTAACGTTGAAATCATCTCCGATATTATACAGGTATTGCACGGTCATCCAACTCGCATACGCCGAACCTCAGAAGATATAAACCCACGCATAAATTGCACTGTTCCACCCGCTAGTCACGGACATGCAACCCTCTGCGTACACATCACTTGCGGAAAACAATCAGTCATCGGTCTTTACACCGAACATCCACGGTCCGCAGCTTGCAAGAATCGCCAAAGGCACACTTGGATAAGTATCCGGCCGCTCCTGCTGCGATGCACATGTGGAAATCTTGGCAACCAAGCCCTTCATACATGCACGGCACAACCAATGTGCGCAGTGCACGATGTACACAGCCGGGCTGTGATGATGATACCCGTGGGAAAGGATCCGAGTCGACAATACATTAGGCTCAGCTCACTTTGTGGCGTTGCTGCAGTGTTCCTCATCTGCAGGCCTGGACCCTCAATTTTTCTACTTTCAAGCCTTAGTGTACTCGGTGACAGGGTCTCGAGGGCCAGAGCGGGAGCTCACAGCTAAGGTTCGTACTAAGGCTATCGCTAACACCCGTGCCCACAGGATCATTCAAGATGTCTGCCAGAGCTGTCGGTCTGAGCCATTGCAAACCATCAAGCCACCGATCCATTATATAGGCGTCTATCGGATGGTTACCTTCAGTGTGCAGCGGTAAATGCATATTTCTGTCAAGCTGGGAAGAAATTGACAGGCATCGAGCGCGGACTAGCGAGAGGACGACAGACCGTATGTCGAAGATTACGGTTATGCCAGCGACTGTCCCGCGGACGTGATAAAGGTGATTGTGGCAGAAGGCGTGTTGTCTGTGGCAACACAGCTGCATCCACTAGGGAAGATGAAGAGGATAAAAGCCCCGGAACGTTTGCGAAGATTCTGCTCGCTCATCCTTCCCAGCCGATAAATAATCGTTTGGAGCACCATCCGTCTCTCAATCCCAGACTATCCCACCCGCCATGGCACTCTCCTTCGCCCAGTTCATGCGCACGGAGCGCTTCATCATTCTCAGTGAGTGATTTTTCTCGTATGATGTACCCTTCTTTGCTAACAAGTTAGACATAGTCGTCTTCACCGTCTTCTCAACGATTGTCCTCGCCATGCTTGCAGTCTACGCCAGCACCGAGGCGAATACAACACTAGTCGTTGATGATGGATTCGAAGATGTGCAGGTGTGGCCGGCCGCCGTTGATACATTTGCCATCTTCGGTATCTTTGTATGCGTCCTCACGAAGGTCACACTCATTCCTGTGTATGTCACTGCGCTTCATACTGATTGCTGTGCCTTGTACTGACCATGCTCTTCATACAGGCGGATCATCAATATGCTGAGACGCGGTGCTTTTACGTCTAAAATCTGGTTTGAAATCAGCTGGCTTGGTAAGTCCGCATGGACTGAAGTGTCTTCTCGCCCAATATTGACGTTGTCTGACCCTTCGATTGTGTGTAGGTTTCCTTCTCATCTTCTGGATTGCAAACGCCGGCTACTCTACCGGTGTCTTCTTGAATGGCAGCAGCGCATTATGCAGTGCCAGTCAAAAGTTCAATGGCCCCAGCAACTTCAAGCTTGCCTGCGGCGTGTGGCAAGCCGCTATCGCGTTCTCCTTTCTGAACTTCTTCATCCGTACGTCCCACCCTTCCTTCCACCAATCCCGGCAGCTTACTAATCGCCACTGCTTCTCGGACTACGCAGTCGCTGCACACGTCACCCTGTTGCTCACGCTCGCAATCATGTACCAGATGCGCGGCCAGTCCGTCTGGTTCCTCTCGGTCAACGACGTCGCGGCGATGAAGGTTCCTGCGCCTGCCGTCGATCTCACACCGGAGCAGGTGCCCATGAAGAGTTCGATGGCGCCGACGACGGGGTACACTCCGACGCCGACAGACGGAATGCAGATGCAGCCTAATGTGCCTACCATAAACGTGCGGCCTGCCACGGTCGTATACCCACCACAGCCTACCCCAATGGAAATGAACGGCGGTTACGCCATACAAGTCTAGGCGATCTCGGAGCGCGTAACGCGCACATCTAGTACCTGCTGAGTTTGCTTATTTTTCCTCTTTGTGGGCCGAACAATGGGCGACTGTATTACATTACTATTCTATTACACTATACATCCTAGGGTTAATTCACATTTTATTGGCTTTCAGCTGCTTGTGGCGTTTTACTACATGCGCTTGGACTCGTGTTCGCCGCGATTTTGTTTCTTTCATGCTGTACTGCGCCGAAATGGTTAGCTGACCTTCCTGCAGGCAGCAGTACCTCGGCGCTACTATGGCGGATCAAGGAGTCGATCCTTGGCGCCCGTGCCTGGAAGGCTGTCGTCTTGCAAAGACTTGCATCCTGCATTCTATCGCCCGAGGGGCCAGAGACACACACTTCTTTCTCATCAGTAAGTAACAGTGCATTTCGAGAGGGGAAGGAATCACGTCAACTATTTCTAAGTCTTGAGGCGGTAACCAAGCGGTGATAATCGTGAGCGCCACTAACTGACCGCTACGGTCGTGGACTGATGACTTTTAGATGCTGTACCGCACCCTTCGAATGATTAGTACACATTTATGGTCAATTTGAAGCTCAAGCCGTGTCCGGTGCACGCGCTTGTGTTGCAATCCACTTCCACGCCTCCTTGAGGCCACTAGGAACTTCAACGTGCCAGTAAGCGGGTACCGTGTACCGCCATGTATCACGACTTTGATTGGTCTTTCGGGCTAAGCACTAGCACAGGAACCATTTAAAGTGGCGGGGTATCGATGACTCGACAAGTAGTCTACGCCCTCGCTAATAGCGCCATCGACAGGTCGATCTTTCGGACCTTGTACAGCACCTCCGTTTAGGTTGCGATCTGTCAAAGGAGGCTCAGAGTGTCAAGATGCCCGCCTATAGTGGTCCGCTTGGCAGAGCTGCCCGCTAATATAAAGAACGTTGTTAGGTGTCCCGATGTTGCAGGACCACCGCTACGGTAGCTGCTCCCAGTTCACATTCCCCTCAACGACAGCTGGACAAGATGGTGTCGTATCCTCGATGGATGTCTACTGAACGTATCATTGTTATCGGTGAGTCCACCTCAGCTTGAGGTCTCCATCCCCAGTCTTCAACGAATTTTGCATAGCGGTTTTGCAGGCCTTCGCGTACATTGTGATTGCAGTGAACGCGGCCTATGCTAACGAAACTCTCAACACGACGCTCATAGTCGATGGGGTCCTCGTCTGGCCTCAGAGCACTATCGACACGTTCGCCGCACTGAACATAGCGGTCGCAGGGCTATCGAACATCGTCATCGGTACCTTGTGAGTGGTGAACTTCATCCCGTGCACATACTGTCCTGACGCTTACATCATCTCGTAGCGTCGCTATTGACTTCTTTAGACGAAACGCTTTTACTTCCATGATTGTCGTGGAACTCTGCACACTCTGTGTCCTTGACATTCTGTGGCTCTCAACTGGAGCGTACACCGCGAGCAAGTGGTCTCCCGTGAGCGAATTCTGCTCGGAAGTTCAGAAAGTCAGCGGCGTGCAAAACGTCAAAACGGCGTGTTCGTGCATTCAGGCGAGCATGGCCTTTTCTTTCCTCAACTTCTGCATCCGTATGTATCATGATGGTTGCATCTTCTCCGCTTGACTGATCATCTTGTTCTAATATGTTTGTGTTCACGTCGGCAGTGACGATCTACCTCACGATGCTCCTCACGCTCGCGCTGATCTTCTGGTACAAGGGCATCCCCGTCTGGAAGCAGAGCGTGCGCGATACGATACTCATCGAGGTCCCGGAAAGTGCGCCTGAACCTGCCACACCCGCTGCTCAGCCTGCCTACACCATGAATGCCACTGCGCCTCCGGCGTCGTACGAGCCAACGCAGTATGAGGCCACAAAGTATGAGCCGACGAAGTATGGAACACCGAGCGCGATGACGACGCCGACCCTTCAATCTGTGCCCTACCTCTCGACGCCGCAGAATCCTCCAGCGAATCCACCTGCAGGCGGCAACGTCATCCAAGTGTAGAAGTTTCCTGAGCACGCGACGACGTATCCTCGATGCCTTATGTAGTTTTATCTCCCTTCCCTTTCCCGTGGTCGTATATGTTCTTGTATGGACTTTTGGCGTATCGCGAGCATCGATTGCATATACTGTGCACATCTTAGGCCACGTAGGAATCACAGCACACCGAGATTCCATCCGGAAACGTAATGAACAGGTGAGCTGATATCGACTGTGATCACTGTCCTCGTTCTATCAGCTTCGACTTCCCTGGGATAGCTGCCTGATGCTGTAGCTTCATGATTCCAGCGACCCCTCAGCGACGTCTTGTGAACTCAGAGTCTCGGACCGATCAGTTACACCCTCGGCCTCTGCTTCCATTACTGATGCGCGATCCAGAGGTTCGCCCATATTTCCAACGATATCGTCAACTGTCGGTATTCTGAAGTTCGGTACGCTGAATTGTGAAAACCGCCCCGCTGGCATGGTGGTCGTACCGGCAGTCCCTTCGTTTTCGTGATCGTCCAATTGACGTAGGTTGATGATGAACCGCGAAATCAGAATTGAAGGCATTCTGTGTCTCTTCAGAATCATAATAGACGCGTAAGCTGTTTGGAGACTCACACTTGGGTTATGGCTGATACGGGATTCGCGTTCTCGAAGGTTGGCTGGAGAGGGAAAGGCGACTGAGTCAGCGGCTCTGTCGTCGTCGACATCGGGAAATCGTACCACAATGTCAACGAGAAGCTGGAGTATGTTCAGTATCAACAGAACACTGCGAAGCTCAATTTAGCAATGATTATGACCGAGATATTGAGCTGTCCTACAGGAAGTAGAGGCTGCCTATAGCATCATATTGTCAACTGACGGTCCGAGGAGTAATTACTATCATACATACCATCTCGAAGCAAAGTTGAGCTAATGCTGACGCTCATACCCAAAGAGGACGCTTGTCGGACTTGGGAGTACGTCTTCATCCATGTTACAAGTAGCACCGTGGCATCTGCACCGATTAAGCACAGGCGTGTAGCAAGACTAACTGCTGTTGCCGTCAGCTTCGCCATAAATAGGAACGAAAACACGTACTGCTGAAGTTGATCAAGGTGCTCAAAAAATGACGTGCGATGGATAGAGTTGTAGGATTAACTCACTGAAGAAAAGTCGAGCCGGACACAGTAGACGTGAAATAACAGGATGCGCCAAGTACCGGATCGTCCACGAAATAATAGGTCAATTGGCTGTATAGATACTACGATGTAATCAGTGAACGGCACGTTTAGACTATAAGACCAAGAAGAACTTACGCCATTTGTTACTGCAGGAACTGATCCCAGAAGGAAGACAAGACCCGCGATAAGATATGTTCGGTTCAGCAGCACAAACACTCGTAGGGCGGAAAACACTGGAAACATAGGTTAAGTAAAGATCTGGATTTCAATACAAGGCCTGGGACTTACTCGAAGTGATAACGAAAGGAAGGAGCTGGATCAGACTGAACACGACTCTGAAACCAAGGCCGTGGCACCTGAAATTCGCGCTCAATTTTCAGATATCGGCTGCCGGTATAGCTGTGGTTACATACGTCTGAGAAGACATGACGATAAGCAAGCAGCGAGCAAGTAAGATGGATAGCACGTACCTGAGGACTTGCCGGCGTTATGGTAAGAATTGTCGATATTAGAAGGGTATAGCGATTGATGACAAAGAGCCATGTAACCCCAGTCCACTTTCGCTGCCAAAGCAAACCGAACTCGCCTTTGAAGTTGAGGAGATATTCATAACAGGCGATTGCTGTTGATCGATATGAGCGGGTATATTCTTTACTTGGGGGACGGAGGACGTACTTGTCACCACGTTTTCCATGTGATTCAATATGACACTGTTGCAGTAGATTAGGTCAACGCTTCTTTTACATGCGTGAGTGGTGATAAGACCTACTCGGCTTGGAATTCAGATACAATGTCTGGTGAAGACATCTTGCTGATCTTGAGAGGAGCAGTGGCTTGATGATGAAGATCCTAGGGACACGTCTCCCCGCCTTACATAGCAGCCCTGAACGCCGATATGAACGCTCCTTCAGACCATCTCCGCAAGGTCTAAGCTACTCTACGGCTGAACAACAAACAAACGGAGCTGCAGCAAGTGGCTATCAAGGGTCTTTGATCGCCATGATACAGATTTACCAGCCTTGCTCATGCCTAACTGAGATCGGTCAATAAGACGTAGCGGCGGTCAATGATATCAGGAAGATTATCGCTGGGATTGTGGTTTCAGCTGTAAGTCCGAGTGCTTTGTGTGACCGAATGAGCTTGATCAGAAAACTTCACTGCATGTCTGCAGCCGAGATATGCAGGTTCAGGAACCGGGCTGATGGACTACGCCAAAATCCAACTGCAAAACGTCTTAAGCATATGACGATAGGTATGAAAAAAGACTCACGAATTCGACAAATTTATCAAGAACGGCTCTTTACACTCAGACCAAAAGCCGAGCACGCCACTCGCGGCCTGCGAGAATTGTGCTAGTAAAATGCAGAGAATAGAATGCTCCATGAGGTACAATGGCACTACGCAAATGTCATCGATTGAAGTCGTTCCGGAGGGTGCGATACCAGTGATGTGACAGCGGGCGATGTCCGCTGTTGAAAGCCACAAATCCGAGATGGAAAGCCGTTGCCTGATAGTATTTGACCGCGTTAATTGAACCCATACGTATCTAAAGAACAGTAAGTGGAAAATACTCGAACTGCGCGAACATGCTAGCGCTGTGAACGACGATTTGCCCAAGACCGGTAGGAGAAAGATCCATCCATCCCAGGGAGCCGTTCACGGTTCAGCTAGGAACGCGACGCGTGACGTGACGCGTTACTTACATGTTCCGGACCGGAGCTTCCGTCGTCACGCTTCCTGTCAAGCTCGCGCAGTCGGCAGCGTCTGCCCTTCGTCTTCTTCATTCAGACCACGATGTTCTCCTTACCAATTGGCGTGTGTAGAGCTGCTGCCCGTAGCCGAACGACTGTCAGCCGTCTCCAAAAATACTACAGGGGCTAGGTATATTTTGTCGTCCGTGCTTGTACAGGAATGGCCTCACCTCCGCGGACGGCCCGATGGCAACCTACGCAAAGGCGACCTATAACGCGGCCAAATACGCGTCAAACCGCCCGACATACCCGCGTCAGTTGTTTGACTCTGTGTTTCGGTTCCATGAGCGAGGTGCGAACGCGCGGTGGGATACAGCTGTAGACCTGGGATGCGGTCCTGGTGCGTGTCAACCTTCGATATACTGCAGCACTTATTGCGTACTGATCGTACGCACATTCATTAGGACAGGCAACGACGGAGTTGACTCCGTTTCGTAAAGTCATTGGGGTGGATCCTAGTGCGAAGATGATTGAGCAAGCTAGGCAAACAATTGCCTCTAGATCATCCAACCAGATCGAGTATATTCAGTCTCCTGCGGAGAGCATGCCTTTCCTCCCCAATGGAAGCACTGATATGATAGTCTCAGGTCTGCACTGCTTCTTAGGTCTGTATAAACCCTGACAAGAACCGTGGTTGTCTGTAGCACAGTCTGGACATTGGTTCAATTGGTCGAAGATTTGGGAAGAGGCTGCCCGAGTGCTGGTCTCGGGTGGCAGTCTAGCTGCTTGGGTATGCATTTCCACCTCTACCCTCCTCTTATATGTTGAAATCTCGTATATCAGGGATACTCAGAATTTCGTCTCTCCAGATATCCCAGTGCAACTCCGCTGATTCACGAATACTCCCAAGGTTCTGATCCTGCCAACTCGTTGGGATCCCACTGGGAGCGTCCTGGACGAACTATTCTGGACGAGCACTTTCTAGCCATCCCGGATCCGAACACAATCATTCCAAACGCTTTTCAGGACTTTACACGCGTCTTCTACACAGGCATGCGCATTTCCAGTTATACTTGGCACTGTCATGCAATTTTGACAAAACTTCCCGTGACCAACAGGTGACCACCATCCTCATCTTCCGAACCCCCGTCCCGTCCTTTTACGCAAGAGGATGACCTGGGATGACCTGCTGGCGTACCTGCGCACCTTCAGTGCATTGCATACCTATCACCAGAAATACCCGGACGACCTGCTGCGATCGGATGGAGATATCGCTGTGCGCTTTTGCAAGAGGCTCCAGGCTGAAGTCGCCCAGCACAAGAATAGGAGCGCAGGAGGCCTCTCCGACGATATAGACGTAGAGTGGCCCGTAGCACTGATACTTGCTCGTCGTAAATAGTGTGCATTAATTTCAGAGAATGGTGTAAAGCACTGGTAGACACTACCCAATGTAGATGATCAAATATTAATGTTATGGACTCGCATTTTGAGCACTGTCTACAGCGTCGTCGGCCGGCGTTTTGAACCATCCGCACTTGACCCGTGCATCCCATCATTTCATCTCTCGCTCATGCCTCCGACCTTCCGTCATATATGAAACTTATCCCATGAACTATTACTGTTAACTATTACACCGACGCTGTCCACTCTTTCAGCAAACAACCCTCCCATCGCGGGATAATCTCGTTTTCAACCCTGGTGCTATTGTGCTCATTCTCACTGGCATTCGCTTCGCCTGCCAATGAAACGGTTCTTTCGCGAGCGAAAGACCTCCTTTAGTTCGAAGTCAAGACAATCAGTCGCCCCATCTGCACCTCCAGAGTCGCCAAAGGACTCGGAAGCACCTCTCTTTGCTCGCTTTGCCACGGTCCACCGCCGCCCTTCACAAGATGGACCGCAGAAGCCTGTTGTGTCGGCACCCATGCAACTCTCCTCGCGTGCGAGTAGGACGAGCATAACGCGGTCCATTAGGAGCAGTGGGGAAGGAGGTCGGTCTCAGGATCGCACATCCAAGTTGCTTAAGAAAAAGCCGAGCACTAGGCAGGAGCAAAAGCAAGAACCAGAGCTAAAGGTACTTGCCTCACCCCCTGCGCGTTCCTCATCCAGACTACCTCCTACAGTGCCGACGTTGTCCAATATACCCCTGGAGTCCCACCAGCTGGACATCGCCGCTGTGCTACATCCTGAACAGAGCCAGTCCTCCTCAAATGAACGCGATGAGCGTTCTGCTGACTTTGCAGGGCGCCGTCGCTCCGTCTTCGCCGGCCACTCTCCCCAAGCAGACTCGAAAAGGCTTACCAGAACGGAGTCGTCTGCATCATTATCCTCGGAGAGCTCAGCCTCAGGCTCACGGTCACCCTCTCCCCGCCGACGACTAGTCGTCCGCAATGCCGACCCGGAAGCAGACCTCGAGGCGTCCTATAGCGCTGGCCAGTCGCTCGCTGACGTCTCGAGGGCTATTAACGGCTCTATCTCATCACCACAGGCACATGCAGAGAGACCTTTATCTGGACCAACGGCTTTGCTGTATGCTTATCATGGACTCCTTGATGGAACTGGATTCGAGCTTCCTGCGGATACGAGTACGGGCGCAGACACGCGAGGAGAGGTTGTTTCGAGAAGGGAAGTTACTGCGACCTTGCTATCCGCACCGTCTCCCTCCAAGATGGCTGCGTCGTCCTCCCCATCATCTGCTCACGTTCGTAGCAGCCCGCTGAACGGTGCTTCTACGCCGGAGAAGAGCACAGATAGGCAGTCCGCGCCTCCTGGTCCTCCTGCTGCATTGCTGCAATCAAGTCCGAGCATAAACCGGAAGAAATACTCGCCCATAGCTGCTTTCGGCCTTCCTGTTTCTCAACCCACTACAACTTCGGTAGCAGCGATGCCAAGTAACACCAGTAATGGTACTGAACCTAAACAGGTAAACAGCATGCTTTGATATCCTGATCTAACTCACGGTCATTTCCAGGCACCTTCGCTCAATGCTGCTTCTGCACGGCCCCCTCCGAATACCGACAAGAGTGCCGCCGAGGTTCGTGCAACGCCATCTCCGCCTGTCGTGCCTTCCACCTCTCCTCCACCGCGTTACTCGCCGCCTAAGCCTCCCAGGCCACCAGAAAAAGAGGATTCTGGTATGACTCGCGAGCCTGTGATGATCCCGGACCATGGCAAGGAGAGGGGAAGGAAACAGAGCGAGAGTAGACACGACGTACCAGTAGAGCAGTACGGCGATTTCGATCGCTATCCGAAACCAAGACGCAGCGATTCTACCACTCAAGCTCAGAGGTCGAGGAAAGATTCACGATCACGCCGTCCAGCTCAGGACCCGTCGACCGTTCCGTCGCCGACTTCGGCACCGGCACCAGTGTATGAGAGGACAGCGAGTCCTAGGGAGCGCATTGCTCATAGTGCTTCTCCAGGATCGTCACATACTCAGTATCACGCCCAGTATCAGCCACAACCTGCATACCAACCACAGCCTCAGGTCCGGACCCAACCTCAGTACTACGCGCAGCCCCAGTACCAAGTTCAGCCTCCGTACCAAGCGCAAACTCAGTACCAAGCCCAACCTCAGTACCAACCACAACCCCAGTACCAGCCCCAACCTCATTATCAGCCGCAACCGCAGCCACAGCCGCAACCACCACAGTCGCCTACCCGGTATGCACCAAGCAGACAGAATTCGTCTGCGTCGGTGGCGACTCAGAGCAGTGCAACACGCCGGCCGTTGATCTTCCAGGCTATGGAGACGACTTCTGAGATCCAAGACAATGTTGAGATGGCACCGGGAATCGTGGGCATGATTGGGAGCGCATCGGTGCATGCGAAGACAGAGGAGGGCTACCATGCATATGCATACCCAAACGGACCACAAGGTGGATATAACGGGGAATCTTCACATGCACATCAGAATGCGAATCCTTATCCGAGTCGTCAAGCAAGTGTGTCGAAACCGTTGCCTGATCCTAGACGCGGGCAGGCGGAGATGAATGGCAACGCAAGCTTGGATACACCGACGGTGAAAAAGAGGCATAGCAAGCTTCACAAGGCTCCTTCACAAAGCAAGATCGACCCCGTCCGCGCTATGATGCATGCCATGGAGAAGAGGCACGCAGAGGCGGTGCCACCGCCTTCGAATGGGACGTCACCTGAGGGCGAGTATTCGCGTCGACGCAGCGTGCTAGTGCGCAAACATTCTGCTCCGGTTGTTCCCCAAGTAGATCCTCGGAGGCTTTCTCAAGTCGTGGATCCGCAGGCACAGGCGCAGATGGATTGGCAAAACCAGAACCATGGCTTCAACATTCCCTCAGGCCGTGAGCTGGGTCCCCGCGAGAGTGTCGTACGGCGGGGAAGAGATGGGGTGAGGCACTTGACGGAGAAGCAGAGGGAGATGTTGCATCGTGCGTCGTACGTGGGCGAAGTCAATCCACAGCGACCTCAGGTTGTCGTGCCTAGAGGGCGTCCAGCCATATACCAGCCTACGCCTGCGCAAGCGCAAGTCGAGCACGTCCAACGCATCGACCAACCTCTTCCGCCGGTACAACCGCAAGCCGGATACATAGCCCGTATCGAGCAACCCCTCCCACCTCCGCCGCCGCCTCCACATGACTATGCCGAGCTGAGACCAACTTCTTATGTCTCATTTCAAGGGGATATGAGAGTGGAGATGCCGATCCCTCAGTCTCAGGCGCAAAGTCCTGTTTCTCAGCCATATTATTCGGCACCCCAGAGTCCTCATTCGCCGGGTTCGGGGCCGTATACACCTTATTCGCTCAACTCCGGACCGCATACACCTTATTCACTCAACTCGGGACAACACACCCCAGAGATACCGCCCCAGTACGGTACCCCGCCAGAACCCCCTGCAGACGTCCCCAGCCTACCGGAACCGGATCTTCCTGAATACCAATACATAGTGCAGGAGCGTCCACGTAGTACATATCAGTCTGAGGCCCTTCCTGCGCCTGTGATCGTCCCAGATGAAACAGCACAGGTCACTCCGGAGGCTCACAACGACTCCCCGCCAGCTCAGGTTCCGTTTCCGGCTTCGCCAGAAGAGTCACCTCCCCCACAGCCGCGCCGGAGTACGAAGAAGCGGAGGGATCGGATGCGATCTGAGCCTACAGACGGCCAGGAGTATACAAGTGATACGAAACAAAGAGGTAGATCGGCTACCCCGACGTTCTATCCTCTTGTCCGCCATCTACAAGATCCTGCGTTGCTCGAGTGCCTGCTGGACTATCTGTCCTTCTACGAGTGGACGACTTTATGCAGAGTCAATAAGCAAATCCGCCATACTTTGTGGGTGACTGGCAGAGAAGAGACTCTGCAGCGGTACCTACGGACCGTAGGGTACACGAAATGGCTGTGGCAAGACTCGGAGCCGTTGGTGCTTTCTGTGCAGGTACGTAGTATGTCAAATAGACCGCTGTCACCATTCCTGATGCTAGCTACAGGATCTTTGCGAGTATATGCGGGGTGTTTCGATCCCGTCGTATAAATATGCTCAGATTGCCAACAGTCATCTGCAGTCTCCAGGACAGACAAACCCTCAGACACTGCACGAGCTTGTGCATTCGTGTCGTGCTTTCACTCGCGTCGTCCTGCGCCTTCGCTGTCAAGCCGAGGCTGAGGCAGCTCATAATGCTCGTCTTACGCTTTATCAGACGCCGTCTATGGCCTCGTTACCGTCCCAGGGTCGGGTTCCTTCGAATTACAGAGGCGACAGCTTTTCGCGCGCCTCGAGCCGTGCTCCCTCGCCTTCTTCATCGTACTCCCAGCTCCCTCCCTCTCGTACGCAGACAATATCGTCGTCACGCCAGCGCGGCGGGCGAGGAAGCCACAACAGCTTCCAATCGCCGTTATTCCGCCTCCGACGGGCGCCTCTGTTGCAGGTCTTCGTCCCCTCGCCGGAAGGCGACTGGTTGTCGGACGCGAGTGTCCTAGAGTGTGAGGCTGAGTTGAAACGGGCCGGTGTCACGCATCTGCTGAGAGCAGGCGATGTAGTATGGGATGTCGCTGCGGGAGACGAAGGGAACGTTGGTAGATTAGTATGGGATGGAAATTACCTTATCGTAAGTCTCTTTCGAAGTTTACCTTTCTTTGCTCACCCTGTGCATCTCAGGACCTTGATTATACATACTCAAGGATCGGCGACCCACCTCGATACCTCCCATCACTCGCATTTCCGCCATCGTACTTTCATCGCATCATACGAACACTGGGTAGCGGGAATCCTGTTGTGCGCATCGACGTCTCGCCCTGGGGAGAGGATATCTTAGCAAACGTCAGGTTGCTGCAAGATAAAATCAGGATGGAGACGTACGTCCATAATGCTTCTTCAACCTACCTTACTGACTCTGGGTATGTATAGACCGCAGGGTGGCTTCCACAACGTTGTGCGCTGGGTGCACCGGTCATCTTTCACCATACGTGCTTCGCGGGGTAGCAAGTCCATTCGCTTGTCGATGCCGCACACCGCTGGCCCTGGGCCCTCCCCTACTGGTGCTTGGGTGGTGGATCCCGACTGGTTTGGTACCGTAGTCGTCGAGATAGAGGGCACGAACGAGGGTAAGGAAGACCTTCAAGCTCGCTGCTGCGCTCTCACGACAGGCCGATCTCGTCCCGATCCCGAGGTAGAGGACAGTAGAAAGGTATGGAGGATCCTGAGGGAACGAAGGTAAGCGTCCATGATGACTATGCGCGCGGCCTATCCGCTGACCCTTCGTCCAGTCGACCTGGCGAGATATGGATCCGCGCAGTCAGCAGGAAGGAGAGACTTATATCCGCATAAACAAGATAACACCTCCTAGACATCACCAGAACCAACATTTTTCCAAGGGTTTATGTAGAGGCTTGTGGGTTTAGTGTTGTAATAGTTGTACGAGACACTGTTGTACTCAGAAGTTTGTATTGTACGTTTCCTCGAAAGCCTACGGGCTCAGTTAACGGCCGCGGAATCCGCGGCGTCGGTAACTTCCGAAGCGCTTATGTTCTTCCTAAACGGATGTCCAAGTTTGTTGCCAAGTTTCGGTGACTGCGCTGCTGGCAAGAACGCCGACATATAGACTCTGAACATGCCACCATCCGTAATGAAAGAGTGAGTTCCACAAGAGAATCACAAAAATATAACTGATCCATGCACAGAGTGTCTTTTGCCCTCCGAAGAGCGTGGTGGGAGCTTGTTCCCGACCGACAGCATCGAAAACCACTAACGTGGAGCAATGTTCCTAATGCTCTCGCCTACCTCGGCCCCTTTCTGTTCATGGCATATCTAGTGAGAAGAAGAGACACGAGACTGATTCGTCTTCTTCTCATGCCTACAGTCGTTGTAATGGCCGTACGATGCACCTTTTCGTATGACTGGTTCAGCCCCGAGCTTTATTTTCTCTCGTGGATGCGCGGTACGTCATCTCCTTTCTTTACAATCAATGTGTTCAGCTCTCATGTATTTACACTTAGGCATATTCGGATTGACTGCGGCTATCATAAGCATCGACTTCGGCTGCCTGAAAGAAGGTAGATACAAAGTCGGGGAAATCACTTTACCTGCGGTCTACGAACCTTCCTCGTCCAACAACCAAGATAATGGAGAAGGCCCTGCTAACGGGCATCCGAAATTTTTGTCTCCATGGATGATCGACGCGTTCGAAGTCGCTACCGCTTTACGAGGCATAGGCTGGGAATTTGGCAAAGGTGTCTATATTCCACCGCACCCAGTTCCTGTCGACAACCGTACAGCATTCTTGAAATACACTTTCACCCAATTTACGAGATCTTATCTCTGTGTCGACCTATTGAGTTTCCTCATGAAGCTTGTACCTGGTATAGGCACCACCGATGGAGGCAGCATTTTCTTCACCGATCTTCCTCTCGTCCCCCGTTACGTGGTCTCCACTCTTATTACCGCGGGCACCGGAGCGCTTGCGATCAACGGATTTACGTGCGGATACGCCCTCCTCAGCCTCCTTGGAGTGGGCCTCCTCGGGCAGTCACCGGCTGCTTGGCCGCCACTCATGGATAAACCCTGGAGCGCCGAATCTTTACAAGATTTCTGGAGTCGACGCTGGCATCAGCTGCTCAGACGGACATTTCTCATCTTGGGAGGCATACCTTGTGGATGGGTTGCCGGACGCATCGGTACAATAATCGGCTCCTTCCTTGCCTCTGGTCTACTCCACGAAGGCGGCATGTACCTCCTGGGGAGAGGGCTCGACTTCCGGGTCACGGCGGCTTTCTTTATGCAAGGTGTGCTGGTAGTTCTAGAATACATTTTCAAGCTCGCCACCGGTCATAGAGTAGGCGGAAGATGGGGTAGGATATGGGCCTGCGTTAATATATTCATATGGACTCAGCTATTAAGTAAGTGTTACATTAACATGGTGTAATCCCTTTACTTACTCAGCCTATTCTATAGTTGACTCGTGGTATGTGCGTGGACTCGGAGGTACAGGCTCTATCCAGCCATGGACGAGTATCTCAAGGCTGATATTGCTGCCCATGTTACGTGTCTTTCTACCGGGTCTTGCGGCATGATACAACGATCATCCACTTTGATGTCCATCGCCGCATGCCTGTGCCACATCTGAAAACAATGAGATATCCGTTGATCAATCTGTGCTGTCCGCGCAATCTTTTGGTACAACGCCACCCAGACTGTAATCAAACAGATTATCCGGCCGAGCTCTAGGGAAACACTCCTTTCTGAAGAAAGATAGATCAGAATTGCAACAGAAACCCTTATGGATACAGAAGCCGGCTAGATTGTTGGTACACCCTTGAAAAGTTACAAAATTCCATGAAGCAGAACGGAATTGGGATAAAGGAGCTTGATATCCACTCGAAGCCCAGGAATACCGGTTGTATCATCTGTTAGGGCTCACACGATGACGGTAGGGTGGTATTTCCTGTGCGAGATACCATAATCAAGTTATGAACATGATATGGGAATGAAGTAAACGGCTTTGCTTACGGCCTGTAGTCTCGGAATTCTAAGCCCGACTCCGTTTGGGAGTGGACCGCGATGCCCACAGACTCGTCCTGAGACAAGTCGTTGAGCGAATCTACGTGATGCGAGGACACGGCGGATGCCTTGCCGAATGGTATGGTGCTCGGGTTGAGTGTGCTGGGACTAGGAAGAGAAGACATGCCGCGATCCGTCGAGAGCTGGGACAAATGAAAGGAAACCACGTCTCTGGACCGTTCTCGGAGGCCCTCTCGGGCGTTGAGCCTGTGGGTGTATCCGTCAATTCGAGCTCGCTGGGCAAGGTAAAGACTGACATGGCGAGATATGCGTTGACATATACTATGCGAACAGGGTCAGAATGTCGTTGACAGGACTGTACCGGACTTACACTTGCTAAGCTGAAAGTAGACCGCCACATAGATTAAATCATGGGGCCGGGATGCGAACTAAAAACATATAACTGAGTACAACTGCATGTGAAAGTCACGCATTCGGGACTTACCAGGATGAGGCTGACACTTGATGTCATACTACATTCCATGAGTCTTCATACATAGATGGAAGAATCATCAAAGAAAGCTTACGCTGTTAGTAGACCTTGAGGCAATTCGTGAGAAGAGATACTAGCGCTTCACGTATCATAAAGTGACTTACCCGTGTTGACAATGTATGCCATGAGAATATTGATGAGTGATTCTGTTCTGTATGTCGGGTAAGCGTACAAGTCTGATGCTAGAGATATAGAAAGCTTATCTGACCTCCCAATCCCTGTTCTTGATGTGTGTAGACAATAACACAGGAAAAGAGCGACGAGGGTATCTCCGGCGAATCCGGAACCGAATTCTAAGTAAACGAGGACCTAGAAGGAGGATGAGACAGTTCAATTAATATAGATCAACCAGTGCGAACACCCACGTCTAATTTCTGAAGACCAGCGAATGTGGTGTGGAAGCTGAAATAAGAGCGAGGTTTGAATGCATCTTCGATGATGATCCAACGATAGAACGCACGCTTTGACGGTAATAACTTCACAAGAGCTATGAGTAACGTCATCCTTATCAGTGGCTGGGCACTCACTGATACTACAAACTGCATCAAGTTGGTCAGTCACTTCCCATTTTCAAATAATTGGGAACTCACCGATATCCAAGATGGTAACGATAGCCTGCGGTAGTTGAGTACACGAACGGTTTCTTTGATAATGACGAACGTACGATGCACGAAGTAGCAATCCAGTTGCTATGGCTCACTACACGATGAAACACGTTAAGTACAGGAAAGCGGCTGAAATAATGACACGTACATCGGTAAACTCTCCACGCAAACATGCTACAAATGGTTGGTCAGCGCGACCATTTTGCATTTCGTGCGTGTTCAGAAATCCCACCTTCGAACAACCGTTTGTGTAACAGACTTTTTTGGCAGTTAGTCGACGTCAGTGGTTGGAGCAGAATGGACTATACCGTGACGGTAACATGCAGCTGGAATAAGATATGAGTCAGCCGTCTCAAAATAGGAAAAGAGTAATGACTGACGATAATGCTCCTATTTCACCGTGGACTGAGTCAAGAGTGAATACACACTGTATACCTTCACTCACCAAACAGGATTCTGAAGAGACAGGATGTTCCCATAGTTCACAACCATGTACCAATACAGGATGTGGCAGATTAAACACATATCGAAAGTATCGAGGACCCTAGACAAATCGAACGGTTCGTGTCAGAAGCACAATTAGCAGTAAGGCGACTTGCCATAGGACAAACACCTGAGATATATATCTAGTCTAAGACAATATTCAACACAGAGTCTCTCTTAACGCACCACTAGTTTTAGTAGCAGACGATCTCCGTGACTACGCTGATAGAAGACCGCGGTTTGCGTGGACGTAATACCGTAAAGTCTAGAGTAATGTCATTTTAGTGATTCTAGTACATCGGACTATCAACACGTTGATTACATTGCGCTTACGAGGCCACCCAGTAGCAGTGCGCCAATGGTATCGCTGAGGCTGAGACCAGAGACATCGCTCTCCGACAGTGGGGAAGCTGGAGACTGGGACATGGGATGACTAGTCGAGTGTTGGTCCTTTGGGGAGAAAGCCAAATCCAGTGGCAAATAGAGGTCGCCCGAGCTCAAATACGCCCGTCGTGTCTTGGAGCATAGAGCAAAAGAAGCCGGGGTACCAACCACCGATTGGGGACTTTTATCGGGGAGGATGACGCCCATCTGTTGCGCATCACACAATTAAGGAAGGTTGGCAAAAGCAAGCGACAGAACCTACATGTTCAATTCTCCGGCCGAAACCAGGGCACAGCCTGCCGTATACATGGGGGAGGAATGAGCGAGGTGCAATACAGTCTAATTGCACATGGAAGGATCTCAGGGCACTTCCGGAACCGCGGCTTCCATTAAGTTTATATCGCACGGTTGTATCACGCCTAATTCAGGGCTGTCAGCAAGCGCAAAGACCTTGATGAAGTATAGCTATAGATCTAGTGTCACGATTCATGATATCGGCGGCCGCGAAACAACGAAGACGGTTATGTGGATGAGACTTGGGGAGCTGACCGTATTATTACCGCACGCGACTGACGCAGTCCAGCAAACAGGGTGCGTATTCGACGAAGCCATCAGGAGTTCGGTGGCAGAAAGAGCCCTCGATTGAAATCCTGCCTTGGTGTTCAACGGTCGCCCTGATCGGATACGTAGAAACTGTTTCTGACATCAGTTTCTGGTCGTCTGAGACTAACGACCGATTATCAGCGTTTCGGACACTGTGGACTTACGAGGTATTCGGAGGTAGTTTGATATACACCTTGAACTAGAGAAGACAATCTCCTGTCACTGGCAACTTCGTCGTGGAGCCTGCGTATTTCACGCGTAGTTTACCGCAATGACCCATTGCAGGTGGAAGGAACTAACTTCTTAGGGCAAACTTCAAGCGAATAAGGGTTTGTGCGGAATTTGCCGTTTTAGCGCTCTACGCTTAGAGAGAGAGAGACGCTTGTTCAAATACTTAGACCGCGACCACGGTAACGTTCCTAGCTTCGTCAACCTGCAGAAGAAGCAGGCATCTTCAGACCACAGCCAAATATACACTGTAACCCAGGTTGCATCATATGCCCATAGTTCTGTTAAAACTGTCACGCAGAGTCTTGACCGCCGCACTCCCACTCGCCTGAATCGATCCTATCTGCAGCAAAACGTTGGGCTAATTGCTCTTCATATGTGATATGACCCACAAATATCTTCGTAGGATACGCATACCTGTACGTATACTCTCACAGAGCTCGACTAATATTTTCCGTTCTGATATCCCAACCGTCTTCAGGAAACCCTGGCGCTTGAGACGAGCTTCCATCCCATCCCTCTGCCATCATCGCCACGGCAAGCAGTAGCGCACCCGATCCTGGAAAGTATGGCGTTGGGACCCGGACTCCGCCTATCGGCATACCGACATCGTCGAACTGGAATAGTGGGTGCAGGAGCCACTCAATTGCCTTTTCGCTCTCTCCATTGCGCGCTGCAGACATGGCGAGCATAGGAAAGTCCCATCTATCGTATTTTAGCGATGAAGCTGAGACACTTGAAGCAGATTCGTACTGACCCCCAACAGTTGCTGATGTTCCACGTCGTATAAACTTTGTCCGCGGTCAATTTTGCGATGGTGGCGTTCACCCCAGGTACAAGTGGCAACCAACCGTGCAGACCGACCATGGCGGGGTGGTCATTTATATATGCCGGATCCGTCCAGAAATCACTTTCCAATCCTTCATAGACAGCGTACAGCCCGTTCTCAACGGGAAGCGGCGCCAGCTGCATCTTGACATCGTTCCAACCTCTTGGACTCTCCGCCTTCAACCGTGTCATCCATGTTTCGGCCAGTTGAAGTCCAAACCGCCAGTATGCCAGCTCAAATGCGGGGTTTCTAGTAATGTTAGGACTAGTGTCTTCGCTCACGACATCTATCATGATTCGTTAGGTAAACTCTTAGGAGACCGTGTCAAGATCACGCACACATGGGAGGACCAAGATCATAGAAACCGCTGGATGCGTTTGGCCAAGCGAACACCGACATCCAGTTTGCAGTCTCGCTAATGACTTCTTCCCATTTGAGAAGAGTCTCTACAGACGGCCGCGCTCGATATTCGTACTCTGCGAAGACGAGGGGATGCGGCTGCTGCCAGATGAGAAGTTCGTTTATTTCTCCTGGAGCCGAACGGCCTGAGGGATCTGTCATTTTGGACCATCTAGCGCCGATAGGGAAGCCTTCCTGGACCTGTGCGCGTTCGATAGATGTGCTCAAGAACCGCGGATACACGGTCAGCGGAGAGTCAAGAACGTCCCAGTTGTTCCACAATGCCCAATGCGCAAGATGCCACCACACTTGCTCCATGTGGAATTTCCCGTACTATGAACATGGAGTCAGCCGGAGCTCATTGAGTATGTGAGTTCGTTTGCTTACCCAGCCATTGTTCACTAAACCTGACTGCACGATTGTCCGCCGTCAGAGTTGCCGAAAACTTCATATCAAGGTCGGGCTCACCTCCTGCGGTGGTAAATCACCAGCCTCGTTGACGCGCATCAAATAGCGCGACAGGATGATCCTCCTCTGGAGTTCTTCCGCCCTGGGATCCGTGGATCCTGTCCCCACATCAATAAAGCCCCCTTGGGACCAGAAGCTCTCCCATGTTGCGGATGACTGCTGCACGAGATCTCCTACGCTTATCACCTGGCTCGGTGAGTGAAGAGAATAATCGATAGACAACTCGAATGTCGACGATGGCTGCTTCGCGAACAAGCTGTAGCGATGTGCCTGGGGCGAATCCCGCGAAATGAGGAAAGGGCTACCACCGACGGACGTGATGAAGGTGGCGTTCACTAATCTGTGAGTAATCTGTGCCTGTATGTTGCTCTGCTTCCCCTCGGCTTTTTCCAGGACTGTCGTATGGTTCTTTGTCATGTTCCAGGTTCCAACAAACGGCGCCGAAAATTTGTTTGATCCGTCATTCCAGGGGAAGTCAAGGAATATACCCAGACGGCCGCGTTGGAGCAAGGCGGACTGGATGATAAGACCGACTGTGCTTGAGCTCTGCGCAGAATACGTCTTCACCGACACCCTTTGTCCGTCATAGGTGAATTGGCTTAACATTGTCCCCGACCATAAGTCGAGCTCCTGCCGCACGTCGTGCAGATCCGCTTCCTTTACATTGACCACCGACCCTCTCTCATCTCTGAACACCAAGCCAATCCTCCCCAAATTGACTCGGTTAGGATTCGCGATTAACCACTGCTCGATTTCTGTATCCGCCCCATCGAACTCGTATTGCACCAGCCGCCCATGGAAATCCCAGCTGGCGCCCCTGTAATTCTCGACATCCGCCCATGTCTTTCCCTCCGGCAGACTGTCGTTCTTCCAGCCCCAAGACGACATGATCGCCCACGGCAAGAATGTCTGTAGTCCGGTCACGTCCGCTCCAAACGCGAAGTTGCCGTTGCCCACTTGCATAGGCGTCGTCGCACTCGATGACGTTCGTACAGGGTTGAAACGAGCTACGATGCTCTTCCTGTCAATCTTCGCAGTCGTCGACGCTGAGCGGCTGAGAGAGCACAGGGCCGCTAGAGCTAGAAGCATGACAAGACTGTACAGCATCATGACTACGCTCTGGAAGAGAAGTGGGCAGTGAGCCAGTACGATACTCGGTTTTCAGCTGGCGCAGATGTATGGTATAGCGAAGGTTTGCACCTCATTGGCGGGCCGGCAGAGGCATCATATGCTCACAAAGTAAGAGTGTCTGTTATGCGTCATTGGTTGAAGCGTATTGTAGGTCTGCGCATGAGACTCACCTGACGATCCCCAATGCACATGAATAGACCTCTCCATATCCGCTTCGATTCTCACGTTGGGCCTTTACTGAATGGCGATGTCACAACATACCCTCATCTGACTTGTCTTCAGAATGTGAAACCAATCTGTAATGCGCATTGCAAACGAGACTAAAGGCTAAAGATACAGTGAACAACCGTACAAATAACGAGAGAGCACAAATAACTTGGTCATGAATGTTTCGCTAACGTAATTTTGTTCCCAATTGTTGATACTCGCGCGCAATGGCGTACATCTCGAGATCCAAAGAAGTCGTGGGCAACGAGGATGTTCCTTCAAATTGCAAGGCTGGACTGGGAGATGGAGTGCAGGACCGGGGGATAAAGGCGAAGGACGGTCTGCGTTCAGCTGCAATGCTGCCTGTGAAGACGGCAAGTTTACGCAATGCAGCATACCCTTTGAGATTGAGGATCATGCGAGAAGCAGTAATGTTGACGACTGCAAGCGCGAAACTAGACAGTTGCATGTTAACATGGATCAAGCATTATTGCGGAGTACTCACTATCTAGCAAGCCCGTTCAGCGTGGGAGGGGCTAGAGCCCAGACTCTATGGTTCGAAATGAGCATGAACATCATTCAGAAGGCTGACGACGACGTACAAAAGAGAGAAAGTAGAGCAGACTTCGGACTAGCATGAGTATGAAGCATCTGTAAGAGGAAGCAATAATGCCTACAGGTAACAGCTACGAAATACAACATCCCTGTAGGCAGAGTAGTCAGTACTCGTGCAGAATTCCTGGTCAATAGTTCGCTCACCATCGCGGTACAAAATGAGTGTCAGAGTGCCCATTGAGCGACAATGGCTTTGTTCAAGGAGGGCGAAGAGAGTCAAGATGAAAAGGAGCGACTCGAAAATGACTGTCGGAAGCCAGACAGACCACAAAAAGGGGGGAATCTGCGCAATTCAGTGGTGGAACCGATGGTAGTAGACGTTGCTGAAACTTACTGTCCCGACACACTGGTGATGGAGCGGCCGTAAAGTCTCTGTAATATGTCTGGTTAGTAGTGAGGGTGCAGAAGTTACGGCCGACTCGCACCTATGACGGGAATTTGCGCCACTGTGGTTATGGCCATGGAAGACACTAAGTAAACCACCCCTGAAGTCCATAGGAACCATCGTATGGAGCGTCGCCCGTTGTGCAGCGCGTAAACTCGAACTGCCATTACCGCTTGTCACGGTCCTCAGCTTTGGGCGGACAGCGAGTCTGTTCCCAAGGAAGACGCACCGTGTATAGACATGAACGAGGCAATAGTCAGGTAGCTCTGCATGATGGTCCACGCTTTGCAGAACTACGAAATAATTAGCTAGGTACAGGGATTAAGCAGCTAATCGCCGTACCATCACAGAGCTTGCGGCTACTCCAGATAATTCTATATGGTTGGACGTTAGCGTCTTATCTTGATGGTTAATCGACGGCCTCAAACGCACCATAAATGTCAACTGCCAGGATGAGGGGCCTATTACTGGGATGAGAGGTGATTAGGTTGTATAAAGAGCAAGGACGTACACAATGTAGCGGTTCTATCGAGCTCGGTAAAATTGATATACTGCAAGTTGATTTGATCCACTCACCAGCAGAAATACTAGGGACACGAATCCCGGGCGAGCCTTCCAGATAAGATCAACCTGGCAGAGGTGGTATCAGAATGGAGGTGATCGAGCATTACTGGGTTACTCACTTCAAGATCCAGCTATGGCCGTTACAAGTATCTTCAGTGAGCTCGTATGAAGCATAATAAAACTCGGCGTACGGTGAGGACATGGTCGTAGAGTAGCGCAACAAACCCAGCCACTAAGGAAGTCAGAGGTTGAAGATCAAAGGGTCGTACGAACATGAGCAAGGGTTTTCCACATACAAGTGAGAGCCCTAGGACGCATGTATCAAAACGTGTTATCCGCGCTGATAGATAGACCTGTACTTACTGAACAGCGGCGCCGTCCTGAGCGGCCGTTTCATATGACACGGCAACGTTCACGCTCGCCATTGCTGCTCGAGCCAGAGACAGCTTGCGCAAGCTCACAACGTAGTAGCACGGAGACCAACCGTAAGGGCGCCTCTTCGAAGATCCATTATTGTATTCCAGCTTCCAGACTTGCGTGACTTATCTTAGCCCGCATCACGGTATGTCAGAAGCCGGATACATGATCCTTAGACTACTTGATCCACTATCACGCATGGCACTGCGCGGCGGGCTCGTCCTCGCGTATGTACAAGGGCTCCGTCCGAGGTGGATAGCCACCTTTGAAACGAAAAGCACATGAATTTGCCTCGAGGTTGGGCGCTGTGCTGTGTATGCAGCAGCCTTTATATGAGGCGGTGCAAAGTTAGCCAGTAGGGTGGGCTGCAGCAATGACACGACATACGATGTTCTGCTCCACAAGCCACAAGGCGCAGTTCGCACAAATCCCCAGCGGTGGAACATATTCGGGAGCGCCATGTCGAATGTGGGAGCTTGGAACGGTATTTTGGGATGCTCCGAGGCAGCGCCCCGCGTAAGTCTGAGAGTTTCCGTTCTGCTAGCCTCTGGAATTTGATCTTGTACAGGCCGTCCACTCAACATATCACTAACCGGTCTTCCATGGATTCTTGTTGAGTATTTTAGCAGCCTCTTTCCGCATGAATCCTATCGCCTCTTCACTTTCTGTGGGATTTAGGTGATCTGTACAGCGCAAGCAGCGCATGTCATATTGCTTGCGGCCTGCAGCCTATTATCGATGCATCAGCCGCATTGTAGTATGATTAAAGATACACAGTTATTGAAACCTTACCTTGTAGAGGATGAAGCACGGGAAACATAACATGCGCATGTTTCCCTGAAGAAGTCTGCGCCATATGCATACTCTTCTTCTAGGCAGTCGGGTCCAATACTAAAGTTGAGGTGCATGAGACACACAGAGTCAGACATAGGATTATTCCTGCTACAAATATAAGTAGGGGTCTCAGTGAGCAGAACGCGATGAAGTTCTTGCACATGAGTTGCTAGATCCAGGGAAAGAGGGAGTGTCATGAGTCTTCGTGGGAAAGTTACCGTACGTAGCCAGTTCGCGGACCCCGAGAACTGTTCACTATGGCGTTGCCTGCGGACGCCCAAACTCGCACAATCCCCTCGGCATGGACACCGCTCGATCCTGCACACAGCATGCAGGAAGCCCTTGAAGCCCTCGAGTCTTACAAGAAGAAGGATCCATCGAAAGGTATATGCTCTTTGAAAGCCAGCAAGTTACTCCCTCTGACGGATATCATATGTAGTGGTCGTGAGGTTCAAAGCGGTGGGCAATGCCCCGATCATGAAGCAGAACCTTTACAAGATCACAGCCTCGAATAGATTTCAAGCAGTCATACAGTTCTTGAGAAGGGAGCTGGGCTGGAATGCTGGAGAACCTCTGGTGCGTCTCCTATGTGGCTACATTGCGTGCTGTTTTCGTTCTCACGCGTCCTCTCCAGTTTACCTACATTAATCTAGCATTTGCACCTGCACCAGACGACACAGTAGCGAACCTTTATAAGGTATGATACAGACAGCCGGTTATCCCATACTTGCTCACTGGTGTTTTTGTAGTCATTTGCGACCGAGGGTCACCTAATAGTAAACTACAGGTTCGTGCTTCGTGCCCTATGTGGATGTTTAAGACTCATGTGCACCACAGTACGACCGCTGCATGGGGCTGATACATACGGTTTCTTCTCCAATATATTTCGGGACTATCGAGTTCAGCGAGTTTGGAAGAATTCACCTGATCTGCGTATCAGCTATTACTTTCTATCCTCAAGACTTGCACGACTAATGTACGTGCTGTGTTGTCGAAAGGCATCGAGTTCCCATAGCATTTGAAGAGCACTCAAAATGATTAGGCACGGAATCAATACACTACATCTCCCTCGGTACCACCATCTCCAGCTTGGCTGCACTGAGGGTTGCGTAGCTTGTCTCAGACAATGAGCTTGATGCTCTGCGCATCGAAGAGCAGATATACCATGCAGATTGGAAGAATTCACTCAAAACATATCGTCATTTGTGGAGAACAGGTCATGCGTTCGTCGAAGAAGCATCGTTCGCACGGCGGGATTGTACCTGAAGATAGATGACATTGTATCCAAAGTACGTTCTACTACTCAAAGAAGATATGAAAAGCATGACAGGAGTACGCGCATGTAGCTAGCTCTATCTAATATTCCGTCTCTAACAGCAGCCTCAAGGGTTCCGTGATATGGTGATCACTTACGAGGAGCGGGATATGGGCCGAGTGGATCGAGTCCCGCTACCTCGCTTTCATTGCAGTCAACATGTCACTCCAACGTCTCTCTATTGTCCACCGAATTCTCGTCAAAGCCATCCTCGTCGACAATATCGATGACGAGCGCTACTGCCTCATTTCATCGATCAATCTCTTGTACCTCAGTTTTACGTAAGCATACGTTTGCTTCCAGCTTTCAGTTCTCAAGTTTGAGCAGCACTGGGCCCTTGAATGTCTCCTTCAGACTTCCAATCCATCGAGAAACTGTCCTCTCGCGAACTTGTAGTCGGATAGTTTAACACAAAACATCACAAGAACTAAGTACGACTTTCCTCCGTCGGCGGCAATGCCGACGATGCATAGAGAACGTAATACGCGTACGCATGCCGAAACTAACTCGCCGACCGAACACGCGTATCTGCACCCCCGCCTCAGATCATCAGCGGTGCTGTTCATTATGGTGCACGTTGCCCTCTGATCTTCAGGGTATATAAGCTGACCGTTGGCAGACCTCAGCTCATCCGCGACTCACCGCTATTTCTAAATCTCGAGCTCTATGCTACAATAATGTCTGCGCCTACAGTCCCTACAAAGCCTGCGGTGCTCATTGTAAGCTCCAAGTTCATTTCCTCACTGCGTATGGTACATCTCACTTCTCCCCTAAGTCCGGTTCGGGACCCAGTGGTCTCGTTCTTGCATTGACACTCGCGCAGAACGGTGTCCCTGTTCGTGTCATTGAGAAAGATAGCACGTTTCATGAGGGGGAGCGTGGCGCTGGCACTCAGCCTCGTACCTTGGAGGTCTACAACTACTTGAGCATAGCGGATGACATCTTTAAGGAAGTTCAGCCCATACAGAACATAACCATTTACAAGCTTCCTGAGGGGAAGGAAATAATCAAGGTTCTCCCGGTGTCTCAGCCGTATCCCACGACACCTTCTGTACCACTCGTAAGTACTATCTTCACGTCCTCTTGCTTTTGCTGCTAACCAGCACATTTACAGTCGAATCCGGTGGTCATTGGGCAGTACTGCACTCAAAGAATCCTCAGAGACCACCTCGCCAGATATAACGTCATAGTTGAATGTAGCACTGAGCTTGTCGACTTTGAGCAAAACGAGCAAGGTGTCACTGCGCGGCTTGTAAAACACGAGGCAGGAAAAGGTGTGGAAGAAACTATACGGGTCGACTATCTGATCGGTGCTGACGGATCCAGAAGTAAGAGCTTTCTATATTGGTAGAACCACTCAATATCGTTGACTTTCGTGCTAGGCGTCGTGCGTAAGAAGCTTGGACTAACCTTCGACGGTGTGACACGTCCAATGGAACATTTGCTGGTAGCAGATATCGAGATCAAAGGTCTCAGCGCGGATGTGAGTACGCCTTATCCGAATCGTTCAAGGTTCAACTAATCATGATGTAGTCTGTGCACTCATGGGGCGACTTCACCACTAGAACGTATGTAGGATATCAAGTCTCGTGTTCAGGTTTATAAAACTAACAAACGAGTTAGTGTGAGGTTGAGGCCAACGAAGCGACCAAATGTCTTCGCCCTGGTCGGCGGTGGAGCAGAGGCCGACGTAGAGTCAGCTTTACAAGGTCGTGAAGGGATCATAAAGTTCATCGAAGAAGCCACAGGCCGTCAAGACTTCGAGTTCGGGGAGCTAAGATACTCGTCGGAGTGGCGGTAACTATCTCTTTAACTGAAAACGCCATCTGCTCATTGAGTCATAGGCCAAATGTGCGGATGGTCAACAAGTTCGGAGAGGGACGAGTGTTCGTTGTCGGAGGTATGCATATAGTTGTTTAGGTTGTGCGAGTGCGAGACATACTGATTATAGTGTAGATGCTGCTCACGTACACAGCCCCGCCGGAGGCCAGGTAAGCTCAGACCAATCCGCCAATACAACTCAATCCTGATGCTGTGGCAGGGTTTGAATTCTAGCGTCCAAGATTCCGTGAGCTCTGCTTGTCCCACATTTCTCTACTGGTCACTCACCTCTCTTCTAGTTCAACCTCGGTTGGAAACTTGCCCTAGTCTGCAAATCCGTCTGCCCACCCTCCATTCTCGAAGCCTACACTGCAGAGCGCTTGCCGGTCATCAAGGAGATGCTCGAGCGCACTACGAACCTCCTTGACAAGGTGCTCAAGTTTCGTGCAAATGGCGAAAACACCGAAGGGTTCGTCGCCCGCCCGCTGATTTTGTATCAACTCGGGGTGCATTGCCGCTTCAGTCCGCTGGTCGTCGACGAACAGCCCGAGTTTGTCGAAGCGAAGAAGGCCGATGCGTACCTCGACGCCGACCCGACTGTTCTCTTTGCCGGTGATCGTGCACCTGAAGCACCGGCACTGCGCGTCGTGGCACGCACGGATGGTGCGGTTGCGGAAGCGGAGGAGACGACACTGTTCAAGGTGTATACGCCCACGCGGCACACGCTGCTGGTGTTCGCCAAAACGGTGGACGACGTGCACCTAAGGCCTATTATCCATGCTATGCGTGCGGCCCACAGAAGCATAGTCCAGATTGTCGTCATTTTGCCCAAAGGAACCTCTCCAACTATGCCGCAGGCGGTCGAAGGTGTGGACTTGGTGGTCATTGATACTTTGGGCCACGCAGCCGATGCCTACCCGCCTGCCGCGAAAGGTTTCCCCGCGTTCATTGTCAGGCCCGATGGTGTCGTAGGTGCTGTTGTGGGCGGTAAGGAAGGCATCAACAAGTACATTAAAACTATCTTCGTTCAATAGATTTTGGACACCTCAGAGACCAAATCCATCTCAGAGTAATGTCATGATCCGACTGTAATTCAAGACTAACGATACCCAGAGACGTTGATAACCCCCTCGGTCTACTGCGACAAAACATCCCCACTTACTATCTATTTTGTATCATCATACCTCCCTCCTCGCTCACTGTTATAATACTACTATGCGCCCAATGATGGATTTCGTTCACTTTCTGCTGGAGAACTCTTCGATAGCTGGCGAAGAGGCTAGCTCATTTCATAACGTACTTTCGACGGAAACCTTGGGATGTTCAAATTTTGTACGACGTTACTGTTAGGCAGTTTAGAAGCATGAATGCGTTCCGCTACGACAATGCCGTCCTCTCAGCCCAAGTCCAAGCTGACCCCAGGGTCGACGCCCCAGTGGTCGACGTCCATCGTCGCGGACCTCTGTTGCCGTCCGGGCCGTGAGGACGTGCAGCTGAGCTCGGATCTCCACGGAGCTGTGATCTAATCTAATCATCGTTACGTAAACAAGCGTACTCTATCGAACTTGAACTCAGAACCTGGCGGCGGGCCCCCTCTGTCGTGCAAGTTACAGTCTGCAGTTATGCCAGCTGGAAGCTCCAGCAGGTACATGCACCATCTTATATAAGGAAGGATCTCTGATACCGGTGTGCCGCATTCATTCCACTGATCTTCCTTGACTCAAATTTTCCAGATGTAGCCACAGGCTGTCGTCGAACTGTAAGCCGCGGAGCTACGCGTCGCCTCGGAACCTTCACGAGCACTACATCTCACGAGCATTACCCATGGGAGGCCAAGCCACAAGAATGCATGTGGATACGATGGATGTCGGACCTGTGGCATCTATGGTTTGACTGTTGACACAAGAAAGCCTTCGTAATCTCCTAACCAAGACCAACCGCCCGAGCCACCTCCGGTACAATCATCTTTGTGTTCTTGAGCGAATATTTGCCGGTGTATGACGCCCGATGATCTAGTTGCATTGGGTTTTCAGCCGTGGTTGACGCGTCTTACATCGAGCAGGGTCATGCACGCGGTGCCGACCAACACGCAGTTGTCATGAACGCGTCTTGGACGGCTGACTGCGATCTCCCAGCCAATCTTCGGAGCCGATACATGTCCATGAGCGAAGGGTATAAGAGGGACGATGAAGCGTTGGTAGTCTTATCCCCAACACTCCAGAAATCTCTCACTGATATCTAGTTCAATAGTTCAACAATGTCTACGACTTCAAGTTCCGCGGAGAAGCCTAAAGTTCTTATCGTAAGTTGTGTCATTGTGCTGCACCCGCCGCTATATCTTAATCTATTCACAGTCGGGCTCTGGACCGAGTGGTCTGCTCCTCGCATTGGCCCTTGCGAAGAACGGCGTCCCTATTCGCATTATCGAGAAGGACCGCGAGTTTCACCAAGGGCAGCGTGGATCAGGCGTTCAGCCTCGCACCATGGAAGTTTATGATCATCTCGGTGTTGCAGAAGATATTTTCAAGAGCGGCATGCCCCACCGGAACATCGCCGTTTACAAGATGCCCGAAGGGAAAGACATTATCAAGGACTTTTCTATGGGACAGTCTCGCCCGCCGACACCTTCTATACCTCACGTGAGTGCATGTAGACTCAAAATTATGGCTTATAATGTAAGGCAATGTGACAGCCTAATGTCGTGAATATCGGGCAAGACTGTGCTGAAGGGATACTCAGGAAGCATCTCGCTGAATACGAAGTTGTGCCCGAGCGCGGTACTGAACTTGTGGACTTCGAGCAGGATGAGCAAGGTGTGACCGTGCAACTTCTGAAGCATAACGGCGACAAGACCGTAGAAGAAAGCGCAAGATTCGATTATCTAGTCGGAGCTGATGGCGCCCGCAGTAAGTGGCTGTGGTTATACTGTATCAGTATCGAAAGTTAATCAATACTTCAGGCATTGTGCGCAAGATATTAGGGCTTACCTTCCTAGGCACGACACGCTCTACCGAACGGATAGTCGTAGCAGATATCGCAATAAAAGGTCTCAATACGGACGTAAGCATGACTAGACCTACAAGGATATTCATATACTCACAGCGTCTGTATAGTACTGGCACTCCTGGGGAGACTTCGCGACCAAAGCGTATGTTCAGCCAGTCTTAACTTTTCGTCACGGCCGAAACTGACGCATTCCCAGCGTTTTGATCAGACCGACAGAGAAGCCAGGCGTCTTTGGTGTGAACGGTGGCGGAAAGGAAGCCGACATAGATCTCGCTATGCAAGGTAGAGACGGTCTCATCAAGTACATCCTTGGCGTCACCAACCGTCACGACTGGGAGTTCGGCGAAATGAAGACTCTGTCGGAGTGGAGGTGAGTGAGAGCTTTGATGGTAAGGCTGGATCTTACCGCTCTTCAGGCCCAACATCCGTATGGCTAACAAGTTTAGTGAAGGAAGAGTGTTTATCGTGGGAGGTAAGTCAGCCATTATTCGTGTC
Organism: Pleurotus ostreatoroseus; assembly: GCA_005298045.1. NCBI lineage: Eukaryota > Fungi > Basidiomycota > Agaricomycetes > Agaricales > Pleurotaceae > Pleurotus > Pleurotus ostreatoroseus. Next base: position 271,651 of record SWBT01000158.1, read on the forward strand.
ATGTTATCCGTGCTCACTTAAAATGCAGACGCCGCTCATGTACACAGTCCCGCTGGAGGACAGGTAAGCTAGGATTATCCATCAACCCAAGCTCATGCTGACCCTATCGTAGGGCCTCAACTCTAGTGTTCAAGATTCGGTATGCGCAAACACTGCTCGCCGTAACCACCCAATCTGACCATCCCTTCTCAGTTCAATCTTGGATGGAAACTCTCTCTCGTCTGCAAATCTCTCGCCCCGCCGACCATCCTCGACGCATACACTGCCGAGCGTCTCCCAGTCATCCGCGAGATGCTGGAGCGCACGACCAACCTCCTCGACAAGACGCTAAAGTACCGCGCCGACGGCAAGAACACCGAAGGCTTTGCGCGCGCACCGATCTTGCACCAGCTCGGCGTGCACTGCCGCGCCAGTCCGCTCGTCGTGGACGAACAGCCAGAGTTTGCGGAGGCGAGGAAGGCAGAGGCGTATCTCGATGCCGATTCGTCTGTCCTGTTCGCGGGGGACCGTGCGCCCGATGCGCCCGCCCTTCGTGTTATGCAGTCTGCGCTGACAACTGCGGAAGAGACTTCGTTGTTTAAGACGTACACTCCAGCGCGCCACACGATGCTGCTCTTTGCGAAGACCCCGGACGACGCTTGGTTGCAGTCTGTCATCGATGCCGCGCATACAGCACCCAAGGATACCATCCAGATTGCCGTTATTCTGCCGCAGGGTACTTCCTCCCTTTCACAGGTCGTTCACGATATGGACCTGGTGGTTGCCGATACCCTGGGCCATGCGGCTGACGCCTATCCACCCGCTTTGAAAGGATTCCCTGTAATCATCGTAAGGCCCGATGGCGTTGTTGGTGCTGTTGTGTCCGGGGATCAAGGTGTCAAGCGATACATCCAGGGTATCTTCGTTCACTGATATGCGCTTTGGAGCATCTTGCCTGGTTAACGGACGGTTTAGAGTAGAGACGCAGTCATAAGAAACTTAACTGACTTGCCCATTACCATGTACCTTGGCAATATATACCAAAATCCAGCAGCGCATTGAGCACATCGATTTAAGCTAGAGGGGGTTTTCAACCTCATGTGTAAGAAGCAAATGAATAGTCCAATCATTATCGATGAGGTGGAATAACCACCCAAGTATATGCTACATCCCCATCCTCGACGCGCCATTACAAGATATCAACACTGTATGCCCAGATCCTGCTGCACATCATCTAGTACCCTGCAGCGCCTGGCGCTGACTCCCCCTCCCTCCGTAGACGCAGTAGTACTTCTTTGAAGCGCGTCAGGTCTGTTGTACCAGGACCAGCACGCGCAAGGGTCTTGCTTTGGCTATTCTCTAGCTCGATGTAATCGCAGATGCGCTCCCAGGTGGTACCAGCAGAGAGCGAGTCCGTGAGGTGGGTCAGGAACTCCTCTTCGTGCTCCCTATGCGCGGTGAGTATGTTAGCGCTTAACAAGGAGCATAGCAATAAGACACGCACTTGTTCTCGCGAATGGCTTTCTCTTTCTTGGCAGCATATTCCTCGTAGAATTGATCAATGGCGCGCTCAGCCTTTCCAATGGTCTCCTCGCGTTTGGCTTTCGAGGCCTCATCACGTTTCTTGATCTCTTCTGCCTGCTTCTCGCGCCATTCCCTGAGTACGCGTGAAGTAAGTACGAAGTGACACGCCAAGCGTATTTAAGAAACGGCGGGGAGAGTATTAACTTACTTGATCACTTGCGGCTCTTCTTCCTCGAGTTGCTGTGAGAGTATAGGTGTCGATGCGAGGGCAGACGGTTGTGGGCGCGGGGCAAAGGGCGCTGCTGCGCCGAACGTAGGCTGGGTGGGAGGAAACGTAACTGGCTCCTGCAAAAAACATCGATCATACTCTGTCAATACTAAAGCTTATTGACTGCAGAACCATCACATACCGCTGAAGGCACGTCAATTTCAGGGAACTCGCTTTCGAACTTCTCGATTTCGTCATCTCCGGTGACCTTCACGTCGGTTGTCTTTTGAACAGGTACTGGTGCAGCATCAAAAGCGTCGAAAGAGAAAGACCCGGAGGCTGGTGGGGAAGTGACTGGAGCAGCTGCGGGAACGGGAATATCATCAGCGCCGTCGAGTGAGATGTCGGGGAAAGCGGATGCAGCGCGGTCGAAGTCGATCTCGTCGCCGCCAGTGGCAGTCGCAAAAGAGCCGCCAGTCTCTGTCGGTGCAGAGAACTCGTCGCCGAGGAGCTCGCTCTCGCGTGCAAGGAAGTCGGTCATCGTCGTCGTCGTCGAGGAAGTCGTCAGTGTACCGTCATAAGCGCTCTTGTTAGCGAATGAGCGCCTGCATCGGCAATACCCGTAGGCGTCAATCACCGACGCATGACGGCGGGATGTAAATAGTCGCAAATAGACACCGCTGCATTGTCCCGCCATGACAATTGTTCTCGAAAATGGCTGCAATTGTCTGCGCACGCGTCGGACCTACTCTTTGCGGAACATGTTATTGTTTTAATGCTCAACGTTCTGCACAATGAGCTTTCTGAGCGCGAGCTTTCTTGTATTCTCCTCTCACTCTGCAGCGCTCCCTAACAAACTCTCTTCTCGTTCATGCAGTCGCCAACACCAACCTCTTCCCCCAGACCCTCTCGAGAGCACTCAACGAACTCGAAGTTCAAGGAAAATTTATATATATACGTGCCTTCTTCAGATCTGCCCATCGAGTCTTCTAGGTTCTCTCCTGAATCACCACCAGCCAACTCGTCGCGGACGCATTCACTGTGGACGAACGCAGCCAACACAGTGCGCTCATCGACACCGGTTCGTAAAGCCTCAGAGATGTTCAGTACTACCGATACACAAACCCAACCCGCGTCATCTCCATCCTCAACCTCCCGGCTAATGAAGCTCTGGTTTAACCTACGAACGCTGGTTCCTCGTCGAGAACCCCAAGTTGCGCCCATACAGCAACCACAGTACGCACCTTGGCCCCCATTGCACATCGAGAAGCGCGGCTGCTGTCACGAATGCCCGTGCCACTCAGCAAGCAAGAAGAAGGCTAAGAAGCAAAAGCGTCAGAAGATCATGATTTATATCCTGATCATCGTGATTCTATATCTGCTTGGCAATACTGTAGCTCTCAATGTTCGGGTGTATGGTTCGTCGTCTCCTGCCCCCACCCAGCTGGGTGCCTCGAATGTCACGGGCTCTGCAGAGCAAGTGTTGTCCGCAGATGCGCAGCAATGCTTGACCCAGTTCACGGTGAATGCACCATCCAGCCCAACCCAGTACCCTTGCTCGACGTGTCTTTCTGTCCTACAAACTGTCCCACCAACTTTCAACGACGGAAATTCGACAGACACGCAGCAGATCGCGAATGCGGTCCAGTTTTGTGCACTTCGTGCTGTATTTGACAGCGCGTCTAGTGATGCACAATCTGCTCTCAAGGACAATTTCTGGGTTCAGGACGTGAACTTCTGTGGATGGAACGGAATCCAGTGCGACACCAGTGGCAAGATATCGTCACTGTGGGTCAAAGTGAATATCATATCCTGATTCTGGCGCTGAATTATTCTGTAGGTCACTTACCTTCCCTGCTGTTCCGTCTGCCATGCCCGAGGAACTCAGCGCTTTGGATGCTTTACAAAGCCTCACTGTCATCGGTAACTCAGCCATACCAGGTTTGTAATTCGTATCTCGCACGGCGCGATCTATCATTTACGCACGGTTACAGCGGGCGCCCTGCCGAGCAATCTCTCTTCTTGGTCGGCGCTGACAAGCCTGCATCTCGAATCTACTTCCATGAGTTCCTTAACGGACGACCTCTTCAGGCCTCTCACCAACCTGACGACATTGACATTGGTGAAGAATGGGAATATGGGCCAGAGCTTACCGACCAGCATCACGGACTCCTTACTTCAGAACTTGTAAGTCTTCGCGTGGTAGTACGTTAGCGGCTCATCTAATGATATCGCCGACCATAGGATTGTAAACGGCCAAGCGCTGTCCAATCCTCTTTCCCAGCTCTCTTCAAGCCAGTCCTTACAAGCGTCAATGCATCTCATGTCAGTCAAATTGAGATTTAGGTTGCGGACAAACGACTCACTCTTCGCTTCAGTGACCTCTCCGAGACATCTATCTCCGGTGTCATACCATCCACCATTGCCAATTTCAAATCCTTGACGGAGTTACACTTAGACAGCAACAGTCTCGCGACTCCGCTGCCTTCCACCTTTCCTTCTTCCTTGCAAACCCTTTCCTTGTCCAACAACACCGGCCTCACGGGTTCCGTGCAAGGGTCGTTCTGTACTCTGGGCAATCTCCAAAGTTGCACCGTGCTGGACACAGGCTTGAGCGCCCCTGGCGGTTGCGGAGTTTGCAAATTCTCTTCAAGCTCGAATGCCACCTCGACGGGAACGGCATGATTTGATTTTCTCTTCAATGGCATTGACTGCCTAGACATTTCATTCCCCCTTATCTCATGAGATTATGTCTTCGTTCACCTTGTATCGTGTTCTCAATCGGACTTTGGTAGAGACGCTTGGTTATGAGTTTACTACGGATATTATTGTAGCAATAGTTTCACGCTCTTTACGACACGAACTACGCATGTATTGTTCACGGTCTCACACGACACCCACACTCCTTGTAGCATAGTCCATTCTTTTACCACGCGGAATTTGCACCGCTTGTCATTTCCACTCAATCGCCGTCTGTCACCGCCCTGGAAAGAAGACAACGATTCCTGCGCCTCTTCCACTGGACGTTCTCGAGAATCCCCTTCCATCTTACGTCGTCGAATTTGAATGTGATTTTGAGTTAGGCGTTTGCCGAAGCGCGTGCTCCTGAAATAGTAACGTGCCTGGGCTTAGCCGTGGACGCCTCTGCCGGGAGCTTGAGGCGGCATCGGATTTTGCTTAGCAAGTACTCCTACAGCATTTCTCTTCCAGGTGGTCCTCATCACAAAATATTTCCAGGGCCGCTGGGGGGGAGATTCAATCCTGACAGTTATAAAGCTGATCGGTTTTAGTTGGTATGACGGGCACGTTGACCTGAAGTCCAGTAATGCCGCCACGAGACGAATTGCAGGAAACCGAGGTCAGCAATATTCATTTAGTGCTCATCGCCAGCTGAACGAGTGTTTTGTGATTATCTTACAGGCCTTATACGCGAAGGCAGCGAAAGCCGAGCACGATGGGGATTACGATCGCGCCTTCCAACTGTACATCAAGGCTGCGGAAGGTTTTCTTCATCTCAGTCGCACAGTAGTCGACGCCGCCCTTCGGAATACGTGTAAGACGAACGCAAGCAAGGCATTAGAGCGTGCAGAAAAAATCAAAACGATCAAACGAGATGTTACACCTGTCGCCGCGGATTATTTGTCACAGCGTGAGTACGCCACTCAACATTATCTACTTGTCCACTGACACGCCGGTACCTCTTTAATATAGGCGAACAGTCACTAGTATTACAGAGGTGGTCATCGAATATAAACGGCATATATTGTCCTCTCTGGACTGACGGCTCTACGTCGCCGCAAAGGTACAGTAAATAGTAATTATTATACCGGGCCGGAATGACTCAATCCTTGGTTACAATTCAATGGCGCCAGTGCACCGCATCTTCAACCTGCTCTTTCCGCAGAGCAGATAGAAAAATCGGCAACATGGCGCAAGATTCCGCACAGTAAGATATCAGAAACCGGGGAAACGACTCTTGTTCCGGAAGACATAGTCCAACACGTCGTCTCGGACTGCTCTGTATGCGCTTCTGTTGCTTTATGCATCGAGCATAACAACAGGTTCAGCTCGCGGGTGACTTCATCCCTTTTTCGCTCGATCTTAGATGTTAACGTATCCCCGCAGCTTGGGACGTCCGTTCTATATCCCCAAGATGGGAACGGGAGGCCTGTGGTCTCCGCAGACAGTCATTACTATCTCCGCTTGTTTGTCAACGGTGCTTATAGAAGAGTGAGCTTATTTCTTTGCGCAGTCCTGCGAATGACGCTGATTGTGATGCAGATCGGTTAGTTCCTACGACCCGTAGAGTCATAGGAAACTCATGAATTTTCTTCTAGACATCGATGAACAGCTACCGACATATTCTGATGGGACATTGATGTGCATGTCGACGGGAGCCAAACGAATTCTGTGGCCTTCACTGGTTGAAAAAGCTGTAAGTCATCAGCATGCTTGCCCTGAATATGGACTCATACCCTCTCGAGTACATGAAATTAATGGGTGGCTACGACTTTCCTGGATCGTCAGTATACAGTTATGTTACGCAGGTTGTTTGTTAACGGCGCATCAGTTTGTCAAGCACAGACCTACAGTACGCTCTTCAGTTCCGATCCGCCGTATACATACTCACCGACCCATAATTTCTCTGACAGTACCCTTACTGGATGGATACCCGAATACGTGGATGTGACTAGGTAACCCCGCTGTTGTTAATCAATTGCATAAGACTGATTTTCTTTTCCTTCTCAGTTCTAATCTTGAGCGAGAAAAGACCTGGCATAGAATCTTGAACGGTTTCATGGAAGGTATGTCCCCGAAGCTTGATTTTTGCTTGATTACGATGACTTGATGATTGTATAGGCCTTTGCATTCTTACCTTAGGGACCGGAAAACGGCTTGCTGTAGAGAAGCTAGGATCAATGACACTGCTTCCAGCCCATTGTTACGCAGTGACTAGTGAGTCCATGAGTCGTTTGTACCCTTCGTTTCCTTTTCCTGACGCCCACTTCGCAGATATCAGTGATACTAATGGTGGGCGTACGATGACGATTCTCGACACGTGGGCCGGCGCACCGAAAGAAGTCGAGCTGGATATGGGACTGAGCAAGCTAGATTTAGAAGATCGTCAGCATTCTCGTGAGTCGAGATCAGTATCAGTGTAGTGCTTAACTGACGTATTGCAGGATCCCGTACTGTCTCATGGGATGCCGTATGCAGTACCTTCGAAGGTATATTCCTTAATTGGGACCCGGCATTGTTTGAAAATAATTTGAGCGTTCATGGGTAAGTGCGTCGATCATCTCATCTCGAGACATATTTGGACCGCCCATCAGAATGTGGAGAAGCCGCGCCGGCACAGAAGCCTCCTACTGTGAGCTCGTTGCAGTGGTGTATGCTTCTCTTACTGACATCTCATAGCCCGACACTTCCAGATACAGCTCAAGATGAACGACGATCCTGGACGCTCTAATCAGCGTGATGTCTGGCTCCTGCTTACGCGACATATTGTCGACTCTCGTCGCAGTGATGAGTATATCTCCTTATCTGTGCGAAGCGACGACTTCGTCCAGGAAGACGTGCTGTCCATTAAGGTATGTGGTATACTTGGCGCGGAACACTATTATTAACACGCGACAGGGAGAGTACACTAATGGCCAACACGTTCTGGTATGTCTCATCTCCTATCCGTTATCGTTGCTGCCTCATATGTTCCCATAGGTGAAAGCCGAATACTCAAGCACGCGTCCCATGTTGTCTATCGTCGCGTCGTACGACGGTCCGTACGAAAATCCCGGTTTCACACTCACAGCATATGCCTGCTGTCACATGAGCTGGGAGAGCAACCCAAGCAAATTGCTGTACAGAGAAACGGTAAAATATCATCATATACAAGGTTCTCACTTAGTTCACTCATAATATGAAGGTTACAGCGGCGTTCACCACCAAAACTGCAGGAGGCAATCCTATGCTACCAACGTTCATGCTCAATCCACAGTATCACATTAAAGTACTTCCGAATAAAACAGCAGGCGCAGGTCGAGGTTCCAAAGCCAGATTCCAAGTCATCTTACAAGCAGACAGACATATTCCGCTGAGCATGTTTCTCGTATGGTCACAGGGACAGCGCATTACCGAGTAAGTGCTGCTTTGGCTGTTTCTCTTTCTACTGTCTAATGCATGGTCAGACTGGATGAGACTGAGGTTATAGCGTCATCCGGATCGTACAATTTTGGCTACTCGTCCTTCCAGCAAGATGTGCCGTGTAAGTCATCAGATTTGCTTAAAAAGCAAAGTACTGAAATGAGTTCACCTTGAAGCCGGTGATTACACTCTAATACTTTCAGCATTCGACCCACGATGTATAGGACCCTTCACCCTAGACATTGATAGTTCCCTGCGCTTTGATATCAGTTCAATAGCCCCAGAGGGTGCTGGAATGTTCAACAAAGTTATCCAGGACGAATGGTAGGCTCCCTGGGTTAGTATTCTGCGAGAGAAAGACTGACTTCTAACTTACAGGACACAAGCGTCGGCTGCAGGAGGCCCTACCTTCAAGAAGTATACTAAGAACCCTGTTTACAAACTCGATGTTTCGAGACCAACTCACCTAATGTACGACCCTTTCGTCAGATCAAGTCCTTGCATACCAATTACTGATTGTGGCACAGAGTCCGTCTCCAACTGTTGAGCCCGTCCAGTTCCGCATCAATCAACGTGACAGTCTTCAGCAGATCACAAACCCAAAGTCCAGGACCCCATGTCGCAACCTCAGGACCATATTCAGACGCGACCTCTGGGGTTGTGACGCCCCAAGTTACGCTACAAACCGGATCATACTACATTATTCCTTCGACATTCAATCCTGGCGTCCAGACGAGGTTCAAACTGTTCGTGTATACATCTACTTCTGGAGTGACGCCAACTCGGGTCCAGATAACCAAATAATTGCGTATTTCTACGGAGACCGTCATTCTGCGGCCAGTAGTTTACGGTCACAAAATATCTACGCCCTACCTAAACCCTAGTATGGTACAGTTCGCTTATTCTTACATGAAAATGTCACTGGTATTTGATACAGATGTGCGGGATTTAGGTGTCGCAGCACCAGCAGCAAGGGCAAAGTAGGCAATGGCATTCTCGATCGGCCGTCGAGTCGTAGTGACTAGAGTTGCCACATGTCCAGCATGCGATCCACGCGGATCTATTCAGGTAGTGTCATTGAGCAAACTGCGAAAGAACGATTTCATCTCCTGGCTCACCTGAAATTGAAACAGCAGTACTGTATGGAATTTGCAATGCCCTCTGGAATTCGCGCAATTGATTGACACAGTCCACCTATGGCGGATGCCGATCCTGAGCAACATCCGCCGGTACATTTACCAATGGCTCTGCAACCCAGTATGCAGCAGCCCACGGATTCTGCTGCAGCCCTATGGTCGGCCTTCTCCGGAAGATCTATGGTAAGATGCAGTGTGGCCCTTTCGACTCCCAGGGAATACGGTTTGATGACTTCCTCACGGTCAGCCGGGCGAAGTGGTACACGAGAATCATTGGCTGTGTCGTTGTCCAGGTACAACCGAACACGAGATGTGTGGATCTCTTCCCTTGCACAGACATGCATCAAGTAGTGCATTGCGAGCCTCGGAGGAGGGACGTGTTCGGCATAGATATGACTAGAACATTGGCTTAGCATACGCGGACAATACATAGTGTGCCATCAAGATTACCTCAAGGATGGATCGTCGGCATATTCTGGGAACTTTGACGGGTAAGCACCATTGCTTCGTGCTATGGTTTCGATGAACACCTTTGACTGACAGAGGCAACCACAGACTCACAATACAGCCTATAGTACACTAGAAGTACAGGGTCAGATTACGCATTGCACGAGGGCAATTCCTGACTGCTTACTGACCTTTGGTGAGTTTCTGGAGGTTCGGCGCCCTTTCGTACGGAAAGATATCCAATGTAGCATTGTTGGTATAACGATCTACACTCATAGTCTCTATGATGGTAGGTTGTACGCCGATATATTGGGTTGGTGGTGGACCTAATTCCACCATGGAATTCCAGCGTTGAACGTGCGCACTTAGACGTGGGTCCGTAGGCGCAGGCGGTGGTGGGGAATCCAAGGCACCCCTAGGGCTGTTGGTAATATCGCTACTGAGGACGGTAGGGTTCACCGCCCGTAAGGGCAACTGCGGCATCGCCCAGCTAACCTCGCTCTTGTCTTCGTAGTCATCTTGCTCGGCGACAGTGGGGAAGCCTACGTGTGTAGCGGAAGACGGCGTCCTGTAGCTCATGATGATGTACAAGCGTCTCTCTAATGCTGGCCAAGAATCTTATATAGAGAAGATGAGGCCGTGTTGATGCTCCCATGAGTAAACCTTGATAGGAGCTATGAAGACGGAACATCTGCCAAACGCTGTCCAAACAACCGCGCGATGGCAAGCTATGCGTTTTTCTATTGCTGCACTGCTTGAGAAGCTGCGCAAGGAATTCGGTTAGCATCGCGTGCCGAGATAACAAGGAGACCTGGAAACGTTGATGCAAGCCAACTACATATTGTCAACTCAGTATGTCTAGGCTTTGTGGGAGAGGCAGTGAGAAGTTCGGATTGTAGAATCTGGAGATACACATTAACGTTCATGTTGTTACAAAGCGCGAGACAATCTAGCGACATTACCGAGCCGCTATATACCCAATCAACGCAGCGTGAGATATTATCATGACCTTCAGCTAGAACTCAGCACTGTTGAGATCTTGCGGCAGTGTTAAATGTACACAGGAGAACCTGAACAGATCTCCATTAACCATCAATACAGCCATGTAGTCGATATCACCCACCTTGTTAGCCATAGACCACTTCGAAAGCCCAGGCCGGTAGATTGATCATGTCTAGCTCATGGTCACTGACATTGACGCTAAGAACGCCGTCGTTGATAGACCACGCCAATTGCCTTCCGCTCCCACCCAGTAAGAAGATCTTGTCCCCTTCCATGACAGGTACTGGCGCCACAGTCTTTAGCGATTCCGAAGGTCTCGAAACGGCAATGATGTAGAACGCGGTTTCCGTGGTCGTGAACCGCACATCGATGAGGCCTGCAGTCGTGTCGGCTGGTTGCACAAACCACGGCCGTGTGTTGTAGATTGCGTTGCCCGAATGGTTCAGCCATGCGCCAACTTCAAGTAGGGGACCTCTTTCTTCGGGAATGACAGTGCCGTCTTGCATGGGATCCTGATGTAGAACAATTCAGTAGTACGCCTACACCATGCGTAGCTGGTGCGTACAATGCTGTGAATGAATCAGCTCAAGCACGCTGAGTGGACAATGGCACGTACTCGATAAGGAAGTTCCCGCCCTTCGATACGATACTATCGTTTAAAGTAGGTTACTAGTACAGCATGTCAAAGATCGAAATCCTCACTCAACAAGTTCGGTGATGATGCTTGACGCATTCTGGTACGCATCTGGGGGCCTGTTGGAAGAGATTAATCTCAGTCTACGCAGAGTACCATAGACGTACGTGTCTGAGTTGTATCCATAGCTGAATGGATCCATGCCTTCGCTGCTTTCCCATTTCTGAGACTAGAGCAAAGCTTATTCAGGCTTCTAACACATGGCGATGAATAAGCTACACACCAACGGGGCGCCGAACGTAGCATATTCGGGCGTAACGAAGTCCGACTGGTTCGCTCCGCATCGGTTGTTCATGACGACCTGCCGCCCTTGAGAGGCTGCGTAGTTGTACCATGCTGCGCCTGTGAGCGCAATGTCAGAATTGAAGCACACCGAATCACTGTGCAGCTACTCGCCTACTTTCGGGAAGATAGAGTGACCGCCGATGTCACACCAGAGGATATCGGTGTCAAATTCATAGAAGAGCGTCTCCATCTGGGGTTGTTGCACTAGGCGTGGTACGACGCAGTAAGTCTCGTTGTCGCATCATAGTTGCATATACGCCGTACCGTCTGTCAGGAAGTTATCCACAGGTATATATCCCGTGTACGGATCGCAACAGGAGCCGTTGAATGCGTTCAGTGCAGGCATCCCAGGGAAGCTCTGTACGCCATAAGGTCCCCAGGAGGGGTTAAACCATTCTTGAAAGAAATAACATCAGTGAACAAACGGTTCTAGCTGCCGATATACACTTGCCTGGGATACTAAAGTATGTCTGTAAAGGTATGTGGTAGGGTAAGTAATGGCTCGAGCAATCGGGAAGCCGAGTTATCGTACCCCTCTGTGCAGCTCTGGGTGTCTAGTCTTTGCGCTTGCGAAGAGATCCTGGAGAAGAGGTCGCCTATACAGAGTCAGTCCAAGTAGAAACAACGAATATGGCGAAAACGTACTTCGGGCCCAGCTGAACAGCATTCCTGTGGCTCGAGTTCCCAGTATCGAACTGCAGACTAGGTCAGTGAACCATAAGATTGTGAAAGCGTCCGACTCACCAACGCGAATCCATCATGGTGCTTCGTGACCAAAACGAAGTACTTTGCGCCTGCATCGGCAAAGAGATCTGTCCAGTTGTCCGGGTTCCAGTTAGCCGCAGTCCAGTTCGCAATGAAGTCGTCGTAGACTACGTCAGGTCCATACACCTCAAGGTGGCGCTCCCATGTTGGGTTGCCAGAGTCCGGTGCTGTATATTGATGCTCAGTACCCTTCAAGGTCCCTTTTGTTGCGCATGCACTAAGTTTTAGAGTACTTACGATTATGCAAATCCCAGTTGTACCTGATGCCAAACATATCAGATATAAAACAAGTAGAAATGCGGTAAGCTGTACCATTCCGCGTATTGTTGTCCTGTCGGAGCCCAAGCGGGTACGCTGTATACACCCTACACCGACATCAAGGTTCGCCGCAATGCGCTCGTCTCGAACTTACCCAATGAATCTGCAAAACATATCAGACCATCGCCACATCGTAATCAGTGGAGTAACTCACGAAGATCCCGAACTTCGCATCATCGTACTGCACCCGAAGGAGTCTTCATCAAAGGATCCACACAGACCAGAAAAGAAAGCCACTCACCCAATCCGGCGCCTCATGCGTCCGCAAGCTCTCGTCGCCCTCCGTCCACTCCGGGATACCCGCAACCACTTCCCATCCGTCCGATCCATCCAACGCAATGTCGCCTTCATCCCCTTGCATGACTACACGAGCATTTACCTTCTCCCCTGTCTTCACATCCGGCCGATTCCGCACGCCTACACGCACGACGACCTGGTCGTTGCTCCGCAGGCGTACGACGCGCCCGGGAACGACCGTGTCGAACGCGTCAGACGCGAGGGTGAGACGTAGGTTGTGCGCGCGGGTGACCCAGGTGGAGGACGGCGCATCGAGCGAGGCGGGGTTGTTGAGCGTGATTTCCATTTGTTGGATCTTCCCCTGACTATTGCTAGTTGCATTTGTATTGGCGTCTGCAGCTGAGAGCGAGGTCGCGTCGTCTATCCATTTCGTCGTGGAACGGACATCCTGAACGCTCAGATGCACCGAAGAAGCGCTACCGTTCGTTCCTTGCGTACTCAACGCAGGCAAAAGCGAAATTGAGAAGAAGTTGATGTATGTGTCGCTCTCGGGGAGCGTCACGGAATGCAGCGCCCTCGCATTAGGCACGCGCAAACTGATATAGCCGATGCTCGTCACGTTGTAGTCGATCGTGTGCCCCGAGTCGAGTGTCGCGTTCGCGTAGTGAAACGGCCTGCGTTCATGGAAGCTCATGAGTACCCGTGAGCCTTCAAACTAAAGTAAACTGCACGCACGTCGTGATGGGCCCGTCAAACGGATTCGTGCTCCACCACGGCCCGACGACGAACCCCGCGCTCTCCATGCTCCCGTCATCGAACGTGAACGTGATGTTCCCCTGGCGGTACGAGGAGGATCCCGAGGCGGGCCAGACAGCGGTCGCTAGGGCGTGGAAGGACTGGAACGTCTCATCCTGGCTTGCCACCGGGATGACCTGCGCGTCCGTACGGACCGTGTCGAAGGCCGTGTGATTGTGAAACGGTGGTAAGGCAAACTACCGTAGGCAGTCAGTGAGAATGTTTCACAGCATATAATGAATCGTGGACGTGGACGGCGTGGATGTACATACCTCGATCCCATTATATACAAATAACGGCCCCACGGGGAGATACTCCGCGGGATATGCGCGCCCACTCCCATCAAAGTCCGCGAAGGTGTCATTTACACCCGTCGATGCTGCCTTGGCATTGAAGAACGGCGCGAGGTCAATCGGCACAACTGTTCCGTGTGTGTTCGCGGCATCAGTAACACTAATGAACGCAAAGAATGTCAGAGCAAATGCCGTAATGAACCTATGTGTAGGCGAAGACCAAGACTGAAAGATCAGCATCGTGCTACACGTCTGTAGGAGTCGCGAGTATACTAATCGATCGCAAGTGCGCATATATGCGCTTTCCCCGCGTCAGATGAGCATCGAAGGGAAGAAGCACCCAGGCAGACGAGGACTGAGCTGTCCGCGCGTGCCGGAGAGTGCTTCGAGAACCGATGCACGAACTTCCTAGAGGCAGACGCGTCGCCATCACATTGAAAGGCAGATCAGGAGACGCGAGAGCTCAGCTGTTGTTGATCGAATACGTACTTGAATAGCTCTTGGCTTGCACCTCTTGAGCTTGAGAAAGCTGTTGAAGAGAATGCGAGCGACCCGAACGCGGCTGCGTAGCTCACCGCTGGCAACAACACGCGCATATATGTGCTCAAATATAACAGAGAACGCGAGCCGCAGATTCACAAGTGTCGGGGTAAACGTGAACGCGTCACAGGGTACGCTCAGCTCCACGTAGGCCGATGTGAGAACACGAAGAAGCTGGGTGTGTTCGTCAGATGATGCATGAAACGGTCCGAGAGGTGGGCAGACTGACCTCAAAGTCTACGATAGGGTATATCAAGGAGAGCGTGCTATCCAAGATGGTTTTGAGAGCATGATCAAAACACGACTCGAGAGGAAGAAAAAACGTACCAGAGGGTCAGAATAGGCGGCTTGTATTTCAATGCCTTCACAGACTTTATCGTAATGTCAATCACAAGGGTAAGTTCAAGCAGAGACGTTCTTGAAGCTGCGTCTCGATAGAGCAGACAGCATACACTCGTTGAGTCACTGTGATCGTGTTGTGGTCGTGGTGCGGGTCGAACTCAGAGCTCGGAGTCGAAGACACGCAAAGCGCGCATCGGCGCCACGGCCAAGGCGCATCAAAGCGGCCGGCAAGCTCCGGCACTCTCGTGCAGAACAAAGAGGTGTCCAGCTGTGAGCTCCTAGAAATAATCCAAATTAAAATGAACAAGAATTTTGGTAAGTTTCGCGTTATATCTCACTATATTCTTAGGAAATCGGGAATTGAAAAGCTCCTCGAAACTCGCAGCAAAAGCCCGACGGGACGGTGGCGCCCGTCCCCATCGAACCCCCGCCCTCGCGTCCCGCGAAGGTCACTCTTCTGCGGCGGAACGGTGATCTGGAGCAACTCGCATCTGCGGCGGTTCGAACCCCAGCTAACACGGACTCGGTGACAACGCTGCCACGCCCAAACAGTGCGTCCCGGTCCACCTCAGCCGACTTCGGCTGGGTCCAATGCTCGCCGAACTCGATTCGTCTGATCGCGGCGGCATTCAGTGGTTCAGTCCACTGGAGCATCTCGCCCAATTGTATGGCGGTTTGTTATGGAATATATGGGTGGCCGTGGATGGTCAATTGTGTAAATTCTGTGGAACAGGAAATGGATTTGTGTACTCTGATATGTGGTGTATAAACTATTTATAAACAGGGATAGAATCAGCCCCTCGAATGTGATCCTGAACCATCGCATCCTCATCGCCACTTCAAAAGCGTACCAAAATTGAAGAAAAGTTCTTCTCATTAAAAAGAACAAAAGATCTGTCGGGACGACGTCGATCGTCCCAAACAGACCCCCACCCACTGCCTGCGAGCAGTGGATGCCTAGGGTAGTTCTCGGGCTCGAACTCTGGATCCCGTGAAATGGCAATAGCAGTGCAAAGCGGCGCGGCGCGTGCAATCGGCAGTGACAGTGGCTGATCCACTGGGGCATGTGAGCCCAATGTTGCCATCAAACAAATTAGACCATGTAGGCAAGCTTCCAAAGATGTTTTTGTGGTTCGGGAGAGTACTAAGGACGACATCGTGTATTTTACGGGGCGAATGTAACTAGTAAAGCTATACACAAGTCTCTATGGTGGCGTGATGTAGTGAAAGCGCATCGCTATGGTTCCGCGTGTAAAGAGAGCTCGCGGTAACGTCGCGCGCCCTCTTTTCACCAGAGTCATTCGCGGATATAACTCATGGATCGTGATACATGCATATGAATATGCAGACGGTTGCATTGTGTTTCACACGCAGGAACATCGTCATCCGACGGCACCCAAGTACCCGTTGGTATCACGACTTAGTACACACTAAAAGACGACGTAGGGTGACATGTCCAGCGTCGCCTTTTTATGTTCTCATCGAAATGGTGGGATCTGTGTGATCAGTCTTCGTTGGTGAGGCTTCTACGGCACTGTGGAATAATACCGGGGTAGAACACAGAGTCGTTCCATCATCGGCACCGCTCGAACGTCATGCAAGGTCGGCAGGGTCATAGGGTGTGTTCGGCTGGAGGTATTCTGCGCACAAGCCGAGGTCCCAAATCTCAGGCTATCTCGGCGCGGCTGCTTAACATGTTCAGATTATAGTCGACGAACGAATAACAGTAAGTACCAGTACGGAGGAACTCAATAAAACTCGTAGCCGTCCGCTGGAGGAACGCTACATAAACATACGCAATTTGATGTGCGTGATGGACTATGTTATTCGAGGTCGTGGCCGATAAGCAATAGAGTAGCGAAGCAAGCGTGGTGGATTACTTACTGCAGAAGTGTTTTCCCGAATAGCATTCCTCTTTGAATCTGAGTATGTTACTCTTGGCACTCGCTGTAAACGAGGCGTGTTTCCAATGATACATAACGGTCATATATTGACTTCGGCGGAGAGGCGGAGACCACGAGAATGAATAACACACCTAGGCTGTGATGCCTCGACGAACACCAGAGCCAATTGGTGTGTGATTAGCCACTGGCAATATATGAGGACGATGATATGATATTGCGCACCGTTACTGATAGGCCAGAGGCGCACCACAAGCATCTGACCTTGGCCAAGCCTATCGACAGACACCGTAGTTCAGGACAGACGAGGACTTGAAGCAAGCACTCCTTCACGAAAGAGACGACCTGATTACATAGTTCCCCAACGGTAGGGTGGGGAGCTATGTAACCCGATGCCCCCTTCGTCTTTGAATGTTACTCAACTTTTCTCTGGCCGACACGCCGTCAGTCTGTGTTTCACCGCATGGTGGTCGAGGTGATGGTGGGAAGGATGCGCAAAAAGCCCAAGCCAGGGGCGGGTATGAAATTGACGCCGCACTGGAAACCGCCGGCAGAGGCTTGGCTTGGCATGATCCCTCTTTTCTCCTCGACCGCCATCTGCAACAGTCTATCCCTCGCTCTGGCGACCTAAAACATCCCCAGCCCGCTGCCATCCTCAGGGATGGACCACCGATGGGCCCCCCTCGCTCTCATGGCTCTGGTCGGCGCCGTAGCCGGACAAGACCCACTGACTTCGATGGATGGCTATAACGACACCGATGGGCGAGTGTATCTTTGATTGCGGCCAAGATGGCGATATTTACGTCCTGTCGTCCATTTCAGGAGCTTCGCTTTCGACCCTATATTGAAGTTCAGGCCCTCATTCGCCGAATCGCTCCCCGTGCAGCTCTTAATGACCGGCATCGTCCTCACTCTTACATCCGTGCTTCTCATACACCTCCTATTCACTGCACAATACCATTGGCCGCTCGCTCCGGTCAACTACGCACTGCAGCTCTCTGCGGTCTGTACGCTTTTAACATCGCTCATAGCGACTCTGCACGTCGTTCTGCAAGCATCGACAAATGAAAGCCAGCAATGGCCTTACATGCTCAACTATCTCGCCGTGGACATCCCACCGTTACAGTGGGGCGGCGGCTGGTCGCCCGGCGAGCTCACCGCATGGTTGCTGATGAATGCAACAACATCTGCGCTCATCCAGGTGCGTACGCTTGAGCTTTATCAACGGACGTAGATATGGGACCCGCTGGTGGACGAAAATATATACGGAGCGGAAAGTGTCCCTACAGTGGCTTTGCCGTATACCTTGTCTTTCTGCCGAGGGAATAGCGGGAAAGACGACAAGCAGAGTCCTCTGTGACGGCTCTTTCTGCAGTCTTTCCCCTGGCTGTCGGAGGGGTCTCACAATGCTTGTTTGGCGGAACGCCGGTGGTAAAGATCGGAACGGCGGAGTATTCTGTGGTTGGACGTCAGAGGATCACCCTGCCGGGATGTCTGGTGACAGGCTTATCTGCAAATTCTTCGCGGCTTTGTCGCCACCGCTGGATTATGACTTTGGCGGCTATCGACTGCACTCACTCTCATGACTAACATACTTTTAGATTACACACATTCAGTTCTTGACGCTTCTCTTCCCGTCGACGCTTGAGCGGCGGCTCATTTTCGTCCTCCTCGGTCCATTGGCGATCATGGCAGCGATCATGCAACTCGTACCGCTCAACGATGATACAACGGACGGGCAGCTGACCACGATAGCGACCGCAGTGCAGAACGTCTGTAATGCGACGCTCTCCCTGCTCTTCACCGCATCGCTCTTCATCTGGGGTTTCCTCGTTAACCGGAAACAAGCGTGGAGAACCGACGGCGGCACAGCGGCATTCGGTGTTGGCGCTATGGTGCTAGCCGTAGGCAGCACCACGATCACATTCATCTACATCCCGACGAAAGAACACTACGCCTGGATGCCCGGCCTCATGTGGGCGGTCATTCTGTGGCAGAGCTTCCTTGGCTGGTGGTGGTGGGTAGGGTCGGGGATGGGCGTGGGCGAGGTCGACGAGATGCTCAGAAGGGAAGAGAAGCGGCGCCGGAAGAGGAAGGCGAAATTGGAGAAACGGGAAATAAGGAAAGGGAAGGCGGAGTTGTTTTGGAAGAGCGTGGCTGGGGCAGTGGGCTACGGCGGACAAGTCGCGGCAGACGGCGTCGCGCGTCCAAGATCGATGCACAGCCGCACACCCAGCGGCGAGGGGCGGCCACGGTCGCGTCTCTCGCGAATCGCCAGCAACCAGTCCACACACGTCTCCTCGCACACACAAGCCAGCTCGAATTCGACTTCGAGCGGGGCGCCGTCTGGCTTCCTGGGCCGTGTGAGCAACCACGCCGCGGTGCGGTCCGTCTACGGGTGGTTTCTGCTCCTCCGGCAAGCACACCTGATGGCCGCGCGGGAGCAGGCGGTCGAGCAGAATGAGCGGATGCAGCAGGTGTATGGGAACGAGCGGGAGCCCGGCGCGGCCGCAGAGAACCCCGATCCCGCAATGCTTGGTTGGGGGCTCGGAGCGTACGGTGTGCGGCGCGCAGAGCAGGGCGAGCGGGAGCGGGACTACGAAGCTGAGCGGGGCATCTTGGAGGTGGAGAGGGCCGAGAGCGGGTTCATCGGGCGAGGGAACGCGGAGGAGAGCTTGGAGAAGCAGGAGAGCCCTGTGCTCAAGCGTCAGCTTCCGCAAGACTTCGACATCGACGAGAACTTGCAGACACGCCGGAGAAAGAACCGACACACGAGACGAGATACCGACGAGGAAACTGCACCGATCGGTGATGCGAATGGGGGCCAGGGCGGGGAGCCATCGTCGATGTGGTATTGGGGCCCGTTGCGACGGTGGCGACTGCAGGATTCTACAGTATACAGCTGATGTTCTCCGCCATGTTACATGACTAGACCGTGGCGGTTTCGTCGGTGCGTTTGTTTGAATATGACCATCTGGAGGATCTGTGTAACATCACCATAGTTGTTTGTACTAGTAGTAATAACCCTCATGTCGCATTGCTGTCGTTAAATATTCGTCACACTATTCAATTTGATACCTTTTCTCGCCTTTTCGCCTCCATGGATTTGTTGCTCTTTTTAGAGATTATGCCACGAAATGCATCGCTTCAGCTATAGACGGCGCCGGGCGCTCTTGGAATGAACCATCTTAATGCTCGACTACTACCTCTGAATCGCCGCTCTCTCACTTACTAACCCAATAGCCCATATTTTCAACTAATTGCAGGATATTTCCGAGGTCTCAATGGTAAATAAGTTTATGTTTCGCTTTACGTCGGGTGACATAGGTGGTAGACGCAACCAAGGCGCGGATATGTCGCCCTCGCGTCGGAGGCGGATACGTTACAAGACCCTCGGAGATCCCCATCCCTATCCCCTTCAACACCTATACTACAGCGAAGACCCCCTACGGAAACATTATACTCGACTCCGCATGGCGGCGTGTTCGTCGTCCACACTGACCACTCATACAGCTATGCTTACGGACCACCTGGGATTCTCGGCCTTCTACACAACTACTACGCACTGGGCTGTGCTGTCTTTGCGAGCATCGGAGGACTGCTCTTTGGTTACGATCAGGGCGTCATTGCGAATGTGCTTGTGATGCGCGACTTCGTTGAGCGGTGGCCTGTGGGGTCTTGGGAGAAGGGTCTGACAAGTGCGTTGGGTTCTGTTGCTACGACGGTGTGGTTGGATATCCTTACTGAGTTGCAGTATCCTTCTCTCTACTTCATTTGGCTCCACTGTGAGCAGCCGCGATGCTAGAGCTTGGTTCGCTGGTGGGAGCTTTGATTGCAGGAACCTTCGCGGACCGCTATTCGCGAAGACAGTCTATTATATTCGCATGTGGTATGTTTCCTACTTAACATAATGAGTTTTTTCTCTGATAATTTGCGATAGTTGTCTTCATTATTGGCTCCGTTCTCCAGTTTTGCGCGCAGAACCTCTCCGATATCATAGTCGGGAGGGCTATCGGCGGCCTGGGTATCGGTGCACTCAGGTACGTCCACCTTATGCTTCTTGTCTTCGGTCCCGACTGAGGGAGTTATCTCTCTAAGTATGCTCGCACCTCTGTACATGGCGGAGATAAGCCCGCCAGAAGTGCGTGGATCGCTCATGGCGCTTGAGCAATTCTCAATAGTGCTCGGCGCTGTCTGGGGATTCTGGACGGGATACTTCACACGCGAACGTGAGACTGCACCTCATTCCGAAATCTCCAGCAGTACGAAGAAGCTGACAGTCTCTTATCGTTCTCCTTGCAGTGGCTGGATCCGCCTCCTGGCGGATACCGCTAGGAATCCAGATCGTGCCCGGCGTCCTGCTGGCTGTGGGCTCAGTCTTTCTCCCGCCATCTCCGCGACTTCTCGCAGCTCATGGGTTCAACGAGGAAGCCCTCATGGCCTTGGCCAAGCTGCGATTGCGCACGCCTGACGAGGCAGATTCTGATCCGTTGCTGCAGGTACTTTTCTCACATACTACGGCAATGCTGCCTTCATCTCCGTGACCAACGGTTTCTTTTTTCCCCAAAGATCGAACTGCTGGAGATGCGGACCGAGACCCTCATGATCGAACAGACCACAGGGAGGAGCGCGAAAGAAGTGGGCGTGTCGAAAGAAGCGCATTTGTGGGCCCAGTTGTTCAGTAAGAAGTACCTCAGACGTACCCTCATCGGAGTAGCGATGATGTTCTTTCAGCGTACGTGTTTTCCTCCTTGCTCCTTCATCGATCACTGACAGAATCTGAATTGAAGAATGGAGCGGTATCAATGCCTTGCTGTACTACGGTCCCACGTTGATGGGCGAATTGGGTCTACAAGATGACAGGGTCACCCTCATGGTCTCGGGTGGCATTGCCATCGTGCAGTTCGTTGCTGTGCTCCCCGTCATCATATGCATCGATCGTTTAGGCAAGCCTATCACGCGGA
This sequence comes from Pleurotus ostreatoroseus, assembly GCA_005298045.1. NCBI lineage: Eukaryota > Fungi > Basidiomycota > Agaricomycetes > Agaricales > Pleurotaceae > Pleurotus > Pleurotus ostreatoroseus. Next base: position 293,222 of record SWBT01000158.1, read on the forward strand.
TATGAATTCATTTGGCCTGCTCATGTACTCCTTGCAGGTCGAAAGCCGCTTCTTAGATGTGAGTCCGCGATCTTGGTGTTGCGCATTGCGTAACGCTCATGCATTGTTTCAGGGGGCGGTGCTGCCATGACCTTTTCGCACCTCTCCATTGCTTTACTGGTGAGGCTACGTTCGTCATTCTGTCATTCTCCTCACGAAGGGTATTCTGGCTAGGTGCGGCTGTACGAGGATGATTGGCCTGCACATACCGTTGCTGCATGGACTTCCGCCGGGTATGTCGGCGGGCTCGAAGATCTTATGCACAGATGTAGTCGCTGATTGCGGATGCTGCTAGATGTGTATACCTGTTCACAGCGGCGTACGGACTGAGCTACGGACCTATCGGCTGGATTCTTCCTAGTGAGGTCTTCCCGCTTTCTATGCGAAGTAAAGGAGTTGCCCTGTCCACAGCTTCCAATTGGTTCAATAATTGTGAGTTTCCGTGACCTATCTAGCTGGGAATAACTGTTGACTGTCCAATCAGTTGTAATTGGTCTCGTGACGCCAATTCTCATGGAGTATTCTCCGTCGTAAGTGTTCGACGCAGTCTCGACTATCGTCGGAGACGGAATGCTGACCCGATATGGTCGTTCTCCCAGCGCAACTTTCATGGTCTTTTCCATGGCCTGCTTTGCGGCCTATTTCTGGTCTACATACGTAGTCCCAGAGACCGCCGGCGTCTCACTTGAGGAAATGGACGCGGTCTTCGGGTCTACGGCTGGTCTCGAAGATTTACACCTTAAACGTCAGGTATGCATATTTCCTTGTAGTTCTTCTACCCACCCGCAGCTCGCTAACTTCCTTTCTTCCCAGATCGAGCAGGACTTGGGTTTGCACGATCTTGTCGCGGATATTACAGCGGGTGCTGGCACGCTGCAGACTGTCGACTAAGTATTGATCATAATCACGTACTGTAAACCCGGGTGCTCTCGTCTGGGGCAACTTTACTAATTATACCCACTTCGCCAAACCGCCGGATGACTGGGAATGATCTCCGTGCCTGCGTTTGAACGACATCCCATCAGTCGATGCTCAAAACGATTGATGTCCGAAAGCAGACTCCGCATAGACTGCATTGCCCGTTCAAGAAGCGCTTTTCAGAGCCCATAAATCCTGTTGCACGACTTATCGGTCTGCATTGACACCTCAGCTCACATACACATACCCCGCTGCTCCTTTCGTCCTCTCTCATGACTTCCAAGACCACCCGTGATGAACAAGTAACATCAGCGGTCCAAGCCCTGGTATTGGCCACACAGAATGGTATGTAACGCCACAGGTGTATATCAGGATCCCAGTTCACTGACGACGTGTCCGGTGGCATAGCTAGCGTATCGTACATGGCCGCGCTCCCTGTCGAACTCTTCGAACGGATCCTACGTCAAATGTGCTGGCGGGATCGCGTGCGCTTTTCCCAGGTATGCCGTCATCAACCTTGCCCGTCACTTATGGTAATAAGATTGAGGCAGGTTTGCCGCCGCTTTCACCAAATATATTGCACGTCTCCTGCGGGGGAATACGCCGTAGAGTTGGACCTCAACAACCTCAAGAACAGTCCCTCTATGACTTTCAGCACCGCGGAACGCTTGCGGCGCCTCCGCGAGTATCGCCGAGCGTGGCGGAATCTGCAGTGGACTACCGAGACCACCTTACAGCTTACAGGCGACACGATCCTCCGGCTGCATGGGAGCATCCTTGGCCGCTGTGAGGCCGACACTGGGAGCAACCGGTTCGACTTTATGCAGGTCCCGTCCCAGTTCCGAAACATTCCCCGCAAACACTGGACGTTGGACATACCCGATGTGCAACCAAATGACTTCGAACTCGACACACTGCAAAACCTACTCGTCGTCATGGAGCGGACGTGCGTCCCCCTATCCGCGTCTGTGGAGCTCGCAATGACAATCATGATTGTTTGATTGCAGAGTGCCAAGCAACGATAGGCAGCTAGGCGTTCTGCGTCTGCATTTCAGAACGCTCGATACGGGATCCCGACATACTTCGGCGTCCAAAGCGTCGGTCGACGTTTTTCCCCAACAGCCCTTCACCAGCGAGTGGTACCTGCAACAGTCAAACGTCTGCGACCAGTATATCGGCGTCATGCTTATGGACGACTTCGAGGATGGTCAAGTGGAATTTTGGATCATCGACTGGAAGAGCGGTAAGGTTATGCTGGTGAGTATCTGGCACTTATCCAATGCCGCGGATCTATGCTAACACATAATAGAACTTGTATTCGGCTTATCACGACAAGGCCGAAGGCTTCGCCTTCCTGAATTCTAGCAAGGTTGTCTTGCCCATGATCGTTCCTGCCGAAGACTCGCTCCAAGGCACCCTCGCCTTCCTCGCCGTCTTCCATTGCACCCAACAAATCGCCGAGCGCAAACGATTCGCCCTCGCCGCCCGACTGCACAGCGTCAGCATGTTCCAGCTCCCAGAGCCAGCTGAGGGGAACTACTATGCCCGGATCCTCATGGGCAGCAGTATACCATCAACGATCCCCGCGTACCCGAACCCCTCCCCGCATCTCGACAACGACGTGCCGTTCTTCGCGGACATGCACATCCGCCTGCTCGTCTTCGACGTGACCGTGTACGACCGCGAGACACAAGGCGTGATGGGGCACACATTCCTCGTCCCGTCGAGCGCTCTCGAGCGCCGCTTGCGCACTGCCGAAGGCGATGGCGACAGCGTGCGCCAGCACTACCGGCCGCACGTCTGGGTGCGCGACATGCGGCTCACACTATCCGTTCTCATGCAGTCGCACTCGACAGTCTTCCAGCGACGGTGCATTGCGCCCGAGTTCCTCAGCGAGGAAGGCGATGCGCGTGTCGTCGCGCTGTATGAAACGAACTACACAATGACCATGCGCAAGGAGATCACCCAGGCGCCCGAGACCGCTTCACAGTACTTCTTCGAGCCCTACGAGGACAACGACTTGAATGCTTGGCTTCACCCTGTGCACACAAAGATGCCGTTCCGGAGGTTCGTTTCGGATATCGACGCAGAGAGGGAGAGCGACCTCCACTTGGCGGAAGACTGCTTCATCATTCGATGCCAGAGAACGTGAGCACCCTCTGCCGTCCTACTAAGAGCACATCGCTGACTGTTCTCACTCAGACACAGATGTCGTATCTTTTCTTTCTGAGTTTCTATAGGTCCTGATATACCCGCCTGGCTATGTTATATCCCCATGTACGACGTATACCGCGGCCGGCTCGCACTGTAACATCTCGATACCCTGCTTCACACTCTCAAAACATGGATACACATACCTAGAACGCTTAGTTTTCGGTGGGCCTGCGTGCCCTAGTGGAAAACGCGTATCCACGCCGAAATCCCCTCAGGGGTAGAGCCGAGACCCTCGTTCCGTCCGCACGACGCCGCAGAGGAGACATATAGGGCAGGTCCACAGAGTCCTCAGCCTTGTTGTACTCCTTGCCGGCATCGGCACACGCAACGCACAGTCATAGCTCGTCGGCAAGGACGGCGGGCCCGCCACAGCCAGTCTGCAGACTGCCATTTGCGCCGTACGGTGCTTGTCACACGTCACAGCATAGCATAGCAGCACAAGCATATAAAAGCATATAAAGCATATATAAATGGATGCCGTACATCTAAGCCTCGCTGTTAGGCAGGACGTCGTGCACCAAAAAACTTGCCTGGGGTTCGAGCCCAATGAGCTGCCTCGGATGACCACCTTTGGGTGGGGGCCTGAAAAGAGACCGGCACAACGGTCTCCTCGGGTTTTGCTGCTCCGTTTTAGACTCGAAAACACTTATGTCTATACTGTCGATCGTGACATGACCTCGCGGAAAACCGACTCCTTTGCATCCCTCACATCGCCAGGAACTCGATTGATCTCAAGTCGTTGGCCTCTGGTGCCAAGCGAGACTGATTGGTAGCCTCGTGGCCCAGGCCCCGTACGACGGTAAGTCCCGAACCCAACAACTCCGGAAACGGAGGTTCGACTCATGCACAGCGCACTCGGTTCGAAAGGACTATCGCCAAATGTTGCCTGTGAACGATGCTCTGATCAAGCTATAATCATAAATCCCTCCTGTAAAACTCGGAACCAATCTCACTTTCCGTGCGTGTATAAATACGATAGGTACTTGTACACTATCAAAAAATCTCGCTCGTTCGATGTGGAACCATCCTCCTCCCTTCGCGGTCGTCTCCGCTTGGTCTTAGCTTCTGGGTATGTAAATATTTATCGCAGGTCCTACATGTCCGAGCACCAACATGGTTAGCGTTAAATACAGCTAGCTTTGCGATGGTAGTACCCAGCTCGGACCGCGACTTGAGTCTTGCTGTAGTATAATGTACTCTGTCAGTAGAACCATTATCGGCGATGACGTTTGAGTTGCAGCAGCAATATGCGACATGAGTGATGTTCATGGGATCCTTTTTTGATGTGGACTCGGTTATTCTTACTGAAGTCTGTAAGGCTCCAACCATTTAGTTTATTTACTGTTTATAAACAGTAAAAACCGTTTACAGTTTATGTTTATTTACTTTTTCCACGTAAAAGTGTGTAAACAGTTTATTAAACAGTAAATAAATGGTTGAGTAAGAGGAAGTATGAGGACATTTCCGGGACCATAGGAGGTCATAACATAGGTGGGGACGTTGTAGTCACCCTCGAAGTCCCTTACGAACATCCCAGCCGATGCGCCGCTGGAGGCTTTCATCGGCGCTAACGCTGCGAGCAGCCTCGGTCCGGCGCTCCGTGGTTCGTACTACGTTCGTGCTTTCGTCTCCCGTCGCGACCTTTGTCAACATCGGCCTCCTTGAGCCACCATGTAGTTGAATGACACATCCGTGAAGGTATAAGGACCAGGTAATTATTTTATGGAATAACGCGGGATGAAGCAGCTGCGCAAGTCGAGTGCACATGCACCAGATGAACCCGGAGCAAAGTTCCTCAGGAGAACCCGACACCCTCTGTGAACCCTAACGTGCAGTATCCGTGGAACTGCCTTGTATTCATGCGAATCGCGCATCTTGAGACGCATGGGCTGATGCTGTGCAAGCCGCTTTCGCGTTCGTCGAAGACTTCACGGATGACCAGGTCACGCCTTGTCACGCGAGTCCAGTGTAAGCCCTGCCAAGTGATACACTGAATGAGTTACGCCTCACAATGTTTCTACAGTCAATGCGATGCAAGTAAGTATGCCGTGTCAAAGAGTAGACGGAGAATTCTGGCCTTCTCCTCAGACACCTTTTATTTACTCTTTATAAACTGTTTATAAACTGTATACAACCATTTACAGTTTATTTACACGTTTTGAGTAAACGTAAAGTAAATGGTTGGAGCCTTAGAAGTCTGAACTCAGAGCCATCTTCTGAAATAGACTGTTCATAATCTTGAACATGGAAGATAGCGACTGTAAGATGTTAGAGTCTACAGCTCATTAGTAATTACTCTAAATCTAATAGAAAAAGAGCAAAAACTCCACCGGGACGGCGTTGACCGTCCCTCCGAATGAAGCCCACCACGAAGGTGACCGGGGCAGCTCACAGGCTCGAACCCCGGCTTCTGGTCTGACAGTCCGCTATGTCATCTGAGTCAGTGGCATCGTCCACTGGGGCACTGCGCCCAGTTTTCAATCAATGGGATTTGATATATGTACCCATGTTTTGGCGCTGGATGAGGTAGTCGGGCAGAACGATGTGTGCAAAGCAATGGCATTGCGGCCGTATAGTAATATTAATTTGTACGGTGCTCTCCCCTTGCTAGTGGGAGTAAATTGATGGATTTATTGCGAAATTCTAGGTGCGCGAGACATGTACGGCGGTACATTGATTCGGAAATGATAACACAGTGTAATCTACATGCGGCGACTCGAGAGACGGGGTCCGGGGCTCCGGGTTTCAGGATGGATAACTTGAGGGGAAAGAACGTCATCTCTGGTGACTCGTAGACTCTGCAGCTCGAGTCAGAGCGAGCACATACGCTGCTCAGTGCCACACATAGGTCCACAGCGCGACGGCTCGTAGCTGTATACAGAATGCAAAGGCGCCAGATGCAGGTCGCGTATGCCTGAGTCCGAGAATGGGAGCTGTCACGACAATGGTGCGTTGTTGAGGCGGCCCGCTTATCTTAGCTGGACTTGGGGCTGGCATACTAATGGCAGAGACGGGTTTCCATCGCGCGGTGAGGGCCGGGCTTACAGGTCGTAAGTTCGGGTTTTTGGAGGATGTGCGGTTCCACAGCACGTTGTAAGAAGATACCGCCACAATGACGCTCTTGGGGGCGAGACATCCAACCAGTAGGCGAAAGCTTCCGTGCTCGTTGGGGCCGTGGCAAAGCGGGCTTAGAGACGTTGCATTTCGCAGTCGTGCTAGACGCAGAAACGCGAATGAGTGCGGTAGTGAGTAGACACGGTCTTCCAACGTTGCTACTTACCAACAGCAAGAAGCGTATGATCCTGAAGGCCTACTAGCAACACGAATACAAGGAGACGCAGATAAGGGCCTCCTGCTCAGCGAACCGATGTCTTGATCCCGGGCTGGAACCTGGCGTCGTTCCTGGACTTCGTGACGGCACTGACGGCGTGTTGGACGCTTCTCTTCTGCCTGGACATCTTCCATTCTGCGACGTTCATCTGCAGAGAATTGCGACTGTCTGGGAGAACGTGTACGAAGAGGAAGTGTGGTCAGACGTGGTGGACGCGTGTGTCGAGGACGCGCTGCGCTGCGAGCAAGTGCACGGCAAACGCGTCGTCGTCGGCTCCGCAGTGGCGCCTATCAAAAAAGCGCGCTCGACCTCTTCCTCATCGCTTTCTCTTTGTCTCTCTTTCAGTGCTCGCTGTCTCCCCAACGTCGAACCGCATCCCTTCGTATATTTCTCGGACGTTCCACTCCATCGGCAGAAATGTTCGCAGCGGTCCTCCCATCAAGCACGACGGTAGGTGATGGGCTTCTGACGTCAAGAACGCCTTATCACGCACTAGCGCGTCCGCGACAATATCGCGTCTGCTTCCGGACAGATGGACGAGCCCACGCCACGCGGACGCGACAGGCAGGGAAGGCAGTCGAGGAACCTTAAGGATGCCCGGCGCCCAGAACGGCAGCAGTTCGCACGGCCCAGGCGACCCGCTCATAAACCCAACCGTCCCATCGCCTGCCCTCCCGACCGTCCCTCGTCCGCCCCCATCCTCGCACACTGTCGCCGCACCCCTCGTCGCTGTACACGATGTTCGCCGCACGCCTCCTCGTCACTGCTGTAAGTCTTCCGCTCCCATCCCGTCCCCCATCCCTGTGACTCGCGCTGACCACTGTCTCGTGCTATGCTGTGTTCGAACGCGTGCGTCGCGTGTAGCTCGCTGCGACTGTCGCCCAGGCCGTGCAGCACAACATCACCGTCGGCGGGAACACCACCGCCAACGCCAGCCTCATCTTCAGCCCCCAGGAGGTCCATGCGCAGAAGGGCGACGTCGTCACTTTCGTCTGTGAGTCCCCATCCCCCCTTGTTGCCGTGCTGTGTCCTGCGCATTCCGTGTTTTTTTCTCCCTCCTTGTGTCCCCCCTCGCGTCCTACGCGTCATGGCACGCTCCCCCGAAGCGTCGTGACGTTTTTCCGCCCGGCGCTCCCCAGCCCAGCACCCACTGCCCTGCATGTCCCGCACGCTGCGCTCCGCATCATACTGCACCCTTCCACACGCCCTTTATCCCGTTCTGCACCCCGAGGCACGCATCCTGCCAGCGTGAGTGCATATCGCCCAATAGGCACGCTCGGCAGCGTGCGGCGCGTTCTCTTCTGATCGCAGGCGACTTCCAGCGGGATGTCACTCCCCTGCCGCGCGGAGCAAAGCGAACTGCTCTGGCTCGGTCTGCGTCAGAGATACAGTTTGACGTGACTATAACTTTTGCAATCAAGCGAATGCGCGGCGCTGCTGCTGCTGCACCGCGCCATATGTGTTTAATATCCATCTGATCGTCTCCAACGTCCTTATTCCCCAATATACAACCCACATGCCAGCTTACTGACGCCCTCCCTCCTGTTGCGCAGTCGTGAACGGCTCCTACGACGTCATCCAGTCGCAGTTCGACGAGCCGTGCATCCCCGCGTCGGTCTTCACGCCCGGCTTCAACGGCTTCGACAGCGGCCCGCGGCCCACGGCCAACGGCTCCGCGGTGACGTTCCTCAACGTGTCCATCACGGACAACACGACCGCGATCTGGTTCTACGAGAACTCGACGTGCGCGCAGGGCGGGGTGGGCGTGATCAACGCGAACGACTCGAGCACGGAGACGCTTGCTGGGTTCTCGGTGCGTGCATTCCCTCCCGTGTTTCCGTGGCTTGTTGGCTGACGGGTGTATTTGTGTTTCATGTCTCGCCGTTCGCACGACGCCTCGATCGACGCGTTCTCCCGCCTCGCTCGGTCTATTTTTGGCCTGCCCCGAACCTAACCTTCCCCGCGGCCCTCGACATCCTCTCCCTCGAACACAACCGCATACACAACCCTCACGCACGCAACACACTGTACCCTGCACTCCACAGCGCAACGCGATCCGCCTGAACGGCACGAACGCGACGTCGACCTCCTCCGGCGCCTTCCCGAGCGCGACCGGCCCGTCCAACTCGTCCGGCACCGGCGGCCCGTCCGGCACCGGCTCGGGGTCGTCGGGCACGGGCTCGTCGAGCGCGGCGGGCGCGTCGAATACGAGCAGCCCGGCGGAGCGCGTCGCGGTCGCGGGCACGCTGTTGGCGATGCCGTTTGCGGTGCTCGCGCTGCTTTTGTAGACGTGGAGACGTTGCGTGGGGTGATGGACGCGGAAGGGGACTGGTGGACTTGGGTGTCGGGAGTGGGATGAGTCGCGGTAGAGGCGGGATGGAATACACGGAGAGCCGGATGGGAGAGAGGAGATGGAGGAGAGGAGAGAGGAGAAAACGAGTCGCACGGAACTCTCGCGTCGGTTTGGTGCTCGGTCCCCGGTTCTCGGCTGACTTTTACTTCTTACTTTCCTTCGTACGCCCTGCGCCATCGCTGCGTCGCGGTGGCCGGAACTGTACACCGTGCGGTCCCTACACGAACTGTAACTGTTACGCCCGGAACGATCTTCCCTCCCCTTTATTCAACTGCTGATGATACCTCGTATACCTTTTGTGTTTTTGTGTCTGTTTGGCTCGTTTGTAGTTGTTTTTGATGTTGTTCTAGTTAGGTTGTTCTACCACCCACACCCGTTGTTGTACCGTTCTCAGTACTTAGTACTCACCGCTTACTTAGGCTGTTTATCGTGACGCGCTTTAGAGCTGTATCTGTGCGCTCGACTCGGACGTACGCGTCGGTGCGCACTGTGCCGTGTGTAGGCATTAGTTGTGCATTATATACCCCTTGACGCCTTGAAGACCAGATCGTATGCTATGTTTTGAAGCGTCTGTCGGGGCCGGGGGGCTCACCCCTTCCTAATATGAGTCTGAGGCGAGTACTTCTTCTCCTAACCCTAACGCACATCAAGCCAGACTACTGTCGATGTACCGGAAGTGTTACAGGCAGGGGTAATGAAATAGGAGCAGTTGAGGGCTTCCACCCTGTAGAGCCCTGCTCAAAATATTTGAGGTAGTGGACTACGTATTATATAGCCTAGATCCAAGTTTTCATAGCGAACCGTACATGCTAAAGCCATAGGGAGACGAAAAGGTGGTGAAATCGGTCCTGTATCACGCGCGGATCCGGCCTCAAATGCCTCTCGCCCCAGATCCTGCCAGTATTTCGACAGATCCAGTACATGAACAAGTTTCATAGGTACTACAGAGTCCTAGAAGAATATAATTCCTCAAGACTGTGTAAGCATTGAGGTGCTGGACGGTCTTGGCTGCTCAGAACAACCAACAGCGAAACGAAACGGAAAGCGCGCACATGCTGTTTGAAGGTCCGCCGCATGCCTTCACAGTGGAGCGGCCCGGCATTGAGCTGAGATGGAAAACTTCATAAATAATCAGTGTGACACTCCGTGACATGGCGGTGATCTTAAGCCTCTGTTACACCCCTTGATTGCTACGTCCACTGCGTTGTCCATAGAGCTTTAAAAAACCATGTATAATCACAGTAGGTGACATATAGCTGTCGGTACGAGTCCCGGTTCATCCGATGTTACCAAAGTGAGAATTGAGGCCGCGGGGACAGATTCATATCCGGTACATTGATAGTACTGTTTAGTGTGGAGTCAGCAAAGTGGCAGATGTCACCAAGCGCTGTGATGTGACAAGTCAAATTCGGGGACGTGTTTGGCTTGGTCGTCTAACGTATGAGTATACTCGCCCACCGGTAACCTACAATGCGCAATACCCCCCACTTCAGCTCGAACACCACCTGGATACTGGAGCGAACCACCTCCAATGTCCCTCAGCTCTTCGGAACCAAGACGAGAACGCGATTTCTGGATCTCGAACGTCCCGGCGCTTGATCTTACTGCTTCCCCACGCGACCTCGTAAATACGCTGAGTCAGGTGAGCGCTACACGCTACCTGGGTCGCTTTCGTTGAAGTTGACTCTGAGGCCTGGATTGCCTTTCGCTATCGTCTATCGGCTTCAGCATTATACCAGGGTAAGAATCCTCTTATGTTCTATAGTATCATACGCTCAAACAGACTTTTTCGCAACAGTACCACACACACTTTACCGCTACCAGTGATACGCAAGTCCTCCATATTAGTTCAGAGGCCGATGGCGATGGACACGGTGCGATCCCAGACCTAAATCATACTATACCAGTGTTGTTCACGCAGAATATGCAGTCACAGGATACAGAGGACCCGTCAGCGACTCGCACCTCATAGAAACAGCTAAGCAGCCGTCAGATTGTATCGCCAGTGCAGATTCTCCCTACGATGTCGTCATTCATCGTAGCCGAGCCCCCGATGGGAAAATAATTGCAGAACAGATATGCAACAAGATGCACGAAGTACGTGTAGCGGATCAAATAGAAATAACCTATATCGCGTTAATTGAACCATCGTAATCCAGACTCTACAACAAATATCCGACTTCGTATCCGCTGCGGTCCCCTCGTCGTCATCCGAGGGGAAAGCAAACCTTGACATTGCTTTAGTTCGCGCTATGCGGAACTCCTTGCGCCGTGTCTTGGTGCGGTTTTGTAAGGACGCGGATTGTGCTCCTCGAAGTCTATTTCTCGAGGACATCACTACCCCAGATAGGGACGCTATTGCTTTCGCATGTGGATCATTTGCCGATCTGTTCCACGCAAAGCACAAGGGTCGTGCGGTGGTACTTAAGCGTTTTCGAGTGATGGAAAGTGATGAGCTGTCAAAATTGGCAAGTGTCATCACGAACATCTCAAATTCGATCCTCTCACAGCTAACGCACACATACAGCCCCAATTCTTCGCGATCGAGTCGATTCTGTGGTCCCATCTTCGCCATCCGAATGTGCTGCCATTCCTCGGCCTAGTCGACAACGTACACAAGCACCGCAGGATGATCTGCATGGTGTCACCGTTGATGAAGAAAGGCAATATGGAAAGCTATATGAAACGTCTGCGACGAGAAAGCAAAGTTGTGCCCGAATTGGCATGGGTGAGTGCCTGTATTCTGAACCTTCAGTGAGTTCTAACACGAAACCCGTTATACTGTAGATCCGCGACGTCGCGTGCGGACTACGATATCTACATGACCAAGGGCTGGTTCACGCGGACCTACATCCGGTAAGACATAACATCGCAGCTTTGCTTCCACTTTACTTACAACTTACGTGAAGGGCAATATCCTCATTGGCGACGATGACAGCGCACTTATTGCTGACTTCGGATTAATTCGCTTTTCAGAACCTTCGCCTTCTGGAGGTCTCTGCATCACGTACCCTGAAAATCAGGCTCGATGGGCTGCGCCAGAGTTAGTCATTTCTACAGAAAGGCCGAGTCCTGCTTCTGATGTGTGGGCCTTCGGGTGTGTAATTTACAAGGTACGCACCCGCGATCTACATTTCAAGGAGGTCAACTAACTTCTACCACTTCTACACTACCGCTTCCGATATTTATCCCGTACTTTCCGGCACCATTTAGATCGTTACCAACGAGAGGCCTTTCGAACCGTGTCCGAGGGATTATAATGTTGCGCTTAAGCACCAGGACGGAATACTCCCGGGCTCTTTGGATCCTCTCAAGGACGCTGGTTCTTGTCTACAGGAAGACGAGAAGGACAGGATAGCGAGCGTAGTCTCGTCCTGCTGGCGCCGCGAGCCAACTGAACGTCCTACCATGAAGGACTTGCTTGATGCCATCACTGATATAGGCTCACCGACCGCGAACGGTGCTCATACCTAGAGTCATATGTAGAGCATGAGACCCGTTAATGAAAGGATTGGAGGACAAAAGAGGCAAATCACAGCCTAGCATTGCTCGTTGTATTCATTTTGGGGCTCACAAGCACTGTATAACATCTGACAAGATCAGCCGAACTTCACAATCATAGATTCGTGTGACCATGTTGATGGGTTACACATCGTCGACCAGAGGGCCTGCCCAAGCACCGTCTCCGTGCACTCTCATCGCTCATACCTCACGGCCGCGGAATTCGAATACTATTTAAGTCGGCGACGTACACGGCGTCGCCCCCGTGGCGTGTGCTATATCGTTTCCGTCAGATTCTTGTGCTCGACCTGCCTCTACACTGAACGTGTCATGAAGTTCGCGCATGTGGTGTTGGAACTCGATGTTGGTATATATGTATCGACTTGTACACTGTTCTCGCTACCATCCAGTCGAAGACCAAGCGTGAATCGAATTCGTCTAGACGGTATACTCAAGCTAGTATTCGATGTACTCGTGTCTGATGCTCTCCTTGCATCGCACATCCATTCGTACAGTCTCTTGGCGCGATGCTTATACACCTCAACCACTGTACATTCATGAAAAACAACATCGTGTCTAAAACATATAGGCGCGCATACCTCTTGTTTCAGAGTACCACTGTCGAAATATGCAATCGACGTACTCAGGTACTGATTATTCAAGAGCCCCGAAGGATTCGTGAGTGAAGACTATGAGTCGTGATACAAGTGCCGAAGTACGCCTTCGACCACTGCTTCGCGAAAAGTATCAGTCAACGACAAAGCCCCAGATGCTGTTAGCAGAAGAGTGCTTCGGCTGCGCGATCATCGCTCCCAGTGCATCATAATGGCTGTACAGGATTGCTGGATTGAAGAGAACGGCGTCAGAGAATACAGTAACAACACACTGCGCCGCAAGACGCAGCAGCATGCATATGCGCGTCGGACTTTGCCGAATCGCTTCTTTCACGCTTAGCGCTGCGGCCGCGGAAGCGGTGCCGTGACGGACTAAAATGCATTACATCAACTTGTACTGAACGTCTTGAGATCTGCCAAACCCCACACGCATACTAACGCCTCTTGCCAGGACAATCTGTATTGCCCGGAGAAAGACTTTGAAGCTGATACCTGACGTTAATTAGGATATGTTCCGTTTCACGACACCCAGCACTGGTCCACCCAGAGGCGCGGCTGAGGATGGACGCGAGAAGAAGAGGCGGCGCGTCCAACGCGCGTGTGACATGTGCAGGCTGAAGAGAGGTGGGTTTTCGTTCGTACTAATACTTCCAAGTCCTTCGCGCCCACTGATTCCTGTTCATTGTTGTAGTGCGATGTAAGTCTACCAGCACAACGATTCTGAGCGCGGCAGCTGAAACGTTTAGGTGAGGGCGGCCAAGCGTCGCACCGTCCATGTAGCAATTGCGTCGTGAACCGTTTTGATTGCACGTATACACAAGTTCAGAAGGTACGTCCGGGCTGCTTTGACTCAAGGGCCGCTGAGGTGGTGAACACATGTTTGTGTTTCAGAAGTCGAACAGCGACAGAGCGTAAGTCGATCCCACCTCGCGCCCTCGCCCTGCGTGGGTTGAATGCGTTTGTGCCAGGTATATCGAGCGGCTTGAAGACCGCCTAGCTAAGATGGAGACCGTTCTCAAGCAAGTTCGTACCTCATTGTCTCTCCCCAGCTACACGCGAGCTCACTTACAGACAGGTGATCCCACAAGAAAACCTGCCGGATGATCTGTTCGAAAGCCCCGACCCTTCCACGCCATCACCCTTCGTGCATGGCCCGCCACCGAAGACGCATCTATCTGCTTCCTCTAAGCCCGGCTCTGGTACAATCTCCCCTGTGCCGCCGCTGCCCGTCGACGAAGATGACCTCGAGTCGAGCGATGACGAATACACAGCACGCAAGACCCTGGAGCATGCGTTCCGGAGCGTGTCGCTCGACCCGGGTGCACCACACTTCTTTGGCAAGTCCAGCAGCTTCATGTTCCTGCAAAAGGCGCTGGATATACGCCAGGGGTACGTCAGCGAGGCCCTCGCTCCCGTCATCCCGGACCCTGTCGCCACCCCCGCCAGCTTCCCCACCAAACGCCTCGAATTTTGGAACACGCATCCGGTGAGCCTTGGCTTCGGTTGATGCAATGCGCATGTTCATGCTAAGATACTTGTGCGCAGTGGCTCAAAGACATGACTCAGACGCACGTCTTCGAGTTCCCGCCGGACGACCTCATGCACTCCTTGGTCGAGGCGTACTTCCGCATCGACAACACATATATGCCCCTTCTACACTGCCCTACTTTTGAGACGAGTTTGCGGGACGGCCTGCACCTACGCGACGAAGGCTTCGCAATGATTGTCCTCCTTGTATGCGCCATCGGCTCGCGCAGCTCAGATGACCCACGCGTGCTCCTTGACGGTTTCGACGACTTGCATTCCGCCGGTTGGAAGTGGTTCCGCCAAGCACAGCTCGCGTTCCAGGTGATCAACTTCGAGACCACCAGCCTGTATGATCTGCAGGTCATATGCGTAAGTCTCGAACTTCGCAATAACGATCTCAAACAGCCTCGAAATGTTGATTTTGATGCACTTTATAGCTTATGGCAGCCTTCTTGAACGGGTCTGCGTCCCCTCAAGTGTCGTGGCCCCTCATCGGAATTGGATTGCGCTTAGCACAGGCGCGGGGAGCACATAGGAAGAAAGTCTACGACAGTGGGCCCACTGTCGAGACCGAGCTGCTGAAACGTGCTTTCTGGTCTGTGGTCAGTCTAAGCAATATTGTACTATATGCTGAAATACGACAGGATTCTTGTCACCATGGACCGTGGCCTCAGCTCTGGCCTCGGCAGACCATGCGCAATACAAGACGAAGAGTGAGCATGGGGCTTATTTGCTTGATAATGCCTAACGTTAGACTGCAGTTTTGACGTGGAACTCCCCTTGGAGTGTGATGATGAGTACTGGACTAACGAAGATCCCAACCTCGCATTCAAACAGCCACCTGGAAAGCCGTCGACGATCTCATTCTTCAACTGTGTCATACGGCTGAACCAGATCCACGCCTTCGCATTGCGAACTATTGTGAGCTGCTCAGTTGGTATTTTGCGAATGGATCGCTAATTAGTATTTAGTATTCGATAAATAAATCAAAAGCGACCGCGGGTCGCGTGGGGCCTGAATGGGAAGAGCAGGCCGTATCAGAACTAGATTCCGCACTCAACAACTTCATAGACTCGATACCCGACCATCGTGAGCTCGTTCCCTCTGTAGTATCGCAGTACTGACTAAGCGGGATACAGTCCGCTGGAATCCGCAACAAGAGAACATGTTGTTCTTTGTTCAATCAGCTAACTTATACGCAATCTATTACAACATGCAAATCATGGTGCACAGACGATATATACCCTCCCCAGGGAAGCCCTCACGCTTCCCGTTTCCCTCACTCGCTATATGCACGAACGCAGCGCGTTCGTGTGTACACGTCTTGGACGTGCATTTCAAGCGGATACGGAAGGAGCATCCTGATAATATGGTGACGTACATCTTCCTCGGAAGTATCTCAGGCTAGCTGATAAGCGTGATGGATGCAGCAAGACTACATGGACTCGCCCATATCTGCCTTGTTCAATTCCGGGATGGTGCTACTGCTGAATATATGGGCTGGGAAGCGTATGGGCTCCGCAATTGATCACATGAAAGAGATGGTGGAGGTGCACAAGGCGATGCGCATGCTTAGGGCATGTGAGCGACGGTAAGCTCATACCTATCTACTGCCCTACATTACCTTACCTGATACATCTTCCTTCAGAACCTTCGCGTCAAGACGTTTGTGGTAAGTTAACCAAACGATCGACATTTCGCTCATTGCTCACACTCATACCGGCTCTGTTTAGGGATCTCTTGTTTGAGATGGCTAGTGTCGGGCAGCTTCCTCTACCACCGCCGGAAGAACAAGCACCTTCGAAAAAACGGCTTCGCGACCAAGTAGAGGATCAGCCTGCGTCGACGTCCGCAAGGCAAGTCGTTCAAGAGCCGTCGTTTACACACGGAACGACAGCTTTGTACAATAACGCGGTCTTCGACGTACCCACGCCCAATCCCGTCCAGCATCCATCGCCAGCGTCGAGCGTCCCTTCGCCCTTTCCGCTTCCTGTCTCCAGCGAGGAGTTAGGAAGATTACCGGTATACCTCCAGGAGAGCTCGGGTTCTTTGCCTATATCAGGCGGAACGTTTTTAGGATCGTTGAACGAGCCGTTCTTAGCTCCTTATCAGCCACCTCAGTCCGTGGAGGCCTCGCCGTCCAGTGGTCATTTCGTCCCAACAGCCTTTGGGTCCAGCTCAGCCACACAGCTAGGCAGTGTTGATACAAATGACCTTTTGTCTATGAGAAATGGGGTATTTGGAGGTGCTCAGCCTGCACAAGATCCTATGACCAGCGGCACTGGGGGCCAGGATCTGCTCGAGATATGGTCCACGTATCCAACTGGTTTCGAGTGAGTTTCGCTCTTGCGTTTGTGTCGCTTGGAGCAGCACTAATAATGATCTATTAGCTGGGACGATTGGGGAGCATATATTACCAATATGAATGAGTTATCCGACCAGCCTCCCTTCTCATCCTCCTTCTAAGTGGTTAGATGGTGGAGCTAGATATTACGCATGGCAGAGCCATCCTGGATACGATGTAGTCTATAATCACAGCTGTGCCTTCATCTTCTTCTGCGCCTCCTTGCCCTTCTTCCTGTTCACGTTGCCAGGCACGACCAGGGCCATCTGTGTTGCGACTGCGAGACACCGCTGGTGCGCCTTCCAGTCGTCCGTTTCGGTACCTTTCCCCACGTCGCTCGGCGCGGTCCATACTTCGACGTACGAATCGTGCCGCATGCTGGGGTCGTTGATGAACTTGCCGCGGGAGTAAATCGCGACGGTGCGCTGGGAGCAGTGGGGATTTGATGGTTTGGGGATGGGGAACTTGAACTCAAGCGTCATTACCATCGTCGGTATCCAGCTAGTGCAAGTAGAGCGAGCGTGAGCGAATTGGATTGTGTCTACGACGGGGACGTTGGAGTGGACTGAATCCGGTACGTACATATCTGGTGACTCCATTGGGAGAAGCACAGGGAACGGCAGATGGCTGTCCGCAAAGAAGGCCATCATGGGCGCAGTGAGTCGATCTTCTTCGTTTGTCAATGTAATGTATTCGCCCCAGTCGCTGCCCTGTTTGCCGGGCGCGGCGTGCATACGGTCGTCGTATACGGGATCCCGGCCCGCTTGAACACGCTTCTTGAACACCCATCGCTCTAATGGACGTGGTATGCGCGCCTTGGACGGATGTGTGTGCATTGGCGTCTGCACCGCGTATGGCGAGGGCGGGGAGACCGTCTGACTGTTAGCAGCGGGCTCGGTCTCGAGCTTGCCACAGATAACGTGGGTGAGGACTATATCCTCATTCTATGTCCAGTTCGACATCGTCAATTGTGACAATCAAGCAAAAATTGAGGCATGACACCTACGTTCTGGACTAATGTTGCAGTAATATTCTTGAATCCCCTTCCTGTCTTAATCGTGCGTATGTGCACTTCGAATGGGCCAATCATCGCAGACTTAATGAAGTGTGCGGTGAGGTGAATAGGGTCCGGATGAGGTGAGCCTGACTGGTGCACTACCACAGCTTGCAAAACAAGCCCAAGAACGTAGCCTGCACACGAATTGGCCCGCGCAAAATATCAGCGAGCATCGATAAGGAGTTCACGGTGAATTGCTTACCACCATGAGGTACCCTGGAATAATCTGAATCAATGGCTGCTTCTGTAGATCATATCGCGGCAAACTTACTTGAATACGGTCCACTCCGGATCAACTTGTCCTTTGTAGACCACGTACGAATGCTCTCCGTCGACGCTTCGAGCGTACTTGGCATTTAGGGCCTTGGAAAGAGGTGCCATTACGAGATCAGTACCTGTACGGACTACCAAGGATATTTCAGTACGACAACACGCGTAAAACGCGATCTTCAGGTTCACCGTCTCACCAACCTCGCCTCAGTTATATGTCGTGGTCGCAGGCAATCCGTCCGCTATGGCTGTGCTAACCGTTCCGGTTCGGGCTTGTATTAGTTATATTCACGTGGAAACGCTCTCCGAGGTGCGAAGGATTTACCGTTTTGATAATCGAGGGAGAGCGACACGGAAAGCCGGGTCGACGTTAGGTCGACATGGAGGATTCGAAACAGGGGGCTTAGCGCGTCGAGCGCGACGGTGGCCGCCCCGGCCCGCGGGCGGATCAAGACCGACGCTGTGCCCAAATTGGGCGGTCATCCCGAATGCTCGGCGAAAAAAAAGTTGCGAAAATAGGTCTCCGAAGTTGTAATTCGACTCAGTCCAGACAGAAAAACTTCTAGTATGCCCTTGTGGGCCTGAAGGCCTCAGTGGCGTTTTCAAAGGCCGAATATCGGTTTGATGACATCTGCAATATGTCTAGACGAGGGTACGTATGTTTTATTCAAGTTTCTTGCTACTGGGCCTCCGTGCCCGAGTGGATACGCGTACCACTCTTCTGTCGTCGTCGTGCTCCGCATTTGGATGCGTCGAGCTGTTGCTGCTGTGACTGTTACTGCCGTTGCTTCGTTCTGTTCCGATCCTGGGTTCGAGCCTCTGAGCTGTCCCAGATGACTGTCTCCCGGGAGGCAGGGACCTTGCTATGAGACCGGCACCACGGTCTCATGGGGTTTTGCTGCTCTTTTGTCGAGTATATCACCCAGTGCCTCACGCCTTTTCGCAACGTCACGAAGGCTATGGAAACAATGCTGCGATGACGTCGAGTTTTCTGCCTTCCTCTCGGCGCATACTATCATTCGATGGGCCAAATAACGAGATGTGCTCTGGATACGTTGAAGCCAGCTGCATTCATTGACTTATCGAGTGCTCGGCTCACCAGAATGGAAGCAGTCGAGGTTGGAAATCAAACATGTACAAACAAAAGCGCGGCGGCCGCGGTCCCACTAACGGGCGCCGTCGGCTTCCGGAGCTCTCCTCAATACCACCATTTTCGATATTCAACTTGCCTTACAACACGCGATGTCAGCATCGCTCTGGAAATGGCGCGTCTTGCTTCTTGTCTACATACCGGTCACAATTGTCGAAATCCCTACGCATATCATATCGGGACTCAGACTGTACTACGTGTCTTAAGGCTGAAAACCACGTTCTTTGAAGTCTACCGCCGACTCCGGTTCATACGTGGTACGCTGCTGGCTGGACGCACTTTACTGAGCAGCACACCTGCAGGCCAGACGCACACGTCGGTATCAGCGTGGCGCACTGAGCATAGTAAGTCCCGTCCTTCTCGGCTGCCAAGTGCTCGCTTCCAAACCCAATCAAGCATCGTAGCCACAAAACCGTATACCACAATGCGCAGTGAACATGCGTTGTTGTAGACATTTTTCCTAGGAACTCGGGACCGCTGCGCACTAGCGGGCTTCTCCGCCCGCTACTCCATGAAGCGCTTCCCATCCTGTATAGATTCTGCACTACGCCAAGACTTCTGCGCGATAAACTCTGACGAAGTCGGACTGCGATACTTTGCACAGGAGGTGCGCTTAATAATTGAATCCACATGCTCACGCGAAAGACTTGTGCTACGCTGCGGCTCGTGTCGTCGCACATGTGTGTGTTTGTCCCGTAGACAAGCCAACAAAACATGTAGTCAAATCATTAACGTACCCACATCTGTTCCTAGTTCTGAAATATTGATCTCCTGTATCATAGCAGACGCTGACCACCGGCGGACTGGTAAGTAGCATCGACACTCGTCGAGAGTGATTAATGATTCCCAGCATGGTAGTTTAGCGTAAAGTCTGACGCGGTAGTTGTATTTCGATCAGGAGGCCGAGAGGTACGTATTGCAGTCGGCGAAGACGAGTATCTTGTATGCTTATCTGCCATGAATTGTTGCACAAAATCAATGATAGCTTTCACAAGTAACGAAAGTTGAATGTACCGCAGAAGCTGTATCTTCTTGGTGTTCATCAGAGGTAGATGTTACGATGAGGAGTCAGATCGTGTACATAATCGAGGCAATAGAATTGTCGGCGTCTCTCAGTAATAAGCGCCATTACGAAACGGGGCGGGAAGTTAGATCGAACGCTGTGCAGGGAAGAAAAGCGATCTGGTTCGAAGTCACTGCATTCAAGTATGTTCCCTGGTGCACGAGCGCCGCCGAACGTTCGTAACCAAGCCCTTTCGGTAAGAATAAGAACTCCTACTCTCCACATTACAATTCTCGTTCATCTCCCTGTTGATGCAGGAAGTGACGTAGCACAAGTGGCAAACCTCCGACCAGTGCGAACACGTTTCGCGGACCAATCGATGGGGCCAAAACGCGTCCGAAAAGACGACGGTGCGTGATCCGCCATCGGGTGGTTGTAGCCTTTTGCGGTAAGGTGAGTGTTTGGGAGTTAGTCAACGGCCTGTGCTTCTGCTTCGCCCCCCACGCAGCCATTCGTCTCGTGCAGTTACGCAGTATTTGACCCAAATCAGCATGGCGCCTCGCCGAGTCCCCACTCTCTTCCTAACGACCCCTTTACCCCCTGCCAGACCTCTTTCCCTCCTTTCAACATGGTCTCGCTAAGATCATGTTTTTCCGCTTCGAACAGGGATTATATGCCCCTCTGGGCTGATGGGGCATCGCGAGAAAAGCGTTTCAGAGCTCGCAATGTTGTGATAGCTCTCGTCGTTGTTGCATCTCTCGTACTGAACGCCGTATTCCTATGTCGGAACGCGTTTACATGGCCCAAACCTCTTGACGATTATCAAGCCTTGTGAGTACCCTTGTCATCAAAGTCTCCCAAGACGCGCCTCATATATATTTGCCCAGAAATCCACATCCGCTGCTGGACAGTGCGCAGCATACCCAGGGGCAGCGTAATGCGATTGTGACGACGCTGTACTCTAACTCCTACGCTCCTGCAGTCGCCACATTGGGACACTCTTTGCAGCGAGCGAACACCTCCGCGTTATTGATTGTACTCTACTTCCCGGAGCGCATCTCACAAACGGCGCTATGTCTCGCCACGTCTTCCGGATTCTCCCCGCATCCCATCTCCCGCATTCCCCCACCGAATAATGGTGCTGGGATGAACCCGCACTTCATGGACCAATTTACCAAGTTGAATCTATGGACACTTGATACCATCGGCATCGACTCACTGGTGTATCTCGATGCTGATGCGCTCGTCCTCCGCAATTTTGACGAGATCTTCTCCCTCCCATACCCGTTCGCAGCGGTGCCCGATGTGTTCCTAGACAGCCGCGGCTTCGTCGTGGACTTCAACGCCGGCTTCCTGTTCCTCAAGCCCGACTCACGGATATATGCCGCCATGATCGAGGCGCTGCCCACCGCGCGCTTCCCACCCGAGTACGCGGAGCAGGCGTTCCTGAACCAGTTCTTCGCTGCGAACGCCGTGCGGCTGCCGTACGTCTACAACGGGAATCTTGCGTACAAGAAACGCTCTCCCGCGATGTGGCAGGACATCTGGTCCGAGATGCGGGTTATACACTACACGATTGCCAAGCCGTTTGTTGGGAGGCACTTCAAGCAGCTCAGATGGGATGACCTGGACCGGAGGGTGGTCGAAGCAGCTGCGAGCGAAGGTGGCATGTTCCGTCAAGAGATGGAGCTCTGGGGAAAGATGTGGGGCGAGACTCATATTGCGTACGAGCAGACACGTGAGGCATGCTGGAATTCATCATAGCACTGGGCTTGCTATAACGTGAGTAACTCGTTTCCCTTCTTTCTTTGAGAAGTATTCGTACTGACCCGCTTTTCAGATGATTGTCAGATGACTGGATTTCTCGCGAAATTCTGCTGGGATGGGGTTTGTCATTATAGCTGTATAATTGGGACCACGGGCGTGTCGCTTCAAAATCGTGTATAACACCCAAGCGCAAGTTCGTCTGTTATAGACTTCTTGACCCTATGGGCGTATCTGTCACTGGTGAAGCTGTTCTAGGCGAAGCAGGATCAAATGCAATCACTGACGGGATATCCTTGGCGGTTGGTTGTAGAATGCAACAAGGCTTGGTGGCTTGTTTACCTTGGGTCCCGGAGCGTGAACTTCCGGACGATCAATATCCAGGCAGTTATCAGTATCCACATGAGATTTCTGCTACTCGACAAGTGTATCGAGTTGCGAAGATACGCGCCAGAACCTGCAGACGATCGTAGACCTGACACCGACGGTATCCGTGAATGATCGTATGTCAAAACACCGAAAATGGTGGCCTATGCTTAATGATGAGGGGGTGCTACACGCTAGACAATTCAGTTAATATGGCCGCCATCCTTGCACATTCAGGAATCGAACTCCCAACCTCAGCCCAGCGCTCCGAACATCCGAAGTGGCGTCGTGCGGCTCGTGCCGTTCACGCAGACGCTTATCAGGGAGCCCCTCTTTGACACGATCCGCCATCGTGAGCACTGTCTGCTGCACGCCAATGACACAGGCTCAATCAACGAGCACCGCGACAAGTGCGGGCGCAGATTGTGGTTGACACAAACAATGCCAGAAATTGGGTTTCTGTTCCAGCGCTCGTCGGGGTATTTTGCCGCTCAAGCGAGGCAGCCTCGTTCCAGAGCTTTTCGTCATGTCTTTTGCCCCCGGGGCTATCGTCATCGTCTTGAGTGGGCCGGCGGCCGACGCCCAGGGTCTTCCAATGATAAAGCATCGATAAAGGGCGAATTTGCAGCACGATGTCGGAGGTGCGATGCGCTCATCGTGAGTAACATACTGGGCTATGACACAGTGGACGCCGACCAGCTGATTGTTGCGTAGTGTACTAGGCTTGACGTATGTGCGTCTCGTCGCCCTCGAGCTGCGCCTTCGTGGCGCATGTGAAATCACAATATCTGTGTTCTGTCATCGATATCGGTGCGTGCAAATTCTTTGGATGCCGTATTCACCGCGCGCGCAGCAAATTAGGAGCTATTAGGAGTCGTTGTGACTGTCTTTGGCGAAAGCCGCCAGGCATGGACGTCCCGCGGACCTAATATTCCGTACAGTATTCATTTCTTGCGCTTAAACATAGCGTCTGATGGTTCTGCGGACGAACACACCCCGCCCACACAGCTGCTAATTCACGATGTAGATGGTGTCCCATTGATTGGTACCGCCTCGGCCTGACTGCTTTCGGAGCTGGCGCTGGCGTACGATCGGTACGCGCACGCACGCCGGATGCGTCTCATCGCTCCACAGGTATTAAACCGCTGCGATGTTATTTTTGACCGCATCCAGCTCGCGTCGACCGTCTTGCTTTCCCCTCCTCTCCCGCCGTCTACTATGTTACGACTCCCTCGCGTCTTCACTCGCTATGATGGCTACTTGCCGTTGCACGGGCAGGCACCGTCGCGCAAGCGCAGCTTTATAGCGCTGGCCCTTGTGCTCTTGTCGGTCGCCCTGGTGGTCACGTCCGTCGTGCTGAATATCGTTTTTGCCGTGAAGCTGGCACATTATACGCCTAGACCGTTGGATGACTACCAAAATTTGTAGGTGGCGTTCTTATTGATATAGGCCGCTAGCATATACTGAACGATACCGCCATTGATCACAGAAATATCGCCCCCTTTTGGGTCGATAATTCGACCACGCTGATTTCCTCGTCCGCTGGGGAGAATGCTATTGTCACCACCCTCTATACGGACTCATACGCCCCTGCGGTGGCTGCCCTAGGCCATTCGCTGCGCAAAGCGAATTCAACCGCCAGGATGATTGTTCTCTATTTCCCTTCCAAGATCTCACCGTCTTCGCTTTGCCTCGCCACCTCGTCCGGCTTTGTGCCACATGCGGTAGACCGTATTTCGCCGCCAAATGGCGGCAAGAAAATTAACCCCCACTTCATTGACCAATTTACCAAGCTCTCACTATGGTCCTTGGATACTATCGGTGTCCGTTCATTGGTCTACCTCGACGCCGATACCCTCGTCGTTCGGAACTTTGACGAGATCTTCGGCATGCCATACCGCTTTGCCGCAGTTCCAGACGTCTGGGGCGACAAGCGTGGCTTCACGCTTGAGTTTAACGCAGGCGTCCTCTTCCTCCGTCCGGACTCGACTGTCTTCGAACACATGATCAACCAGCTTCCCACCGCGCGGTTCCCCGAACAATTCGCGGAGCAGGCGTATCTAAATCAGTACTTCGCCGCCGACGCAGTACGCCTCCCGCTTGTGTACAACGGGAACCTTGCGGCGAAAGGCCGCTTCCCGAAACTCTGGGAGGGCATGCGCGATACCATGCGCGTTATACATTACACGATGGTCAAGCCGTTCGTTGGGCCGTATCCTGACTACGCCCTTGTCCCGATAGACCAGCTGCCGGAGCGTGTTGAGGCAGCTGCGCAAGATTATCACGGACGTTATAGGGAGGAGGTCGAGCTCTGGGGAGCTGCATGGGAGGAGACGCGATCAGTCTATGCAAGGGAGCTGGACCACTGTCTCACGCTGCCAACGCAGACCGTAGGAAGCCACTAGAATTAGTAGCGCACTCAGAGACATATTTTCTAGCCTCCATATACCCATCTTACTACCTATGGAAAGAGTATGATACTCGCATCTCAGAACACTCCGATCCGATAATATTGTCATGAATGCTCCACTATTGCTTACGGCAAGTGTAATTCTATCAAGATAATTTACATACATTCTGTTTTCGTCACTACACAGAATGTTCAGAATTCTAGAGAAATACTGGGAGTCCGATCCTATATTCCTGGTAAAGGTTCCCTGATGGGGACTCGAACATGCGCATTGCGACGTGGCGCCAGCGTCTATCAAAGCTTTCGACAGGTTCGGAGCCGGCCAAACACCCCCGCCTTGTGCCTCAAGCAGCGGTTGCGCAGTTTTCGTTCCGAGTCGGTGCAGAACTTGCATCACATTATACAGAACAACACAATTCGTAGGCTTGGCATCCAGGGCTTCTCGGGTAGAAACTCGTCCAGACTGCTTAAGCTACGCCGCAGCCACCGTGCTCTGCATCGAAAACTGCGCTGTCAGCTAAGCTGTTCAACACCTTGCTGTAAGCTGCCTTGCCGATGGTACTCTATGTTGACTTAGCTTGTCTAGTACTGAATTACAAGAAGCATCAAAGCACCGTAAGAAGACTGTCAATGGTCACACGTTCGGGTTCAGCTCATACAGCGCGTTTAGTAACATCGACCATAACGTCCGATATTCCAAGGAGCTACTAGTACAACTTAGACCACTAGATTCTAACAAAAGTACGTACTGAACATCATTCACTCCTTTGACTGTTACGTCCTTCATAGCTGCTGATATATTGTTCGCCTACATGCAGTCGCCGCCTCGGTTCCGTCCCTTTTTTCCGATCGGGGACGCTGGGGACCACGTTTATTGGTTCATGTGGCAGTGTCTGTCTGCAGCCCATCACTTCCGCAGGTCTTATATTGCAGTAGCCACCACTGCGATCCCATTTGGTCGCCACACGCTATTCTTCCTCTATGCTTCGTCTAAGACGCTATTTGACGCGCCATGCTGGCTACTTGCCTCTGCCCGGACAAGGACCGTCTAACCAGCCGAGCTATCCAACAGTGGCTTTCTGTGTCGTGTCCATCGCTCTTCTTGCATCTTTGATCGCCAACATCGTCCTCACCGTCAAGGTCAATCATCATCCACCAAGACCATTAGACGACTACCAAAACCTGTAAGTGCAACAACCTACTGGCTGCTTACCTGCCGCCGAATACTAATAAGATACCAGAAACACCGCCCCATTTTGGGCTGACGATACAACAGGACCTCTTAATCCCGAGGAGAATGCCATCGTCACCACTCTTTACACAGATTCATATGCAACCGCTGTGGCTACATTGGGACACTCGCTGCAGAAAGTCAATGCTACTGCCCAGAAGATCGTCTTGTACCTGCCACACAAAATCTCTCCGTCCGCATTATGTCTCGCTACCTCCTCGGGCTTCCAACCGCGTCCTGTTGAGCGCATATCTCCTCCACATGGCGGCAAGAAGATCAGTCAACAGTTCATCGACCAGTTCACAAAACTGTCTCTTTGGACTCTCGATACCATTGGCATCCGTCGTCTTGTGTACCTCGACGCCGATACGCTTGTCATGCACAACTTTGACGAGATATTCGGCATGCCATATCGCTTCGCAGCCGTCTCCGATGTATGGGAGGACTGGCGTGGCTACACGCTGGAGTTCAATGCAGGCGTCCTATTCCTCCGCCCAGACTCAGCTGTCTTTCAACACATGATGTCCGAGCTCCCCACAGCACGCTTCCCACTCCAATATGCAGAACAGGCATACCTGAACCAATACTTCGCCGCCGACGCCGTACGCCTCCCGCTCATGTACAACGGGAACCTCGCTGCAAAGCACCGTTTCCCCCAGCTGTGGGAGGGCATGCGGAACACGATACGTGTTATCCATTACACGATGGTCAAGCCGTTCGTAGGGGCCGCCCCTCAGTTCACGCCCGTACCTATCGACAAGCTCTCCGAACGCGTTAAGGAGGCCGCGGAGGAGTTTGACGGGGCCTACCGGGAGGAGGTCGAGCTCTGGGGCAACGTGTGGGAGGAGACCCGCATGGCGTACGCGCGGGAGCTGGAGCATTGCCTCTCGTTGTCGACCCAGCCTTCTGGCAAGCGTTCGATCTCATAGCGCTCCCTCGAGGCCGCGCTAGCTGTCGACGCTCATATGCCGCTGATTCTTTCGTCGGCGGGATCCCCAATCAGATGTCTCGACACTGTATTGATGCATTAGACCGTATAGCCATCACATTTAGATACCCCTTAGTAGCTCACAGCTATCGTCGTAACCTCGTAACAACGTTCCATCACTTCATCTGGACCTATCAAGCAGCCTTTGCGTGTAACATTGCCTCTCATTGCTGTGAGAGGCCGCCCATGGCTGCTAGAGAGACCATACCAAACTCGTCATGCGGAAAGCTCACATGCTTTGGACACCTGAGGGCTAAGTGTTCGTCGTAACGAAGGTCCTCTGCGATCTACTAATATATCCGGCATACAGTACATGTAAAAGCGTTCGGGAGAGCGACGATAACAAATCAATACAAAGGCAATGTCCCTACAAAATGAAGCAGATACGGCGTTAGATACAGCAACGACAACCCCTTACTTCCGAGTCCCTCAGAAGGCCCTATGTGCCCCGCGCCCGGCCATGTTTGGTTCTGGCGACGGCGCTGGGGGATACGACGGCTGGGGCCCCGACGGATACGGCCGGTGTAGTGGTGCCTCGCGGAAGTCTTGTGTCGGGGGCATTGAGGGCATTGCAGGCATTGCAGGAAGCTGTGGTACCGAGTCTGCGAGCATCGGTGATGAATATGGTGGCGCGTACGACGCGAGGGTTGTATTGCTCCGGCTGGCCATTGGGGAGAAGTAGCCAGGCTCTTGTTGCGCGGTGAGTAGTGGCACTTGGTCGATGTTGAGCCGCGTCATCTCGATGTCTGGCTGTTGTATCGGGCCTTGTGCGAGGTAGCGGTCGTAGCCCACGATCTTGCTCGGCGCGGGTGACGCACGACCGAGGTCGTACTCCGATTTCGTTGGCGCGAGCATATTGGTCGACGAGACAGAACGTGCGTCCCAGTCGAGCTCACCACGATCCCGCTTGTACAGAGTAGGATCGTACTCGAGTGCGTGCTAGTAAAAAGTAAGTAAGTAGCTCCTGGACGGAGTCGAGGTACGACGAACCTCTTCGATACCCGCAATCTTGATACCGCCTGCAACAACATGCGCGCTGACGTTCGTGCCACCATACTCGTCGAGCTTCGTCTTCGCGCTCCCAATCTTGCCCTTGAACACCTCCGGCAACAGGTGAGTCATGTTGGCGTGTACCATCGGCGTGTACAGCTCCTGGTGAAGTGCCGGGTGGCCGAAGCGCTTCTCGAGACGGTTGCGCACATTATCGTTGGAGTACACCTGCGCGACACGCAGCTCCTGCTCTGAAGGAATGTAGTAGTTGAAGGTGGGGTTGAAGGCGCGCGCGCAGTAGATCTTGAAGATGATGATGATGAGGATAGGAGGTATCATAGCGATCCAGTCCAGTGACTCGAATTTCAGCTGAAGACCGATAGCTGGAAGATAGACGGTGAGTTAGCAGCTCACATGAAAGTGGACGAAGACATACTGAGTAGCATCAGTAACTGCATGAGAATGACTGCAGTCAGAAGACGGTTGATTACGACATTCCACAAGCGCTAGAGGACACGAAAGTAAATCCCGAGATACTAGAGATGGGTTCTGAGACGCTTACTCCTCCTGTCTCTACTCTCGAGACATAGACAAACATCAGCTGGTACTTGTATACCACTGAACTGACCCAGAATACTACACAGCCAGCCACCGGTACCAAAGGAGCCAAAGGAGAGAAGACGAGGCCAACAGTACCCATGAAGAGCTAATGTAAGACGTAAGATAAACGGAACACTATACAAGAAATGATCGAGACTTACGATGTTGGAGCTAAGAGGTGCAGAGTGGTTAATAAATGGGCCATTTGCGATAATAGGTATTACTCACTAGTAGATGGCATATTGGAAGTCTGGAGGCTGAGTCCACTCCCGAATTTCACGAGGAGTACGGCCCCACATGCTATTGAGATAAAGGTTTGACAATGATCACTGAAGGGCTGTCATACAACGCACTGTTTCTTGAACGTGACCCAGACGACGTTAATGACCTGTGCGAGATCGAAGAGCACAAGGAAACCACGCAAACTGACAAGAGATATAAGTCGGACAAGTAGATGATAAGGAGGATGTTTACGTACGGGAAATAGGTCAACCAATACGATGCTTGGTCGATGTACGTGCGGTTGATGGTATCGGGTAGTTCTTAAGTACTTATGTAAGAGACTCAGCATCAATTGTATAGCAAGCTGTCTTACTGTCGAGGTTCTGCACAATCTCGTCGAAGCTTTTGTGCTGGCCGATCTGTGTGACGATCTCCTTCACACAGTCTACAAGCAAAGATTAGAATAAGATGTAATGCCACTTAACGCAAAATGCTTACTGAATATGACGCCAATAAGTGTGAAGACGACCAATTGCGAAATCACCAGGAACGCAAAGTACCGCGCAACGACAGCACGATCCAGCCGTGAATGTGTGAGTGCGCCTTGGTACTGGGAGAGCCAACGCATAAGGACGGGCAGGAAGAAACCAAACAGAGCAGAGACGGCGGGTGGCAAGACACCGGAAATGAACGTGAAGGAGCCGGGCGAGGCGTCGGACCAGTTTTGGAGGAACGGAACGAAGGACGTGAGCTATGGGTGCGATGTGAATATATGCTCGTGTGACCCGCTTTTGAATTGTGTACGTACCGAGGCCAAGTTGGCGAGGATGGAGATGATGAAGAGCGGCACGGTGTTGAAGAAACAAACGAGGCACAGGAAGGCCCATCCGACGGTCTTCTTCCGGGCGAGTTCGCCGCTAGACATATTCAGGTTCTCCCAGATCTACACGTGGGCCTTGAACTTGAGTACGCGAGCTCGACGAGTGCAACGTGGCCACTTACGATGTCTTTGGGGTTAGGGGCAAGAGTGACGTAGGCACTCTTGATCTTCTTGTCTCTCAGGATGTTTGCGACGATGTGAGCGTAAGGGACCGCGGCCATGGACGCGAAGCCATAGTTCTCCGGCTTGTTCGTGTCGATCTGGGCGCGGTATTCCTCCACGGCGCGCTCAGTCCTCTGAAGTTTGGCGCTGTAAATAGCGAATCGTTATTTCTATCAATCATGCAAAGCCGTGTGGGACGTACCTATAGTAATCTATCGCGTCCACTCTCTGACCACCAAAACACATCCACCCTCCAAGTCTCTTGGTGGGCCGTTTCTTTCCAATCTTACCGTCCTTCAGATATTCAACTAACACCGCTTCTAGCTCCTTGACGGTCTCGTTGTGGAATTCAAGAAGCTCAGGGAGTTTGCCAACCCTACGTCCTATGTGTACGGAGGTGGTTGGGTAAGGTACTTGCACGCTCTCGAAGATAGCGCGGATCCCTTCATCGGATTGAAACTTCTTGGGGACTTGATGAACCATCAGCGTACGGGCGTAAAAGGACTGAACATATTCAGGGGAACGGAACCAAGCATTCCGTAGCCGGACGACTTGCTTCCAGTTGAACCAGACAAAGCCAATAACAGTGAAAGTGATGATGTAGGTCATCCCGACGTGGACGAAGAGTATCTTGCCCTGGACGTCCCGGATAGTCAAGAAGGATAGTGCATCGCGGTCCGAAGACTTGACGTTTCTGAGATTATACGAGACGTTGACGGGTATAAGGACTGCGCAGGTGAGAAATGCGACCGCCGTGAAGAGCCAGCGCATCATCCGGAGGAAACGCAAAAAGACGGCGGCATCCAGGCCGATCTTGTCGACAAGCACAGGTTCCTTGGTATGTATTAGGGGGGATATCCAGCCAAAGATAGAGTCAGATATTCGTGGGGGCCGCTTATCGCCAACATGGTACTTGACTTTGGGCTCGTAGATGATCTACATAAAAGGTTAATAAACTTCACATGCTCCTGGACCGTCACCTGTCGACTACCATCACACAAAGGTGATCTGTAGCCGCACGCTCTCAAAGACCGCTCACCTTATTTCTCGGTCGTAGGATGTTGAACACAATGATCGTGGCAGCCTGCGCACCGTCAGCTAAAGCTCGAGGGCCCCGCAGTCGCGAGTCTACTCACGGAGACAATACTCATTAGGGCGACTTGGGTGCCGACCGCTGCGGGCGCCAGCGTCCGCAGGTTCGCACTCTGGTCGATGAGGTCGCCGAAGTCCCCAGCCATGTTGGATGGTCGACGGAGGTGGTTAGTTGGAAGGAGTGAAAGTGAATGGAGCACCCAGCGTGAACGGGTCCACGGCCAATGGAGAACAGCTAAGCGCGCGGTGGATAGAACATCTGTACTGGCGTCTCTAACATTCCCACGCTTTGTATGGTAAGAAATCTTTCTTACCCAGGGTAAGTAAAATTGCTTATCGCCTTGCGGAAACACTGTTGTCTTTGTCCTGCCATTGTTCTCGCCGAGTCCTTCGTTAGCGACGGTCGGCATAAACTCCCCTTCCAGCACAGCATGCCGCCCCAAGCAAACCGCCGACTCGCCTGTAGCCCAACGTCCACCTGCTAATCGAATTTTATCACCACTTGCTAACGAATTACTATTGCTAAACGATGTCAAACCTCGAGTCTTTCGTGCGGCCTAGCAAGCCATTTCCGCTGCCCGTCTGCACGTCTCAAGAGATCTGTGACCGAAACTCCATCTTTGTTGCCAACATATTCCGGGCGGCATCAGAGGATGAGGCCCGCAAGGCAGTCGCGCACCTACGCAACGTGATCCACGCGTCGAAACCGGCCTCACACGAGATGTCGGCATGGAGGTGCATGGTGCTGAAGCAAGGCAAGACTGGGCTCGGCGGGCCTGACGATTTTGAGCTGAAGACGGGCAACGAGGACGACGGTGAGAAGTACAGTTCCGGGAAGATACTGAAGGTCATGCAGGCCGAAGGGATTATTGATGCCGTGGTCGTGGTGAGCAGGTGGTGAGTGCGATCAGGGCATCAACATGCACCCATAAGCACCGCAGACGAGAGGTGCTGATCGTGTTCCTGCAGGTATGGCGGAGAGATGCTTGGCCCTGTGAGGTTCGCGCACATCGAAGACTGTACACGGGAAGTCTGCCTGGCGTTCAGAATCAAAGACGAATTGGAAGAATGTATCGCCACACTTGGGACGCTAGACGACATGCTGGCTCTGCTCAGGAGCGAATTGGCAGAACTCAGCGGTACCAAGGAGAAACCCGCCGGCGATGCGAAGAAAAAGCAAAATTACAGCACTCTGATCGACGAACAGGATCTTCAGAAGGCGAAGAGACTAGTCACTGCTCGAGAGAACTCCATCAAAAGCGTGAAAGCCTCATTGCTCAGAGTCAAAGCGAAGCAGGCTATAGAGGAAGTTGCGGCTACAAATGACGCCGCTTCTTCGTCCAAGACTTAACAGTCTATCCTTTCCTTTTCGCTCGAGAATACTCATTCGTCGACTCGTTCCTCGTATCTCATTTTATTGACTGGTGTTTGTTGAGTGGTAAGCCTCGGAGGAGACCATGATGATAGGAAGGTTGGAATAAAACTCATGGTACTCTTTGTATCAGTAAGCTCTTGTCTTGTCGCAACGACGCCCCATTCCAACTGTCTACTTTTTTACCAGATGACCACCATTGCTTCGATTCTTCGACACCTGCCCGATCACAGTCTATTCCACCGTCTGTTCGTGCACAATATCAAGTCATATATTGCCAGTGAGCCATCTGGGACCTCAAAGCTAGCCACTCGTACCCTGAGCGTGGTGGACACTGTCGAGTTATCCAGAGACGGTGCATGCTGCATTGACATGACTGATATGTCACCATCATGCGTGATATGTTCGGATCCTGCGCCAAGTAAGGTTTGCGCTACTTAGTTTCCAAAACATCTTCTCACTCTCTTGCAGAGCCGAGCATGACTGGAAGATAAGCAGCAGAATTGTAGCCGAGCCCTGTGCCGAACTCGCTGGTTACCAACGGCCGCAGGAATTCAAGCTGGGACTAGAAGAACAGTCAATAGCTGCCCGAGCAGAAGGTTTTCGGTGTTATACTCGCTCCTGCCGCTCTACGTTGTGTTCCACGTCACCCTGGGCCTATGCGGTTTTTACTACAGCTGCAAGACCTGGAGTTATCATCCTTTCCGGTACTTTATGCATCGAGTGTATGCGATAAACCTTTGTTATATGGCTCGACATACTGTGGATATATGGCATTTATAAGTGAGCACCCCCACAGTCCATTCATCGAAGAATCTGGCCCAATCAAGCTCACAAACAGTGTTCCGCCACCGAGCAATCCCGAAACATTGGAGGCAGGTATGACATGAATGTTACACCGTCATGTGTGGCACCATACTCGGTATAGCGACTCCGTCCTGGTTCCCTGCGACGGGCTTTGTCGCACCAAAACTACCCTTGCACTCTTACCATGTCTCTTCTAGCTCATTCCTCGCTGAAACCATACCGATTCTTTTCAAACTCCGTGGTCTGAATCCGATGCGCCTTCCAGTCTATCAGAGAACGTGTGAAAGGTGATATATGCCAACACAAACCGTGCATATATACCCTTCCATTTTGCTTCAATCTCACTTCCAGCCTTACTCCCTACTTGTGTGTGTGCCTCCCTCCTTCGAACCGGATAGTGAGTAAGCGAGGAATTTTCAATTAGGTTTTATAATCATCATTCAACGGCCTTTGCTTCGACTCTCAGGAATCATGGTACAAACAGACATACAGCCTGTCGAGAGTCTCCCGGAGCCTGTCACGGACCAGCTTGCCCCTGGACCAGACAGCGCTGGCGAAGACGATATGGTCTGTTTTTCCTGAGCAACGTCACATTCCATCTTAACGAACATGTACTGCAGTCAAGAAAGGCCCTCGAGGACTTGTACGATGCCGCAAAGTTTACAGAAGACGATAATGTTAGTGGGCATGTTTATCGCCCGTTCCCGTGCTAAACGATGTAATAGCCTGCCAGCGTGAAGGCCTGGGGGCCTGTACTGGCCGTTGCCAAAGAGTTCGACAAGAAGCTCGTCGACGGCTGGAAGGAAGATATGCAGAACATGTTGCTCTTTGTACGCACGATTTTTGTCAAAGCCTTTTCTATCCACTTAACGATGTCTTTGTAGGCGGGTCTTTTCTCCGCAGTGCTGACAGCTTTCGTCATCAACTCAGCCGGGCAACTACAGCAGGACCCCTCAGACCTCTCTGTAAAATATCTCGCCCAGATGTCTCAGCAACTCTCCTCACTCACGCTCAACGGCGGTTTTATCAACTCTACGGCGGCTCCTGCCTCGCCCGTACCATTCTCCCCCTCTCCGCGGGCGGTCCGTGTCAACACGCTCTGGTTCCTCAGTCTCGCGATGAGCCTTATCTCTGCGCTCAGCGCCATCATAGTCCAGCAATGGATGCGCGCATATCAGGACCTAGGTTTTCTGACCGGGAGGGAAGGCGTCCGCCTTCGGGAGCTGCGCTACAAAGCACTGCACCGTTGGCGCGTCCCCGAGATCGTCAACCTTGTTTCAATGCTCCTACAGGCGGCGTTGGTTCTATTTCTCACTGGCGTCTGGCTCAATCTCGAAGTCCTGAATAACACAGTCTTTCTACCCTACGCCACCTTTGTCGCTGTCTCTTTCGCCTTCCTCGCGAGCACGATCGCCTTGTCCATGATACGTCCAGCATGCGCATACAAGTCGGCACTGTCATATGCCCTAAGCATCATCGTAAAGACAGGTGTAATGAGCTTATATTATTGCGTTGTGTTTGTCGTTCTCGTGGTCACGAAAGCCGTGCAATGCCTCCTCAGCGTCTACCATGGCCCGTTGCTCCGGTCCCAGATGCTGCGCGTAGATATGGCATTGTCGTCCACCTACGCGAAGATTGGCAAAGCAATGGCGGACCTACCACTGGACTACACGGCAACAGCGAACGAATATTGGTTACTCCGAGAGCGTGCCCTTTTGGAGAAGGACGACAGCACTGCAGAAGACCTAGATAGCCGTGCGCTGTCATGGGTTCTCCCTTGGCTTCCGGAGAACAAGCTGGACGACCTCAAGAGCTGCCTCAACGGGCTTGTGGATTCTGGGCTGAAGCTTCAAGTAGTCGCGGCCTGGATCACCCAGCGATTCAATATTCCCATACGTCTGAAGTACGCGGTGACGGACTCGTCCGGGCCGATTGCTCGTTCCTCCCAAATCAACGACCATTTCGCCACTCATTACTCCCACATTTTGTTGGATGCGCTGCCAGATTCGTGGCACGATGGAAGGCGATCGGCCGAGCACCAGCCGTTCCGTGTACCAATTCTTATAGTTCTGCGCGAAATATCCAAGAAGTGTAGGACGCTGGAGGACTCGTTCAAGACCAACTACACCAAGAAGGTCATGGCCCTTCGTGGGTGCCAAACATCTGTAGCTGCAGATCAAGTCAATCAACTGGAACTTCCAGAGCTACGTCTCCCTACAGTAGCTCTCTTCGAGTGCAGCACAGTTTTCAAATACGACTTCGAGGACGAAGGTGAATATCCATAGCCTCATATGTACTCTATGTATTGACGTGGTTGTAGATCTAGAGAAGCTTTTGCGCTGGGCCGATGATGCTTTCAAGATGAATAAGTCGATCTCGCCAACTCTTGGAGCTCCTAGAGTCTGGATCAATGCGCTGGAAATAATTGTGGCATCGACTGCAACCGTCGCCGATGCTATAGCTCGAAGAGTAACAGCTCGGCCCGGGGAAACTATCGACTCAGGATTCCTGACTCGATATCTGGAACAGCTAAAGCAACTCGACGAGCTTGTCGAAGCAGAACCAGCCTGCATCAGTACTTTCGCACTTCATGGACGAGGATGGCTTGGGCAGGGCGTTTCGTCCGTGATCGTGCATGCTTTGAACAGAATTGGAGAGAGCGTGCTCGAACTCGTAGACAACGGGCTCATCGATCTGTACCACGCCTCTCACATGAGGGACCATATCTCCCGGCTGTGCGAGCTTTTCGCGGATGAGCCGCTCTTCCAAGCGACGTTCGCAAAGCTGCAGACAACGCTGGACGCACGCAAGGAGGAGGCACCATCTACCCACTCTGCCAAAGACGATCCCACTACACCCGGTGTCACCTATAACGAGCCATTGTCCTATAGCGCCACACCGACGCTCCGCGTAACTGAAACCCCACGTCGTTGACGTGCTTGTCAGAGATATGTTCTCGTTTTGTATTAGTGTGACGGAATGCCTGAAGACGATTTTAGATTCTCTCCACGATCGATAGGTGATATGTATTCGTTTGTTATTCTATATGTTGAGATTATACAAAGAGGCCAGGCTCGATCTGATACCTCAGCGATACCTGAGGGAAATGATACAGCGTAAGCGAGTGTCCGATGGCGTACATTGCGGTGTAGAGAATAATGATATCGGAAACGTGAAACCCTGTCCAAGTACTCAACGACATACAACCCAGATTATTCGACTCAAGTAAGAAATGTGCGGTATGGTGCATGGTGCATGATGCATGATGCACGGATGCATATTAGCAGCGGTCTTCCACAGTGTCGCTGTATCAGTGCGTATTATGTTGAACGTGCGCGTGCGCAGGCGGCGACGGCACCTCCTCGTACGCCGGCGGCGCCTCCCCGCTCTCGCTCTCGTGCCCCGCAATGAGCCGCTCGAACTGCGAGCTCCCCGACAGCAGCGAGTCGAGGTGCGGGAGCGGCGGCCGCACGGGCGTCGCGAGGAGGCTCTCGGAGGACGTGGGCGGCAGCCCCGCGTAGGCGCGCGAGAGCGACGCGCTGTCGGGCGAGAGGACGCCGGAGTCCGACGGAGATGCCGCGGAGGGCTCGCGCGGCTGGGTCTGGGTGCTGCTCGCGAGCGTGCTGCCGGACCTGCAGAGGCAGGACGCGGAGACGGTTGCTGCGGCGTTGGAGGCTTCGGAGTAGGGCGGGAGAGCGGTGTAGTCAGGGCTGCATAGACACTGCGACAGACGTCAGCTTTGTGCAATTAGGATGAATGTATGCGCGTATGCTTACCGAAAGGATGTGGATCGGGGTCTGAACCACGATGTCAAACATCTTCCGCTTGCCCGTGTTGGTGTCTATCTCCTGGTCGTCTCCGCGCTGCACTCGGAAGATAACCTTGAGGGTATGAGAAATTACGATATTGCTCTTCTTGTTCTTGTTCGTAAAATGTAGGTCATGGCAGGACTTGGGTAGTTCAATGTTCTTCTGAATCGTCCACGGTCCGGGGCCCATTAGGTTGGAGACGACCTCTGAGAGGTCGTCATCTGAGTGGACTGTTCCGTAAAGCGCAGAGCCTTTGAACGCTTCGATCTCGTCCGATTCTAGAGGAAGCAGGGGATGGTCCTTGTGCGTGTCTTTCAGCGAGAGTAATACCAAGCGTGTGACAGGATCGGTCCTGACGAGGCGCTTGAAATCTGTATAGTAATCTATCCGCTCTGTCGAGGAAACGGCGATCAGCCACGCGCCCTGCTGCGTCGAAGCGTCGATCACGCACCTTCAATGACGACTGACAATCTGAACACCTTCATCTTCGTCCAAGGCACAAACGTAATACTGAAAGGAATGATGCCGCCGATCGGGAAGCTGCGTCCTGAGATCGCGATGAGGTACTGCATCTGCGTGTCCCACTGTCGTTCCACAATAATGCTCTCCGTGTCTTCGGTATCGTCTTCCCCGGGGCACGCGACGACCGTGACGTCCTTCGTCGCGCTCAGCTTCGCCGTGAACGCGCCCGGCCGGTGTGCGCACGCCTTGAGCCGCCAGACGACGGACCCAAACTCGCAGTGGAGCGTCGGCGGCGAATTAGCGGGTATCGCAAACGATACGGGGTATGTGTATACACCTGACCACACCACACGAGCCGGCGTCAGCAAAGCGCCCACGCAGCATATAACAACCTGAACTGAACGCGACGCGTGCGCGAGCTCACCTTTCCGGAACTCCTTCCAGCCCTCGCCGACGTCGTTCTCCTCGACGTCCCAGCCCATGACCTCGCTCACGCGCTCGAGCGTCGTGCGCTCCTTCGGCTCGCGCGTGCGCCCGCGGCGGCTCAGGCTCGCCTCGCCGCGGCGCACGCCCGCGTCGGCGCGCTCCGCGCTACTCTCGCGCGTCAGGCTGTGCGGCGGCGTGTCGTGCTCCGCGCGCGAGACCGAGCGCACGCGGTCCTTCACCGCGTCGAAGAACACGCCGAGGCTGCTCCGCTTGTTCTGCCGCCCGCGCGTGTCCTCGTAGGCGTGCGGGAGCGGGGACGTCGCGCCCGCGTGGCCGTTGGCGTGCGCGTACGCGTGCGGGTGGGGGGAGGCGGACGTGCTGATTTGGGAGAGGTGCGAGTGCTGGGGTGTGACGGGCTGGGTGTATGCGGGTGGCTGGGTGCTGCTGCCGATGATGAATTCCGGCGCAGAGTCGTCGAAGCTGACGCCACGCGAGAGGACAGGTCCCTCAAGCGGCGAATATATGCTTGGTACGGGCGTGCCGTGCCGCGACTCTGAGCGTCCGCGATAGCCTATGAAGCCCTCCAGTGAGCTGTTACGATCTTCGCACCGAAGCAACGGATGACTCACTACTATGTTCAGACCCAAAAGGATGTCCTGGCCGCCTGAATTCCTCTGAGCTATGCGTGGGGGACTCGTCCGAACTTAGGGGCATAATGATTGACGGAGCGGGGCTCCGTCGTAATGGCGTTGCGTCTGGTGAAGGTGAGTAAGGAGGCGAGTAAGGTGGTGTGGGCAGCTGGTCGTTGTGGTGTGCGATAGGATCAGCCTGGAAGGTCGTCTGGTCGACGCTATACATCCGTCGAGGTGCGCGGCCCCGCTGTACGCCCCGCACCGGCTCCCGACCCCGTCTTTCCTCTATCGTCGCATGTTCCTGAGAGCTCGACTCGTCCGACTGGTCGTCGTACTCGACGTGGTCGTGGTCATGGTCCAGGTACAGTCCAGGGCCGACCGATAGCGTCCGCCGGTGCGAGTGCGAGTTGGGCGTGCAGCCGGCCTTGTAGAAGACGTGAGTCTGCGAGTATATCTTGTGGTCCTCGCTTATTTCGACCCGACGTGCACCTACACCTGGCCAATCTGTCAGTACGGATGTTACGATGTCAATACGTATTTGACGGGTGTTCCCGCAAGACGACACATCAAGGCGTCGTATGTGGCAAAGCCACATGCGAGAGATAACGTCCAGCGCCGGTCCAGGCTTGATAGAGACGACAGGAGACGACGGAATTTCGGTAGTCATCTCCGCGCACAGACTCTTCGCATGCAGATGAGGTATTCAGCAATCAATGACCGCCTCCGCGGGAGGTTTAGCCACAGGTCTGAACGCCTCCGTCCCACGTTATCTCTGGCCGCCGCTCATATAGACTTGATGTGACGAAAACCCGAAATTCAATAGCGCACACTGGAAACGCACCTTCAGGCCATGCGGTGCTCGTCTTTCCCAACAGCTCAACCTCGATGCTCGAGATTTTGGTCGGCTTCACGAGGGTCAGGGTGAGGAGCCCTCTTATCATGGCTGGGGGACTATTTGGCTGGGTCCCGCTTCGATGTCGCCCGGTGCCATCCCCACCGCGGAGAAAGACGACGGACTCCGTTAATCGTATATCCAAGGTATTCTTTGCGGTGGGCATCGTCGCGGTCGGAGAGAGAGAATGAGCAGTCTTGCTCACAAACACGCTGCACAAGTTTTATGACTTTTGAGTACCTTCCGTATGCCCGACCAATTTTAGCGGATAGCCGGAACCCTCGTGGGCGGTTCCTGGGGTCCCACAGGAGGCGCACAAGTTCCTGGAAAGGCGGTCTTACCGACGGCTATAAGATACACACGTTGCCTCCCCTACTACATGAGAACACCTCCAGGTTTGCCCGTAGACAAGGTCGAATGGCGTGTTCGAATTATGCTGTACTTCGTCCTCAACAATGCTGCTGCAGACCCTTTCTTTCATTTTGCTTACATAACTCTGCCTCTCGGGGTCCCCAGCGCTTTGACACTCGCACCGTCCGTTCGCGGCCGCCAGCAGCCGGTGTGTTTTTTTGCGACAGGCTGAGTGCCAGCCAGGCGAACCGGGTCTGACTGTGCTCGGCTTGACCGTGCTGTTCCTTCACCTCCCGCCGCAATCTCGCTGTGCGACACGAGCACCCGGAGCGGCCAGCGCGGGGGGTGTGTGTGTGCACAGGTTACCCAGCAAGTCCCCTAATTTCGATCAGCGAGCCTGGCTCGGCCGGTGTAGACCGACCTGTGGGCCCGCCCGCCGCGCACAGGCTGCGGGGACACCTGGCGGCTGAGCACCGAAAAGGCAATCGGCGGCGGCCTGGCGAGTTTGTCTCGACCGTGGGCGGTGATGCGGATGCAGCTTTGATGCGTCTC
Source organism: Pleurotus ostreatoroseus (assembly GCA_005298045.1). Lineage (NCBI taxonomy): Eukaryota > Fungi > Basidiomycota > Agaricomycetes > Agaricales > Pleurotaceae > Pleurotus > Pleurotus ostreatoroseus. The sequence goes on from SWBT01000158.1 coordinate 333,551, forward strand.
TCGCCCCGTCGCCGCGGTGCAGCGCGGTGCACATGCCCCGTCCGCAATCGAGCACGCGCAAGCGTCCCCCGCAACTTGGCGAGGGGTTCCTGGCCCACGCGGAACGTTCCACGGACCACAGGCCGCGTGCGAGGCGGGGCGGACCACGCACGCAGCCAATGGCCGTCCTGCGTGCCCGCGCGGGCATGTCAGCTCAGCGACGCTCTCGACTTCGCCCAAGATCCGCAACGAAGCGGTATGTATATTGCGCTGAATTTGTCGTGCATGTGCGCCATAATGCATAATGCGACACCGGACAGCGTGAAGTTGGGGATGCGCGACGTCCGCACCGACGTCACTCTCCTATGTCGCGGGAAGTCTCCGAGGACTTGCTGATTCGATGGAATAACATGCACCAGCTTCGAGAAGGCCGATTATCATGTGCGTCCTGCACCCTCCTTGAGTGAATTCACTCGGGATTACCGTAACGCATTCAGCAGATCGTCCGAATCGTGTTCAGAGCTCACGTCGAGAACAAAGCCGATCCGGATGCGAGCTCGTCAGGCGGCCAGTTGACGTTTTCTGCGGCTCTTATCACAAGGGAGACAAGGGCAGGATCGAACTGCGATTCGTGATGTGGCGTCGCCGTAAATACCCTCTGCGCCCAACACCGATGCGGCGACACTGCTCTTCGAAGCTTCACCACTTTCGTAAGGCACGTCTTGTCTCATCTCAGAGCGGGACCAAATTTGCTCGCATCACTGACACGGACCCACAAACGCTGTTACATATAGACGGCCGACAAATGCGTCCATATGCTGTTGCTGTCGACGCACCACTTTGTCAAGCGGCAAAAATAGCCCCGCCACTCACCAAAGCACACACCGACGCCGGCGCCGTTGGTGGACGTACATGTCCTGGGCGTTACGAGCTGGCGCGGTGTTATTGGGAGAAGATAACGCCACTGTGTGCCCCGCGATTGGTGAAAGTGAACAAGGAAATTGGTGAAAGTCACTTTTCACCAAGTTATATGGTTAATAATTGGTGACTGGTGAAATGCGAAATAAACTGGTGAATTTCACGCTCACCATGTACACTGGTGACTTTCACAGGACCGACTTGCGCGCTAGTTCACACATCCCAGAACGAGCACCCGAACTCTTTTTTCTCACGCTTAAGGCGACCTCAAAGGGTCGTCCGCGTCGTCCCGTAGGTCGCCGCGTCACTTGTCACTGACCATCATCCTCACCACCTGTTGAGCATACCCACGCTATCCCCGACTTCATCGCGTTCAAATGGCGGTGACTTCTCTTTACTTGTTATCACGTATTCTGACACTCTTAACTTTTCTACTAGCTCGACGGCAGCGCTGTAACGAAAAAAATAAATGCGCGTATCGGTCTGACTCGACAAGTCACGGCACTCAAGCCCCGGAGTCGACAAGGATTAGATTGTACAATCATGAGAGTGGATACTTGTGAGACGTCCAATTACCCTGTTAACCTGTGTGCTGACCAGCTCATAGCCACTGGAGCCTGGATCTATCCGCAACCGATCGTCGATTGCGCGGACTCGCTGCTCAGCCTTGCGGCTAGCACTCGATGGCGGCTTCTATAGTGTGCTGATGATGGCACACGGTCACAGCTTGTGTAAGTGGTCACTGGTCATATGTAAGTCGACTGTCCTTACTGATATGATCTAAGGCCTTTAGCGTACGAGCCGGAACGATGTCCTGGACAACAACATCGATCAGGGTCAACGGTGAGTACGTTGTAGCGAGGCATGCATAGTACGCACTCTGCAATACTGATGTTCGGATTCGACAGGTCGGCCACAAGACTTCGCGCACGCTGGCAGAGGATCCCGAAGATCACACCGAAGACTGGTAACAGGTAAGGTCAGTATGCACCTACTCCACAACATATATATCTCCAGCATAGTTGCATGTATGTAGCGTAGTAGAAATTACAATATAGCATATTTTGCAGTGGTATTTCGACGTCTGAGTGAACAATTTCGATGGTGAATTTCACCAATTCGTCACCATTCTACCTGTTGAAAGCCGCATGAGGTGACCGGGGTCATGGCTCCGTAATTGGTGAAATGGGACAGTAAGTTGGTGAAATGCACCAATTTTCGGTACCATTTAGGTTGGTGATTTTCACCAGCGGCGTTGTAGCTATATGGTGACTTTCCCCAATTTAATTGGTGATTCTAACCTAACTATACGGTGATTCCATTGGTGAATTTCACCAATTCTCAGGCGCACAGTGCAGGCGCATCCGCACGGTGTATACCTGCGAATAGACGAGCGTCGCCTGCCGTTGGCAGACACGACCGGTTTCTACGGGTTCGGGGATCGATGTTAACATGTTCGTGGAACGCGTCGCCGCTGTTCTATCCGAGCTCCCCAAAGTATGGGGTGGTGCGCGTCGAGCTGCCCCCCGCGGCTTGCGCCTTGCCAACAAGCGGAATCGGAGCGCGTACGCGTAAGACTGCCGTATTGAGTGCTACAATACTTGAGTAAGTACACTCGGTCTCGGTGCACGGAGATGACATTCACTTACACAGTACACAGTACACTGCTGATTATCGTGATTAAGTCACGAGCTGAACAGGTCTACTCGGTCTCGGTGCACGGAGATGACATTCACTTACGAAGTACGAAGTATACTGCTGATTATCGTGATCGAGCCAGAGCTGAACAGGTCTTGTGAGCGAGACACGATGTTAACGGGATGTATGCGCACCAACGAGCCCAGCGCGGTCTCCGCGGTCCGCGTGAGTCAGTCTATATAGAAAACACAGACACAGATAAATCGGCGACATCGAGCGTGGCATCCGCCATTGAGATCCTCGACTTGGGTGGGGCTGATCCATATTGATTGCAAAGACATACGGCTGCACTGTGCAGCTACACACGGCGATCTACTCTGATCAGGAACGCTGTGTAAGAAGTCGCAGCAGCGATCAGCCTCGTGCATTCGATGCGCAAGATACAGGCCATTTACCTCAGCACATCGCCTTGCACCGGAACGATCGCCCGACGATCTTCAGGCCGCTCCTCCATCCGGAATAGCCAAGCGCAGGCGGTATTATAAGGGCGACGCGCTGTCAGCGGCCTGCGGTCGTTCGTAAACTGCTCCTAAGTCCTGTAAGCACGTCGCTATGTTGAGAGACGTCGGGCCCCTGGCCTGCGCGGAAGCTACGGATACGTCATGGGCATCCGTGGTAACGTTTAGCCCTGGCTGGGGGTTGGTGGGCGCCGTCCCTCGAGGCTCGCGGTCCTGTACATTCGCAAAAGTCGTCGAAAAATCGCGAAGCGACTTTGAAGGAGATATGAACGTGTGAGTGGGACTTGGACGTGGTAGTTCGCGGGACGGTGCCGATTGAAAAGCGGGGAATGTTGAGCTGGCTTGGCACAGCCCTAGCAGCCCCAGTTCGCCCTGCAACAGCCGAGGGCTCTACAGAGCCTACACCGGTCCATCGAGCACGCTCGTCGTCGCCGTTGTCTGCTTGCTCCCTAGTTGCGTTGTCGTCGAGCAACGGCCCAGCGGTGGCCTAGGACATTGTGGCGGAAAGAGCCATACGATTGAGCGCCCGAGACAGCCTCCGCGTCGGTGAGTGTGATACTCCTTCAGCTCCATCACCGTCCCTTTGTGCCCAGCAGTCTCAATGTGCTCTTTATCCCACCTTCAATAACCTACAGCCGTCCCCACCTCTCCTCTAACCCGCACAGCACGCTGCCCGCGCCGCGCCCGCGGTCGAGCACAAAGACTCGCTTGGTGATCTGCTCCGCGAATGTGTCGACCGGGTCCCAGGCAGCCCTCGAACAGCCGTCTTGCTCGAGTGGGCCACTACCTGCGCACACACCTCAATTTCTATCGTATCCACATCCTATTCTTGTGAGTCCCGGATGCGGGGAGATCGCCCCCTCGGCCGCTGCTGACCGCTCGGCAGCACCTTCACTCCTCTCATAGCGTCGGCGGTCTTGTACGCGAGCAATGGGCAGACGCACATTGCCTACATCGATGCCCTGTTCAACTCGGTCAGCGCCGTGACCGTCTGTGGGCTCGCCTCGGTGGATCTGAGCAGCATGACGGCGTGGCAGCAGGTGATCCTGTTCCTGCAGATGTGTGTGGGCAGTCCGGTACGTCCCCGCTCGCGCACGTATATATACAACGGACGTGCGTTCGCTAAAAGTCCGCTCTGCGAACGCAAACTCAGGTCGTCGTATCATGGGTCATGGTCTACTTCCGCAGAGAGATTTTCGCCAGCAAATTCCGGCACGTGGTCGAGGCGGAAATGTCGCGCAGGGTGTCGCAGAAGGTGCACGCGCCCGTGGACGTCAGGATCGAGCCGTGGTGGAAGCGGTGGGCCGAGTTCGTCGTGAAGCCCAAGCTGAGCACCGTTGTGGAGGCGACGCACAGCAGCGACAGCGGCGAGGAGCGCGGCCGATCGCTCGCCGGCCGCCTGCGCCCTGACATGATCCGCCGCATGGACGACGCGCCGAAGCTCATCAACCCGAGCGGGTTCATCAGCGAAGGACACACGCCAGACCCGTCGGCGCAAGCGCGGTCCCTCAGCGTCGATCCTCCCCCATCGCGGTCCCGGTCCCGCGAACCGTCGCCCCTCGCCCGGGAAGAGATCGAGAACGCCGCCCGCCGCGTCTCTTTGGAGACCGATTTAGAACTGACCAGGGCTCTCTCGAGTGAGCACGAGTCCGACGACACCATCGGTCGCGAAAAGTAAGCACATCCTTTCGAGCATATACTGACTGATTTCATATCGCTTTCAGAAGGCCGGCACACCAAACGGGCGACTCGGGTTCGGAAACGGAGGGAGAGGCAGGAGCCCTGCCCACCAATCGTGAGTGCGTTGCTCGCTGTCGGACCGCTGATACGATCGTGCTTCCTAGTCCGCAGCCCCGTCGACCAGTTCAAGATGCGCAACCTAGAAAACCACTTTCCCCGTACACAGACTATCGAATTCGCGCTGCGCGACCCCCCGGAGCGGAACCGCGGCCCGTCAGACGCCTCCCGCCTCGAGCGCATCGACTCCCGCCCCGGGCTCAGCTATCGAAGTAAGTCTCATTCCATGTCAATCTCGCGCTAACCTCAACGCCATGGCCGTCTGTAGGATCCTCGCTGCCCGCGCACAGCCCCGACGACCGCGCCTCGAACCTCCCGCGCATCCGCACGATGCCGCGCACCGGCACGCTCCCCTACACCACCACGACGCACACCTTCCACTCCACGCGCACGAAGCACCGCAACTTCGGCGGCTTCCCGATGCCGTACGACCTCGCCTCGCGCGCCGTCGACCACTTCTTCCCCAACTTCAAGCGCACGCTCACCCGCACGGTGACGATCCCGCGCACGCAGACGATCACGAGTCTCGCGGGCGCGGGGGGCGTGCCGGGCGCGATCCCGAAGCCGTACATCAGCTTCGACGCGGTCGTGGGGCGGAATTCGGCGTTTGAGAGCCTGACGAGCGACCAGATCGAGGAGCTGGGCGGGGTGGAGTACCGCGCGCTGACGGCGCTGCTGTGGATCGTCGGCGGGGTGCGTTGTTCTTTATTCTTTGACGATCTGGGTTTCTCTGGGTGTCGCTGACCTGACCGCTGACGTCTATCGCTATCGCAGTACCACGTCGGCACGCAGCTCGTCGCGTACGTCGTCATCGCGCCGTACATGTCGATGAAGCGGTGGCAGCACGACTTCGTCCCGCCCATGCTGCACCGCAAGGTCGCGCCTGCATGGTACGTCCGGACTCTCCGCGCACGACGCGCCTTACTATGTGCACGAGCTGACTCGTACTTGACACCAGGTTCTCGTTGTTCCAAGTCGTCTCTGCGTACACGAACACGGGCATGTCGCTCGAGGACGAGTCCATGGTCCCGTTCCAGAAAGCGTACCCGATGATCGTTCTTATGGCGTTTCTTATTTTAGCTGGCAATACTGCTTTCGTGAGTGTCTGACTTTACGCTCGGTTGTACTATCGCTGACGTGCTTTGTTGTAGCCTATATTGTAAGCCCAAGCCTGATCCTCATCTCGCTCATGGGCGGTACTAACGGATTTGTCTTTGCAAACATAGTCTACGACTTACGATGTACGTGTCCTTGTTTGACATACACTGCGCGCATGCTCACCCCTCGTCCAGATGGACTATTTCCAAGATGGTGCCGCGACGATCCAGACTGTACGAAACGCTCCGCTTCCTCCTGGACCACCCCCGCCGGTGCTTCATCTACCTCTTCCCCTCGCACCAGACCTGGTTCCTCTTCACCGTCGTCCTGTTCCTAAAGTCAGTCCCATCTCCTTCCTCTGTGTTCCCCTCACCCTGTGACTCACACACAATTCGTTCTGCGACTCACGTACACTTCGTCGCGCGACTCGCGTGCATATACCCAGTGCGACCGACTGGTTCTTCTTTCTTGTGCTGGACATCGGGAACCCCGCGATCGACTCGATCCCGGTGGGGGTGCGCGTGCTGCTGGGCGTGCTGCAGGCGACCGCGGTGCGCGCGGCGGGCTTCGGGACCGTGGCGCTGTCCGCGCTCGCGCCCGCCGTCAAGTACGTCGTCCCTGACTGGACTTCGATTATTGTGCTGACAGTGTACGTGTAGAGTACTGTATGTTCTCATGATGTATATCAGTGTATGTGAGTACCCCAGACCTAGTCCTCATCAACGGAGGCTGACCTCGCCCTATAGATCCTATCGCCATGAGGTACATATCTCGTTCACGCTTTCGCGATATTGCGACTGACCTACGACGACAGTGTGCGGTCTACGAACGTCTACGAGGAGAAGTCCCTCGGCGTGTTCCGGGACGACGAGTCCATCGACGAGGAGGACTTCACGCCTTCGGGGAGCCGGGCGACGATCTGGGGCAAGTACCTTGCGCTGCATGCGCGCAAGCAGCTGTCGTTCGGTGAGCTCCCGTCCTCTTCTTAAATACGTAGACGACAGCTGACCGGCGTGATTAGATATGTGGTGGCTTGCCCTCGCCTTGTTTCTGGTGTGTATTGTGGAGGTTAGTGCACGTTTTGCTTTTTGTGTTCAGGATTGTCGCTTACCGTTGTGCAGCGCGGCAACCTCGAGAAGGACGCCAACGCGAGCTGGTTCTCGATATTCACGATCCGTGAGTGCTCTCACGTCCTCGTCACCGTCCTCCGCTCACATTCTCTGCATGCAGTGTTCGAGCTCGTCTCGGCATACGGCACCGTCGGGCTCTCCCTCGGCGTGCCCTACGCCAACTTCTCCTTCTCCGGCGCGCTCAGCCCGCTCTCCAAGCTCATCGTCTGCGCCGTCATGCTCCGCGGGCGCCACCGCGGCCTCCCCGTCGCGATCGACCGCGCGGTCATCCTCCCCTTCGAGTTCCGCGAGCACGAGCCGGCCGACGTCACGCTCACGGAGGGCGTCGGCGGCCGCCAGTACCAGGAGAAGCCGACAGTCACACAGGACCTGCACCGCCGCTCGTGGCGCGCGGGCAGCCGCAGCCGCAGCCCTGACAGCAGGCGGGAACGGACTAGTAGGATATACGGCACCGACGGGCTCGCCTGAACGTACCGTACATAGACTTGGCAACGTTCCTCGTTCCGCACGCATCTTTCGGACACTTCTACTTATACCCTAGCAGCTCGACGTATTCGTACATACCTAGACACGCTTTCGGCACGCTTGTATCTCTAAACTATGATATAACGATATCTAACTTCGATCGAACGAGTATGGTGAATATAATGTAGCGTCGGAGGGACGACGACCTTGTGCTACACATCGTTCAAGCTGGTTTGCGAGCCTACCTCTGGCGCACCGCCCTGGCCAAGATCGATACTTGGCTTGCGATTTGGTGGCCGGCTGCCCTTGTTTGCCTGGACCTCGTTCGCGAGCTCGGGGTTCTGGTTAAAGTATGGAGAACCTGTTCATTGAGCCGGTACGAGAGATCGTCAGACTTGGCGGCGGCAAAGACGCTGCTAAGGCCCAAGGTCATCGACGTGTTTATATACAGTATGAAGGGCGTTACCGGACAAAAAAAAATCTTATTTCCTCCCACAATACATCTTTCCCCTGGTTCCTCTTCGCCGTTATTTCAAGTATTCTTCAGGTCAGTTCTCTCTCTCTCCCACTCTACCTAGGCCACCGCGGTGCGCGCTGCCGGCTTCGGGACTGTGGCGTTGTCCGCGCTCGCGCCCGCAGTCAAGTACCTTCCCTCCTGTTAATGTTTCAGGCCTCATCGATGCATCTTTCGGACACTTCGATACCCTAGCAGCTTGACGTATTCGTACATACCTAGACACGCTTTCGGCATGCTTGTATCTCTAAACTATGATATACGATATCTAACTTCCAGGTGCGGCCGCGGCACACATCGAGGGTGGCGCAGGACGATCGAACGAATACGAATATGGACGAACACGTAGTCGTTGCATGACATGGGTGGAGATGTGCACTAGAAAAGACAATAGTAGACATGCAATACGGCAAGTTGTAAGAATAATGAGACAATGCGGGCCCGACCCTAAAAGGCGGGGAATAATTACAAGAATGCGGCGAGAGAACGACAGTATGGATGGACAAATAGCGAGAGGATCAAAGGAATGCAACAGCGGAAGCGATAAGTATGAGCAGGCGAAGGCGAAGGCGAAGACGGGGGACTGTCTACAGGTCAAGCAGGCCAAGCAGCTTAGCGCCGCTCTCCGGGGACTTCTCGGCGATCCGCTTCTTGCGCTCGTCGTCGAGGCCAGCCGCCTTAAGCATGTTGGCGAACTGGGTGACGGCCTTCGGGACGTCGATGACGATGTCGTCGAGGAACTCGGCGGTCGGCACGAAGCCCTCCTCGAAGGCGTCAGCGGGACACCAGCCCTTCTCGGCCGCGCGCGCGAAGAGGTCGGCGACCAGCGCGACGTCGGCCTCCTTGGCGTCGATGGCGGTCGTGACGAGCTTGTCGACGAGCTTGTGCCTGTACTCGGTTGGAAGCTTGGTGAAGTACACTTCGGCCTCGCCGAGGTCGCGGACGTTGAAGAGCTCCTTGCAGTCCTCCTCGATGCGCGCCTTGGCGGTGTCTTCTGACATCGACGGTGCGTTGCTCTCGGCGCCCTCGTCGTCGGAGACGGCGGTTGAGGGAGCGGGCGAGTCCATGCCCTTCTCGTCGTCCTTTGGTACCGAGCGGGGGAGGAGGTTGAGTTTCCTGCGTTGCATGGGAGCCTCGGGTGCGCCGCCCTGGCCAAGATCGATACTGGGCTTGCGACTTGGTGGCCGGCTGCCCTTGTTTGTCTGGACCTCGTTCGCGAGCTCGGGGTTCTGGCTGAGCATGGAGAACATGTTCATGGAACCGGTACGGGAGATCGTCGATTCCCGCTTCTTCTCAGACTTGGCGGCAGCGAAGACGCTGCTGGGGCCGAAGGTCATCGACGTGTTCTTCGTGATCTTGCCGAATTGGGAGAGGTCGCCGGCCTTCGATGGGGGTCTTTGGGCTGCGCCGCCAGCGACGGCCCAGCCGTCTGGACCGACCTGTTGGTGCTCGCCTCTTTCGGCACCGCGACGAGAACCGCCCCGCGACATGCTGAGTGTACGCTGATATTGCTCCTTCTCCTGAGAAGCCTTCTCTTTCGCAGCCTGTAAACGCATGAGTCGCGTACCGCTTTCAGACCCTGACGAGACTTACTGCTTCGTGTACTGCAGCGATCGTTGAGGGAACGATCTGCTGGTTACGAGGTATCCATTTACGTTCACGGAGCTCGATAACATCCTACGCGAGCACGTTAGTTCGATGTAACGAGACATTCACCGGCATCCTTACCTGGAGCATGAATTGCATACGAGAGTTGACGTTGCCGGTTCTCGTGAGCTCCTTCATCCGCGAGAAGTAGACGTCCATGTGCGCGCGAGCCTTGGGGGTATCCAGCAGCGCTCCGACAGTCGTCAGAAGCTGGCAAAGCGACTCGATCTCCTCTTCCTCGGGGTTCTCGACGTTGCCCAGGAGCTTCTTGACACACTCGTGCATGATGCGCTCGGTGAGCATCTGCAGCTTAAACAGCTCGCCGATGAACTTGATGAGACCGAGACCCTGACGCTTCGCTTTCTGCGCAGCGTAGTACTCGTCCGAGTAGAGCGCAGTCTCGTCTGCGGTTCCAGCAGCAGCCTTCGCGGCGGCTTGGTCCTCGCCGGCTTTCGAGGCAGCGGCAGCGGCGGTCGACTCCTTCGACGCCCAACCGCGCTCGAAGTCCTCCTGACAGCGGTTGAGCAAGTACTTGCGGAAGAGGTGTCCACCAGTGATGGGCCTGCCGTCCGCCGTCTTGATCCCGTCGTCCTGCACCTTGGGGCTGATCTGCTCCATCATCTTGCGGCACAGACGAGCATACATCTCAGACCACGCAGCCTCGTCCGTCGCCTTCTCGAACACGAGCCGGATCACCTGGATGAGCGTGCGCCCGTCCTTCTCCTGCTCCGACCGGTTCGCCCAGGTGATGATCTGGTCCGAGATCGAGTCGAAGCGCTCCATCGTGAGCTTGTTCAGCAGCGACTTGACCTTGCGCTCTACGACCTCCGGCGCGTCCTCGTCCGCAGGCGCGGCGCCCTTCTTGCTCATCGGCGTCCAGCGGTTCGCGGAGACCTCGAGCGGCGCGACGGGCTCGAGCGGCGTCATCATCTGCGCGTTCGACCCGAACACGGACGACTGCGACGGGCCGGCGGCGTTGTTCTTGTCGCCGCGTTTACCACCACGCTGGCTGCGCGTGCGGTTGCTGCCCATAGGCACACCACCCGGACCGCCCTGGCTCGACGTGCGGACCATGGGCGAAGGACGACCGAACGGCATTCCAGCGGGGCCGCCAGACACCGAGGCGGAACGGTTCGACAGCGCGAAGCGTTCTTCGCTCGACATCTTGCTGCCCGCTGTCGCAAACTGGCCCATGTTGAAGCCACCCGATCCTGGCTTGTTGCCGAATCCAGATATGCCGAGTCCAACGGATGCCGAACGAGGGTTCGAGGGCGGCCCCATATTGCTGGAGGAGGGGCGGCGTCCAGGGCCCGACCCAGTGCGGGTCATGGGGAAGTTCTGGTCTGAAGGCTCGAGACCGATGGCGTCCAAAGGCGGGAGGTTATCTGGCTTGTCCTTGCAGACAGCCATGAACTGCAAGAGGAAATCGCGGTCATATCTGTATGCGTGTTAATGGGGTGTATGACGAATCATGAGCGGGAGACACTTACCGGAATTTGCCTTGCTTCGCGTTTACATTGAGCTCGATCTTCGGGCTCTTGATACCCTCAGGGTAGTCGATGCGACCAAGATCGTCAATGATACGTGCAGTGGCGAGTGCGGAAGGAAGTGGAGGCGCAATGGGACCTTTCGTGCCTGAGAGATCCAAGGGGCCTGGCCGTCTCTTCGGCTCAGAAGCTCCAGTAACGGCGGTGTCGAGGCGCAACGGTGGCTTATCGTTAGACTTGGAGTCGTCCTTCTCATCGAGCTCGCCTTCCTCCGGTTCCTCGGTTTGCACCGCGTCATCGACGGTGTGCACGCTGGCGGCGGCGGCGGCAGCAGCCTCCGCCTTGGCCTTCTCCTCCGCCTCTTTCCTGAGGCGTTCCTTCTCCTCCTCCTCCTTGCGCAGCTTCTCCTTCTCCTCCGCCTCCTTCTTCAACCGCGCCTCCTCTTCCTCCTTGCGGCGCCGCTCTTCCTCGTCCTTGCGGCGCTGCTCCTCCTCGTCTTTACGGCGCTTCTCCTCCACCTCCTTGCGTATCCGCTCTTCCTCCTCCTTCCGCAAGCGCTCCTTCTCCTCCTCTTCCTTCTTACGACGGGCCTCCTCCTCCTCCTTCTGCTTACGCTCGGCCGCCTCTTTCTCCTTGCGTATCCGCGCTTCCTCTTCCTCCTTCTTCGCCTTCTCGGCCTTCTCGGCCTCGTCCTTCTTACGCTGCTCCTCAGCGAGTCGCTCACGCTTGGCTTCCTCGGACTCCATGCGGATGGTCTTCCGAGCGGGCGACCCAGGTACCGCTGAGATCGGTGACTGGAAACCACTGACGCTGCCAGAAGGACCGTGCCTCTTGAAGGCCTCGACGTTTATTTCTTGGCCAGAGGGGCTCTTGATCGTCACGTTCACCTTCCGCTGTGGAATGAAAGGCTTCGCGTTACGGTCCATGATGCCGCCCGCGAGGCCAGGGCCAGTCGACGACGCAGGTGTGGAAGGCGGCGATGTCACAGTGCTGAGGCTGCTTGTGTGCATATGAGGAGAGGGCGTGGAGATCGGGGCGGTGACGGCTGGGGAGAGGTTAGGGGTGCTGGGCGTGTGCAGGTTTGTCGGGGGGTGTCGCGGTGACATAGGCATACCGGGTTGCTGATGTGGATGGGGAGGTTGATGCGGCGGGCCCTGCATCCCAGGCGCGTGTGCAGGTTGCGGGGCAGGCATATGCTGCATCCAGGGCTGACCATAAGCCCACTCAGGAGGAGGATATTGATACTAGTACGGGGCAACAGTTAGTTCAAAGCATCAGTGAGTGAGATATGTCACTCACGTAGCCGTATGGGTTCCACATAGGCTGGCCGGGTGGCATACCAGCCGGCTGTCCAGCCATTGGCGGCCCCAGTCTTGGACTGGGCATGCCCGTGGACATAGGCGTTTGAGGTACGCCAGGGGCACCTGGACCCGAGGGGCGGCCGTTTACCGGTGGGGCGGTGCCATTTGGCACTTGACGATAAGAGCTAGGCGAACGAGGCGGCCCACTACCGCCGGCACCGTTCGGTTGATGCCTCAGACCGCCAGCGGGCACGAAAGGCGCGAAGGAGTGATTACCGTACGGCGTAGCTGGAGGCGCGTGGGATGACGAAGCCTGCGGCGGTGGTTGCTGCGGCAGGGATGTCGTCCGCGTCGATGGAGAGGGGACAGGTTCCGACGAGGGTTGTGAGGGAGCGCTGCTGCTGGAGCCTTGGAAAAGCTTTTTGACGTCAAACTTGGGATGTGAGGCGGAGCCCGACGGTTTTGCGGTTGAAGATACCGATGCGGATGATGCGGTAGACGGCTTGCCATTCACCGCAGAAACTGGTGCTGGTGCCGCAGTAACGCTGCCAAAACTTTTGGGTGCCTGTGTCTTTATAGGAGGCACGGAAGCAGGAGAGGAAGAGATTGGCGCAGAGTCGTCATCTATCGATCCAAAAGTCACTGAAGTACCTGTAAAATACAAGTAGTGTAAGCAAATGTCTCAAAAGGCATGATAGAGATGTGTTGGAGATGCATAGCCCCGCCAGCAACGAGATGTGGCCGGGCAACGATGCGACGCGTTTGCATCACGTCGAAAATATTCTTGTGAATCGACATGCGCTTGCAGTTCGGCAGGCGCACCCGAAGCACGATACGCTCCGGCCGGTTGAGACGTCCCCGCCCCCTCCGCATATCTTCCTCGCGCAACGTCGGTCGTCCATATCCATCCCACGAACGCAGTGGCAGCAGGTCGGACATACTCACTTGGTTTTGTGGCGACTGCCGGACTACGGGCCCCTACAGCGCCATCTTTGAACGAGACGGCGGCCTGGCTGAGCGTGCTCGGTCTCCGAGAGTGCGTAGCAGTTGCTGGTTGAGAACCACTGGCTATTGCAGGCGACTGCGACCTTGGAGTTGGCGCGGACGACGAGTTCGGTGGACCCCTTGCCCAAGCTGACTTTTGCGGAAGCTGCGTCGGAAGCTTTGGTGCAGATGCTACAGAAGATTTGCTCATTCTACCCGCGGATTGGCAGATCGGTACGAAGGCCAGAGCGTGTCGTATGAGCAGGATTTGGATGCTGAAAGACTGAGAAATACGCACGAATTGTGACGATTTGTATCGTTGATTTAAGAGATAACTTTGTCGCGTGAAGGTCGGTCGTGAAAGATGACCTGCCTGCAGGCGAACGAATGGTCGCGAGTAGGTAAGTAAAGAGAAAAAGACTCCTGAAAAGCGGATGCTGGATGGAACAGCAATCCGTCGAGTGTGTCCTGGTGGTGGACGGCAGAGGACAAGGGCCAAACCCAAGCCGCACAAAAAATCAGCCATCTCGAGCGCAGGACCCCGGACACTGCCTCTCTCCACTGCCTCACTCGCTAGTTTCACTTGTATTCGGGACCGTCCTCTTTCTCTGACTGGGTCTGACACTCGCACAGAAAATGCGCTTTTCCGTACGTACAATACTACAATACACAGCGAAAACATAGAAATGTGCGCAATCCATAAATCCAGATATCCAGCCCGCCGCGCGCAAACAGCGTGGCACTGCCGTCTGACGTATTTAAAAAGCAGAGATCCCCACGAGACGAATTTAAATCTTCGCCTTCAGCCGCGCACTCTCCATGCTCTCGTCTGAGCCAACGTCAGCGCACGACCACAATGAACGATACGGGGGAAACTCACAGTTTTGATGGAACAGTCTATCGTCCGGCACAGCGACGATGTGTTGGTGGATGCTGGACGCATCGACCATATCCCTGGTGATGTCCTTGATCGTAGGGGCGCCCAGGAGGCGCAGATTCATCTCAAATTCGTCCTGGGAAACCGAGTTCAGTCGCACTCGCAACGCCGCCTCCGCTACATATATGACGTACGCGCAGGATCGTGAGAGCCTTATCCACACCCTCGACGCCGTACGACGAGAACGCGTACAAGAACGGCCGTCCAATGCCCACTGCAACCCAAGGGATCAGCTCCGATGCAAGCTGTGGACCAGCCGATGCACTCACCGGCAGTGGCGCCGAGCGCAACCGCCTTGATCACGTCCGTCGCACGGCGGACACCGCCGTCCACGAATAGCTGGAACTTCTCATTGGGGAACCGCACGCCGCGCTTTTCGCCCAGCTTCTCGACCACCTCGACGAGGATCTCCACGCCTGACCGGGCAAAGTCGAGCTGTCGCCCGCCGTGGTTGGACAGCACGACGCCGGCCATGCCCTGGTCGTACGCCTCGAGTGCGTCTTCCCAGCACTGCACGCCCTTCAGGATGAGCGGCATCTTGGTAATGCTCTTGAACCACGCGAGGTCCTCCCAGCAGAGACCGGGGTCAATGAACGACTGCATTGAATGGAACGTTAGCGACGCTTTCCCCGGTTCCGGACAGCCAAATGAATCGCTCACACTGATGGCCCGCGCAGCGCCCTGCGATCGGTCGGCCTGCTGTTCATTCCTGTTCATCTCGTCCGGCTGCTCTGCCTCGAATTTCTGGCGCATATCCTGCAGGCACACAAGGACGTCACTTCTTCGTTCGTACGCCCACGTGAAATCTGAACCTACCTTCTCGCGGCGCCCAAGCTGTGGAGCATCCACCGTGATGAAGAGACCCTTGATACCCCGCTTCTCCGCATGTTGCACGAATTTCTGCGTTATGCTTCTCTCCTTGTTGACATACCTGCAAAAATCAATTACGATAAGAGGAGATAAGAGGAAGACGATATGGGTGTGCTGACAATTGGAGGAACTGCACTTGTCCCGGCTGGGCTGCATCAATCAGTTCGTCGAAGGAGCAAGAGGCGAGTGTTGGGATCTGCGAGATAAAGAGGTCACTTGACACCGAGGCTTCACGACGGATCGATGCTACTGACCATCTGGATAACACCATGCTTCGCCGCTGCCCTGGTAAGGTTAAGCTCGCCGTCAGGGTGCCCCAGCTTGCCCAGCGCCGTTGCAGTCTACGATCGCGTGTCATGGTTGGTGTCATACAGCCAAAAGCCAAACAAAGCAACATACAATGTACAGCGGCATGCTCGACGCATGCCCGAGGATCCGTGTGGACCAGTCGACGTTCGTGACATTCCGCAATATCCTAGGTCGGAACCAAATCCTGCGAAGACGTCGGGAACGGAATTGTGAAGGAACAGGAGGAGGGACATACCGGTGGTACGCTGCGTGGTTCTCACGAATTGTTATTTCATCATCTGCAGCTGAACTGTAGTACGCCCACGCCTTCTCGTTCATGACTTTTCTGGCGATAGCCTAACAGTAGGTTAGTAGCCAAAATCAAATTCAGTCTTCCTATGGCAATTCGTACCTCGAAGTCGTGCAGGTTGAGGATCTCCGAGAGTGGTGGGCGGGCGTTGAAGCGTTCTTGGCGTGCGCGTTCCTCGTCCGTGATCTTCACCTCGACCTTCTCGACGGTGTCGAGGTCTACGGAGCCGAGTCTAGGATATGGAGCGTAAGAAACGATTTGACAAGGCTCGAGCGTACGTACTGCTTCTCTGGTGGCAAGTTATCCGTGATAGCGTTTGGGGGATGTATGGGATCGTACTCCGCGCTAGATAACCATGTTACTCAAGAGACCTGCGGTGCGAAGATAGGAGACGTACGTCGCATCCTTTCCGGCATACTTCAAAATAATCCTTGAGCCACCTACGCAAAGCGTCACAATCTCGAACAACGATGTCACTGGTGACACATACCGGGATGGTCTGTCGAAAGTGACACGATATCTAGTCAGCAAGTATTGCTGTCGAAAAGAATGCGAGACTCACCGTCCAAGAAGTCCGTCACGTCGTACACCTTGCCTACAAGGAGCTCATCAGTATCATCCAGGAATACAACCACAACGCGTAGGGTAGCTCTCATATATCCAAGCCCCCCACACTTGGCACCCCACACACTAACCCACCCAAGCGCGGATTCTAAACGGACGTACGCACCATGCACGATAATCCAACAGCTCTCCCTCGAGTTATGCTGCGCGACCTCCTTCCCCGAGTATATCTTGCCCGTCGTCGTGCTCATCGTGCGTAGCTCTTCAGAGTCTTCTGGTCCTGGTCAACGCCGCCTCTCGAGCAGAATGCGGGGTAGAGTGAGAGCGCTGCTCAAGTTATCCGCGAATCCGCGCCTCGTTCCGAAATCGCAGGCACGCGATTTGGCGCTGCTCCGCGGAGGCCCGTCCGTCCGGCTAACCCGGCCCGGAACGCTTGCGCTCCCATGACCGCCCATCCTCGGGGATTGGCCGAGGGGAGAGGCGAAATCACGAACGTCGACGACTCCAGAGGTCCAGAGATATTCGGAATGCAGACTCGGACAAGAGAGAGCGATAGTGGTCGTACAACATGGTGTATTAGTGTGACAAACGAGGGCTACATGAAGACGACGGCCGTACAGCGCGATGCGATGCGATACTTCTACAGGATGTGTATTCTATATGTAAATATTGCCCCAGACGAGAACCAATGTAGAGATTGAAGGAGTGAAAGATGCAGTTTAGACCTCGTCGAAGGCGTTGCCGCCTGCGCGGGCGTCGAGGGTCGTCACTTCTTGGAGGCCTAGAGAATAGGAGATGAGCTGCGATTTTCGCTTGGATTCGAATGCGGCTACTTACCCATGACCTCGAAGAACGCCTTGGGGTCCATGCCCTGGGCCGAAGTCCAGTCTGTGCCGGTCTTCTTGAGCGACCGCATAGCGGCACGCACACCGTGGAGCATGGCGACACAGGAGACGAGCGAGAAGACTGTTATGCGCTGGTCAGCCGCATATACTGGAGTGCAAGAAAGAAAGAACATACTGATGAGCTTCGCGCCGAACTGCTCCGCCTCCTGGCAGGTGAAGGAGGGAGTGAGACCGCCCGAGATGACGTTGACAAGGACGGGCTTGGGCGCGAGAGCGGCGACGGTCTTTTTGAGGAGCTCGGCGGTCTTGACACCCTCGATGAAGCACACGTCCGCGCCAGCATCGGCGGCGAGCTTCAGGCGGTAGACGGCCTCGTCCATGCCGAGCACCTGCGCAGAGTCGGTGCGGCCAATGATGACCTGTCGCCCATCGGTTAGAGACCCGAGTGTACATAGTCAATGCGCTGCAGTCGTTACTCACGAAGTCAGAGCCGCCAGGGACAGAGTCGCGCGCGATGACGGCCGCGCGGATGCGGCGGATGAACTCCTCGCGGGAGACGACCTGCTTGCCCATCAGGTGGCCGCAGCGCTTGGTCTGGACCTGGTCCTCGATGTGGCAGCCCGCGAGCCCGGCGCGGATGTACTGGGTGACGGTGCGGGCGACGTTGATGGGGCCGCCGAAGCTGCAGGCGAGTCAGTTAGTCACCGGAAATAGAATTGTATCGAAAGAAGCGTACCCAGTATCGGCGTCAGCGATGACAGGAACGGACGGGTTGATAGAGGCGTGCATCCGGCCGGCGTCAACGAAGTCGTTCATGGTAGCGATGGCGAGATCGGGCTGGCCAAGGCGGGATGCAGTTGTAGCAGCACCGCTGTGTGCCCCGTTAGTTCAATTTTTCATATCATCAAAAAGGCTACGAACCTCTGGTACAAGCACTCGAAGCCGGCCTCAAGGGCGCAGCGTGCGCTGATACCATCGCAGATACCAGGGGCAACCTGTGAAGTTCGCTTAGCTAATGATCCAAAATTAAGGAACCAGAAAGATTACTTACAACGATACCGGGCCTGGCGAGCATCTGGCGCAGGCGGGTGCATGGGTCCAAAGAGAGAGGGCCCTCAAGGTAGTTCTTGGGGTCGAGGCGGGCGTTGTAGTAGGGGCCGGCACCGTTGTTCGCCTCCTGAGCGGGAGCAGGGGCGGAAGCGGGCACCTCGACAATGGTGGTCGCGGGGGCAGTAACCTCAGAAGAGCCGAAGAGTTCCAAGCCAGGCATGTTTGTAAGAGGTGGAGAAGGGGGTAAGAAAGTTGAGAGGATGTGCGAGTAAGTCGAGGCTGGAAGAGCTCTTGAGAGGACTGAGGATGTCAGTTGTTGACGAGGAGAGAGGGATGGAACGACGGACTATTTAACTGATTCGAACATGGGCACAGTACACGCCACGCCAAGCAGTCGTATGTCTTCTCCAAAGCAAACACAGAGCCACGTCAGGCTGATACCAGACCTGGTTTCCCGTATTGACCGCAAGACATGGCAGACGACCTGGTCGGCAATCGTGATTGGTCGCGGAAATGAACTTAGTACCGAGGTGCACAAGGCGCTGCGGTGTAGATGAGAGGCGAGAAACGCGCCATGGAGATGGTGCGGCGTTATCACTGGGGTTCGATGCAGACGTCCCGGTGTAGAAAGTTTTTAGCTCAAAATGTCATGTTTGAACGCTATACAGCTGTCGCGATCGTCCACGAGCGTGGTGGCAAGCAGGAAAAAGCGCCACGACTGGCACCGCTATCCCACATTAGCAGACCCCGGCGAGGGAACAGAGGAGCACTCACTGTGTATATTGCATGCTACTCGACCCATCAGTATGGGCGCAGTCGGACGCAGCCAAGTCGCGATTTGATGATAGGCTCAGATGTTCGCGATGCGGCGTTAGGACGGAGGAAGCCTCTCTTGGCGCTTCTGCACGACGAACGGGAAGCCATTGCACTGAGAGCGAAAGGGCCATCGGTCTCTTTGTAACGGTCTGGATGAGAGTACCGCGTAATGTGCTGACCGAGTGGTGTGCCTTCAAAGACCGGGCAGCGATACGGATAGAACAAGGTGTGCTAAAACCATGGCACCTTTGTGAAATTATCTAAGACAGGCTCGCAAAGTGCTTTACGTACCATTTAATTTAATGAGCACTATCGGTCGGTACTTCAGTGTGCACGACGCTCGCATATGACCTGGTTGCGTGCTAGTTGAAGCCCACAACGCCGCACATTGCACTTTCGTGCCCAAGCAAATCCGAAAGGGCTCTACGACGCACGTGAAGGGAAGATGAAGACAGTGGCGATAGAAACACCTCTATCCCAGCCTAAACGGCTCTTCCTCATAAATTCAGATCTCAGCAGGTCTAAACCCTACTAGCTTTCCCATGCAAGTACAACCTTCAGACACTGCAAGTATTCACCGTTCCCAGACGTTCCGGAGGTATCGGAATCCTATACCTCTGGCATTGACAGTGTTAGAGTTGCAGAAAGGATGCAAAACGACTGGCGGTGTGTAGGACTAAAGTTTAATGGATCGTAATTGGAAGGTTTTGCACAACAATGTCGGGATGATAGTCGCTTTCGGAAAGGTCCCGCCTTGTTTGTGGGTGTTAGCTTGTTGGCGGATCAATTTTGTGGCGCCCATAATGAATTCTCAGTGGATCTTCGAAATGTGACTCTGAAGTTTATTCTTACGGTCAGCTACATTAGACCTTCTTCCGTTTGTAGTACGTTACTCTCTGCTATGCGTGCTGTACCACTTACTCTTGCGAGTGTATACCAGGGGTGCGAAACTCAGTTCTCGAGTCCCAGGGTTCTTTGGGCACATTACTCTGGGTTGTGTCGGAGTAGAGTTCGACCAGCCACTTCGACTTCTGAGTGCCAATGGGTCCAAATCCCTGTGTATATTATCTCAGCAGCCCATCTAAACTCCAGTTAAGCCTTTGTCAGAGGGTATTGTTTCCATGGGGCGGAGATAAAGGGGTTCTCTAACGCGCGCAAAGGTACAGCGAATCCACTCCTTTGCGTTTGTATTGCCACGTCTGATTCAATTCGATCACAGATGAGCCTGTTCATGGTATGCTTGCGGTCTTGGCATCTCGGAGCGGGACAGCTCATGTTGAATGGCTTCACTCAAGCCGACGTTCATCTTTTCCTCAGGAAGATTTGAGTCTGGCGAAAGATGATGCTGGCTTGCTATTGCGATCTAACACCACTAAACAGGCATAACCGGAGAGCCATGGCAGGACAGCTGTCCCGCGACGTCGGTCTAGAGGGCGACATTGCTGATGCAAGGGATGCCCTGCCTTCCCTTGATACTGGAAGGGCACTCCATGCGGGCTCCGCTCATTCCGACTGAGATATTTTATAAATCCAAGACTTCGAAGAACTCGCCCATAACCACAGTTCTTTTCTCCTAGCTCCGCACAAAATGGCCGATATCAGCGTCCTCACAGGTCCTCAGGTCGCCGAACACGACAGCAGAGACAGCTGCTGGATCATCGTACACGGTGAGTGCGGTGCCCCCCGATGATCACAGACCCTGTGCTGACATACAAAAATAGGCAAGGTGTACGACGTTACCGACTTCCTGGACGGTTGGTCGCTATGTCCGTACGCTGTGTTGTCGTGTCAAGCTCACGTCATCTGTAGAACACCCTGGTGGCAGTAAAATTATTTTGAAGTATGCGGGGAAAGACGCCACGTACGTGTCAAGGCACGAAGTATTTTCTCTTTGGATTCACTCTGACACAATCTGCCAGCGAGGCTTATGAGCCCATCCATCCCCCAGACGCCATCACTACCAACCTGCCAGTCGAAAAACAGTATGTACATTCCTTCGCTGCATTTTCAGCCGCTAACTCGCTGCTGAAGCCTAGGCGTCATCGATGCTTCTACAATCGCGAAGGTTGTGAAAGAGGTGACCGAAGAGGAGAAGAAGCGTCAGCTGGCTGTGGCTGCTCGCCCTCCATTAGAGAATGTACTCAACTTGCACGACTTTGAAGTGCGTCGATACATATCGTCTTGTAGTTACAGCCTCTCATCACCAGTTTCCAGATTATTGCTAAAGCTGTCATCCCTGAGAAGGCTTGGGCATACTACTCTTCTGCGTCAGACGACGAAATCACTATCCGTGAAAACCGCGCTGCATACCAAAGGTATGTATTTCGCATTCTAGTCCCTCGATGAATTTTATTCACGCAACATCAGAGTCTGGTTCCGCCCGCGCATTCTTCGCGATGTAGCGACTGTTGACTGGACCACAACCATTCTTGGTCACAAGTCGAGTCTGCCTGTTTACATTGTGAGCTGCATATCATGAATGCCATTGCTCACATCTCTGATTCAAAACACCAGTCTGCCACTGCTCTCGGTAAACTCGGCCATCCTGAGGGTGAGATCACCCTTACTCGCGCAGCAGCGAAGCACGGCGTCATCCAAATGGTGCGTGGATCTAAGAACTCCGCAGCGGTAGTTGCTCACTTGTGCAATGCAGATCGCCACGCTCGCCTCATGCTCATTTGACGACATCATTGATGCGCAGGCCAACGACCAAGTCTTCTTCTTGCAGCTCTACGTCAACCGCGATCGGGAGATCACGAAGAAATACGTACAGCATGCCGAGAAGCGTGGCGTCAAGGGTCTTTTCATCACAGTGGACGCGCCGCAGCTCGGTCGCCGCGAGAAAGACATGCGGATGAAGCAAGTCGATGACTCTGCTGGGGCCGAAGTCCAAAAGGGCCAGAAAGTCCAAAAGGATCAGGGTGTTGCCAGAGCCATCAGTGTATGTCCCAGTCCCTGCCTGCACCGCTGTACGATGCTCATACTCCTCGAACAGTCCTTTATTGACCCCAGCTTGTCATGGAAGGACATTCCGTGGTTCCGCAGTATCACAAAGAGTATGCCTAGCCGTATCCATGAAATACTTAGCGACTGACGGTCTATGTAGTGCCGATCATTCTCAAGGGTATTTCCACCGCAGAGGATGCCATCCTCGCCTACGAATCTGGCGTTCAAGGAATTGTTCTCTCTAACCACGGTGGTCGTCAACTGGATACATGTCGTTCCGGTATCGAGATCCTCGTTGAGGTCACTGCTGCTCTCAAGAAGCGCGGTTACTACCCGGACCCCAAATTCGAGATCTACGTCGATGGTGGCGTACGCCGAGCAAGCGACGTGCTCAAGGCGCTCGCTCTCGGTGCGAAGGCAGTTGGCGTCGGTCGTGCGTTCCTGTACTCCTTCTGCGCCTACGGTGAGGAGGGCGTCGAGCGCGCTATCCAGATCTTCCGGGTGAGCCTTGGAATTTTATATTGACGCCAATATAGGTGACTGACCGCAGTCTCGCAGGATGAGTTTGAGATGAACATGCGCTTGCTGGGTGCTCGCACGATCGACGATCTCGTGCCCGAGATGGTGGATGCTTCTGCCTTGAACCAGCACATTGTTCCCGTCCCCACGGATCATCTCTTCGAGCAAACCTGTAAGTCTCATGGCTCGATTCCGGCATACGATCAACTTGCTCATTTGCTCTCAGACCAGCCTTTGCAGATTACCAAACTCAAGCTGTGAGTGCGTGGGCTTTCATCAAGCTAATGAGTCTAGAGATGGTGGTCGTGGACATACCTCTGCTTTTGTGTATCAGTATACCAGCTATGATGTATCCGTATGATAATCCAATTACGAGTTCTCGTATACTACCTGTTTATGCGACCTACAGAGTTCCAATTTGAGATGTGAGAAAATACATGTCTAGAAATACACGGGATATATCCAATGGTGCTACGACTGGGTATCATCAACAAACACTACACAGAAATTCAACATGTGAACTTGTTCTTCGGCATGGGATCGACCGTCTTGCTGAATACAGCCACGAGACTGGCAGTGACGCACACGCCCACGCAAAGCGACGAGGCTACACCTGCGCTGAAGGGCAGGCTGTACCAGACATAGCAGAGGACGCCAACCAAGGCAAGGATGAACCCAATGAGGGCGAGGAACATCGAGATGGTATGGCAGCGCTCCAGCAGATGAGTTGGCGGCTGTCCCTTGCGGAAAGGTCCTACCGGCTCAAGATGCGGGTTCGACGAGAATATTCCCGGGAAAGTCTCAAAGTCTGGAGACAACGAACGCTTCGCGTTTCCTACGCGTTCGACCTTGAGCTCCTCCCGTGCAGCCTCATTCAAGCGGAAGCGCACTAGAAAGAAAGCAGCAATAAATGAAAGGATAGCTAGTGACAGTACAGCGTTAGTAATGGTGTGCTCAACTATTCGTCAAGTGACTGACCTGCGAAAACATGCACTACGAGACTGCAAGCAAGAGTGACAGAGGCAGCCTGTCCTATCCCGGGTACCTGGTCTTTGTTATCTGGCGTGACGACACTGAGCAGCTGCGCCTCTATTGCAGCGAAGAACGTAGTCTGTAGGACTACAAGTTAGCAAGATGAAAAATCATTGATTATGCGGGCACTTACGATGACGCTGATAAGCTGCAGCCGGTCCATCCAAGTGCTAATCAGCTCTTTCATAACTTTTTTCTTAGTTTGAGCATCATATTTATCTTGATCCTGCTGGCTCCCTATGTCGCAGCGTTAGTATCAAACTAAGGCACGCATCAGCACAGCGACAACTCGCATTTTCGACTCTGAGCCGAGGCAGAATCTGCCATCCGAGTGTCTTCAAGAGATAGCACCATGGGCAGATGATCAAAAATGCGAGTTGCCTCCGGAATGGCGGGGGCACTGTTCGCGCGCAAGCTGTTTAGGGTTTTGACGAACGCGTTGCCTATGGATGGGTTAGTATTGTTGAGCACACCACGCTAGAAGACTACTAACCGCCAGACATAGCAGAGGGGAAAGTGGGGACGGTCGTTGACCGAGGGGACGCAAGCAGGACATTGTTCCGCTTTATAACTTGGGGGACCCTTTGTCCGCGGATGGTCCTGCATGGCGACAGTGGCGTTTTGCCGCTCGAATGTATACCATCACAGCCATCCGAGGACCCTTGAGGACCGCCCACGAACCGCGCCCGGCGGGAAGGCTTCTCCCACTGCCCTATGGCACTGCGTTATGAGGGCGCTTTAGAGCTCGAACATCGATAGAAGCGGAAAACGTACCACATGTCGAGCTCGAGAACCACATAAACAATACCAGCAATGACAGGCTGGTTGATTAGAGTCGTAGGAAAGATCTGTTTGTTGAGAAGGATAGACTAATACTGAACAAGGGCGCGTACGCGGATGTACGTTGCATCACCTCATGGTGATGTCGGGAGCCCAGATTGATACATGAACAAGCTCACTTCACCGGTGCATCGGGCTATGCAACCCTCTTGTCAGCCAGGTTCCTGGGTAGTGAGAATATTCTGGTCAGAAGTGCGCAGGCTGTTCCTGCAGTGCAACATTTCCGACAGCTGCTATGTCCAGCTCTAATGTAACTATAATACAGATATAAGTAGGGATACACATGCTGGAATCAACGAGTCACCAAGAAAGTGGAAGAATTTGCCATCAACCAGGCCTCTTGCTTGAATGCTGCCGCAGCCTCCGCATCGCTCTCCCGATCAGCTCTCCACGCCCTCTGTTCAAGCACCCTGGCCAGATCGTTGAACACGATGATGCACTCTTGGTGGCCCTGTGGGTACGCCCGGTACAAGTCGCGGTGAATGAAGACGGTTTCCAGATAGTCGCCGCCTGTAGTGGAATACTGGTCCGAGGAGATCTGGCTTCGGATGTACTGCAGGAGCCCGCAGCCGCAGGGAAGAGCCGCGCTTGCGGTGCACTTTGACGAGTGCTGTCTTTGGTTTGCCTTTTGGTTTGGTGTCAAGAACAACATCATCGAATGTAAGTAGAGTAGCCGAGAAGAAGAGGGGGGACGGGCAACGTGCTTGTTCCATATCTAGCCCGTCGAGTGCATAGCTCTCCTGTTGCATGACTGACCCGCAGTCCATGTCGTTGAAGGAGACGCCATCGAATGCATTTGGCGTTCTTGACTGCGATAAGGGCACTAATTTGTCGTTTTGCTGTCTCAAGCGAACAGAGTTCAGTGAAGGTTCGTCCGTCTGAGACTCTGGCCTGTGACTCACCATATCGGCGACAACGTTCCAAGCGCCTTTCAAAGTCATGTTCTCAAGAAGTTGAGACAACTGGTCATCCAACTCCATCATCTACGGAGGTTGGGTGAGAAGTCCACAGGTATGCACGCGGCAACGAACCTCGGCGGTAACGGTACTGGTTGAGGCAGGCATTGTTCTGGAGGAGAAGAGGCAATGAGTCGAATGCATGTAGACCCTTGAGTAGCTTACCACCGCTTTTGTACAGGTATGCCTATATGCCACGCCTATTCGTGGTGGAAGCCTCATTGCATACACGTAGCTGATAATCGATGAAAACCTCGAGGCGTTATGTTAAGACACAGCGCTTCCCACAGTCAGACGACCCAATTTGGACATTTAGACTGTTCATGATGGTTAAGCCTGCAACGTGTACTCCGTGCCCAAGGGAGCACTGAGTGAGATGATCTCGACGCCGACAAGACGTGTGCTTCTGACGGCTCCTCGAACCGATGCAAGTCGACCATGGGATCAGGACTCTGCAAAGAAGTCAAATGAGCACGGACGGTTACGATATGAATAAGAAGAGAAGCATCAGAGAGAAGATCACATCGTCTCGACGAAGACGAACGAATCATGTAAGAGCGCAAGCTGTCAGCAAGCCTCTCGTCAAAATATAGATGCATTTGATACCATCTCGTTCATCCTTGTGCACAAAATATTTTCGGGAATACTCACGGACTTTCAAGGAGAATTTACGCTCTTGTACCTAGAAATTGACATTCTGGCGTTCAGAATCTGCCACTAAAAGTTGTCCTAATCAGTCTAAATCATCCGTCGAAAGTAGTTGAGCAGCGACTCAGATTTAATATACGCGTACTTACTGAGTCATTCGGCCAGTTTCGCATGGAAAGCGAAAGATATCTTGCCAGACCATGTAACGTGGTGGACGTTGTTTTCGAGAGGCCCACGCGTTCTAGCGCTAGTGTCAGCGAGACCCAACGCCAGCGCTAAAGAGCGGGCCGTCCTTCCTCTCGACGTTCACCATGCTGCCCGCTCGTCCTCCATTCGAGAGTCGTCCGCAGCCCGATGGCGATGCTGCAATCAGACAGACGGATTCAGACGCAGCAAATGCTAGATTCTCAGCTGTCCAGAAAGGATACCTCACAGATCCGTTCATCAAGCCCCTCCTACCTCGTGGCGCGCACCTGCAACCCGCGCGTCCACCGCTGATCAACGTCGGCACGTACGTCCGCTCGGAAGGCATAGACAAACTCGTCGATGGCTGGTTCCAACTATGTATGCAAGAAGGGAAGCGATGTCAGATCGTCAGCTTTGGCGCAGGAAGCGATACGAGGTTCTGGAGGATCGCCGTGCGCCTCTTTCTTCCTGAAGACGGGGTGGATTAGACCAACTGAGTGCTCGGTGCTTCGGTCAGGCCAGCCCTTATGCTGCTCAGCTGTCGTCGTACGTGGAGATTGACTTTCCGGAGAACACCACGAAGAAGGCGATGGCGATCCGGAAGAGCAAAGAGCTTAGCTCTCATCTAGGCAAGCCTGAGGATGTGAAACTAGGTTTGTTCCTCGGTTGTCGTACAATCGTCTTTATCTCATCGTGCATTACAGCTGAAGGCGGGACTGCGCTTTATGCCTCGATTTACCACCTGCTGCCGATCGATATGCGGCGGCCTCCAATCGAAACCTTGACGCCAACTCTAGGTCCCATCTTGTCATCGTCTTTGCCTACACTCTTGATCTTCGAATGCGTCTTGTGCTACATGTCTCCCGAAGCCTCCGCCGCAATTGTCCAATGGTTTGTTGACCATCTATCAGCTGCGCCTGAGAAGCCTGTCCTCGGAGGAATAGTCTATGAAATGTTCGGACTCGGCGACGCCTTTGGACAAGTGATGTACGAAAATCTGAAGGTAGGTTCAAGTCCAAATATCGGTTCTGCTTCCTCTCTAACTTCAATTGAAACATTTTCAGGTCAGGAATGTGACGCTTCCTGGCGTCGAACCTTACCAAGACGTGCCATCCCTGCCGAAACGATTTTTGCAACATGGCTTCACGTCAGCCCATGCGCTCACTTTACGTGACATACGAAAGTTCTATATCAGCGAAGCTGAGCACGAAAGGTGTGCTAGCTCAATGGTACAGGAAGTTCGTCTAACGCTCTGCTAGGATATCCGAACTTGAGATGCTAGACGAGCTAGAAGAGCTCGATCTTGTCCTTCAGCACTACGCAATTACCTGGGGTGTCAAGGTTTTCAATACGAGTACCTCCGTGCCTTGGTCACAGTGGGGTATTCAACCAGCTGATCCTTCGGAATAAGGTCATAGTAATGTATCATATCTACGTCTCAAACCAATGTTATACGTCGATCATTCGAATCACTGAAAGATGTCCTACATAGGCGCACGAACACTGCATTGTGTGCACTCAGGCTTCGAACGAAGTACTTCGAGGACCCTGCGATCGAATCCTACCGTGCGTTTCTCAAGACTAACTACATCGCCTGACACCGGTTGGCCCAGCCTTGACACATGCTGTGCACGTCAGTGGCTATGATATAATACGTGCAAAGCGAGTAGCGATGGGCTAAAGCGTTGTACGGCGAGTACCTACGCAACTTCCGCCATCTGCACCCTTCCCCTCTTGAGCTGGTCATTCCTCGCCGCTGTACCGCTAACACAAACGTTCGGAATCAAGATCAGTAACGAGTGGTCCTGTTGCGCGGCTGGGAGTACTGACTCAACACTTCACAAGTACGAAAGGCACCCAGATCATCTTACAACTATACGAAATTTTCGTGCATGACCTTGGATAAATTGTCATTGTGAGTAGTCTAACGCAATCGCTGAATCTATACGGATACCAACAATAGCGCAGACTCAGCAGCAGGGTCGCTCCCTGTCGCTCAGACGTTTCTGAATTAGACGTTTCCCCAGATGGATACCTAGACATTGAACTCAATTCGCCTCTGCGGCGAAACTTTCCAAAGGAACTCGTCGACGAAATAATTGACTGGCTCATAGTTGGTCGTGAAGAAGATTTGGACCGCTGGCAACATTACAGGACATACAATCTCAAGACCCTAGGACTGGTGTGCCGTCAATGGTACCATCGATTTAGACCTTATATGTACTCAACAGTTGAAACACCTCATGGTCTCGATGCTACGGCGCTGGTCTCAGCCATCAAGACTCCCACCTGGCCGTACCAACAGGCTACAGAGCTCAACTTCAACTCGACACAGCATCTTTCTCCTGGTGTTTTGCGCAAACTTTCCCCGGCGTTACCCGCAGTGGAAATCGTCTCGCTCTACAAGATCGATTGGAGTGGCGCAGTATGCGCGCACCCTACTTGGTCCAGGTTGTTCGCAAATTCACTCATCGGATTCAGTTACATCTGCTGGCTTATGCTTCAAGATTGCATATTTCGTTCGTCCGCTGATGTCCTTTATTTGCTGACTTCTCTGCCTGCATTGACGCATGTCCACCTCGACACAGTCAGTTGGACTACTGCATCGACTGCAGTTCCAAGGAAGAAGGCCAATTCACTTGCCAACATACTCACGCACGATACAGCTAACGTTGCGTGCCTACTTCCGTTATGGTCTCTTCCTGATTCTCTATCATCTCAAGAACGCACTGCCGACACTTATCATGGTCTACGATTAGAGGAGGTCCGTAACTTGAGATGTATCATCGCGGGCCGGAAAGGCAGAGCCTTTGAATCCATGGAACTTCATCGTTCTCCTTATCCGCAGACTTGTATGTAATACCCTGTTTCATGGACACAGCTAACCTCTAATTTCACAGGGACTCTGGTGCTTCAACTGGACGGCTTTCGTCTTTTAACGGGTGGTGGGGAGATCGAGGTCAGCATACACCAAGACGAAGACGGAACTCTAGGTCACATACGGTGGATCCTATTCCGCGCCCACCGCTCCGTATCGGACTTTATTGGCTCTGATGCGGACGACGTCGTACAAGCTCTGTTGCAGCTCGGACATCTCGAGAAGGAGTGTCGGTCTGGCCTCCGTGATCAGTTGCCTAGCTCCTGGGAACTGCTCAAAGGCAAGGTTCACATGTGGACCAGAGAGCAATCAAGAGCGTACGCCCAGTCAAAGATGAAATACGGCTCTTCGCCTGCTGGTAACCAGTTACCGATTTCACCGCGCTGGACGAGTGTAAGTTCTCAACCGTTCGATGTCATACGATACTAGTATTCTGATATTCCACACTAAGGATGAGGATGTTGTTAACTTTGACTAAAGTCACGATTAGGTGCGAAGAGGCAGAAGAAATCAATCTACGCGCGATGATAGAGAATGAGAAACGCGAAAGCGATGAGCGCATCGCAAAATGGGCACAGAGCAATGCAACGCAAGATTTGATAGTTGTGCGCTCCGAACCCGGTTACGGTGGGGTACTAAACCAGCTGATCCTTCGGAATGAGGCCATAGTAATGTATGATATTTGCGTTCCAAGCAAATGGAATACAGTGATCATTCAAATTACTGAAAGCTGTTCTACTTAGAAGCACGAACACCGCATCATATGCACGCAAGGTCGGACGAAGTACTTCGAAGACCCTGAGATTGAACTCTGCTGTGCACTTCCCAATTCCAAGTTCACCCATGAAACCGGTTGACCTATTCGTGACACGTGTCATCCACGCTGTGGTACAATGCGTTCACAGCGAGGACTGATAGATACAGGTACATTGTACAGCAGGTGCGTGCAAAGCTCCCATCGTCCATGTCCTTTGCCTATCTCACACCCTCCTTCAGTTCGCACCGTCGTTCAACAAGGTTAGTACGGAGTGGTTTGGGCGAGAAATTTCGACGTACTCAGTCAATATTTCGTAGGGTCGCAAGGTGTCTAGTTCATTCCACAGCTACACGAAACTTCTGCACAGAATCTCGAATATATCACCGCTGTGAGGACCGCAATCATCTATATCCTCAGCGAATGACAACGAATACACAAAGCAGTTTCACACTCTGCGATATGCCCGACATATCCCCAGATGAATACCCACGTATTAGACTCGATTGTCCATCATGGAGAAACCTGCCACGGGACATCATCGACGAAATCGTCGACTGGCTCATAGTTGGCCGTAAAGAAGACCTGACAATGTGGAAGCATTTCAGGATATACGACCTGAGGACCCTGGGGCAGGTGTGTCGTCAATGGCGCCATCGGTTCAGACCCTATCTGTGCCAAGTAGCGGAGACACCTGGAGGTGTCGACGCTACAACATTAGTCTCGATCATTCAGAGTCCCAACTGGCCGTACCGCCATGCGACGAGGCTTGACTTTGATTCAACACAGCACCTTTCCCCATGTGTGTTACGCAAGCTCTCCGTGGCGTTGCCCTCAACGCAGTCCGTCAGGCTATATAAGATCGATTGGGGTGACGCACCGTGCGCACACCCTGCCTGGAGCAGGCTTTTTGCAGGGTCCCTCATGGGGTTCAAGCATATTTCCTGGGTTATGCTTGGGGACTGCAAGTTTCGTTCCTCCGCTGACGTCCTCCATCTCTTGACTTCGCTTCCTGTGTTGGCGGAGGTTTACCTTAACAAAGTGCACTGGGGTGTTGCACCGACTACACTCCCGAGGGAGAAAGCCAATCGGCTTGGCACCATAAAGACGATTCAAACACCCAACGCCGAGTGCTTGCTTCCCTTCTGGTCCCTCCCTCATGCTACCACACTATCCCAGGAACACTCTGCCGACACCTATCATGGTCTGCGACTGGACGAAGTTCGCGTTCTAATGCGAATTGCTGCGGATTGGACAGGTAATAAAGATGGCAGGATATTCAATACGGTCCTGCATCGATCCCCTTATCCACGTACTTGTATGCTATTCCTTACTCCCATTGTTTCTCGGACACAACTGACCCTGGGTCTGGCAGGGACTTTGTTGATCCGAGTCAACAATCTTGCAGTCGAGACGGGCGGTGGGGAAATTGAAGTAACCGTCCAGCAGGATAACAATGAAACGCAAGGTCACATACGATGGATCTTATTTCGCTACTACCGCTCCATATTAGATTTCATTGTGCAGGAGATGGACGACGTCGTAAGAGCCCTGCTACAGCTCAGACACCTCGAGAAGATCGTCTGGGAACGTTGGTCTGGCTCTGGCCCTACGTTGCCAAACACTTGGGCACCGCTCAAAAATAAAATACACATGTGGCACGCACAAGAATCAAGAGCGTATGCTCGATCAATGAAGAAGAACGGCTTTTCGCCCGCTGGTGACCAATTACCGATTTCACCGCGCTGGACGAGTGTAAGTCCCAAGTTGATCGTTGTGCCGTACAGTTTTCTTATGCTGAACACTAGGAACGAGGTCGTTTATGACGAATATCACGACCACTTGTAGACTTGGTCATCATGCGCGCGATGACAGAGAGCGAGGAAACGCGTAAAATGCGCGTACTGCATAGTGCATGTAGGACGACCAAAGGCAGTGCAAGACCCGACAAAATACCTAACTGAAGCTTCAGCTACGGATCTCCGACGTCAGTAGCTGCGAGGGGAAAGCGCACGTACCGTGAGCTGGACTTTTGAGGTGGAGGCGTCACTTTGTAGATTGCTATACCACCTGGATGCCCACTAGATGATTGGATTTGACCTCTTCCATGTGCATGAGATTCATGTGGGCGGCATTTCTTCGCACAGTCTAGCAAGGTGTGCTTTGTGAGCTTGAACTACGTCGACGTCGTGCCTCGCAGCGTAGATCATCTGAGTGAAGTTCGTGTTGGTCGGTGGCGCTGCCGCGAAGCCGCTGATGGCGGATCATTCCGATTCGTCGGAGAGGCAACTTCGCGTGAGCTGAGCTGCTGAAGTGTTCATCGATTTCGGTTGGCTGAAGACCTCAAGGTATGTCATTGTCCACTTACAAACATCCATATTGCTTCTCTATAACTGAATTACTATGGTTCCCCCTAGGTTTATAAAAATATATTCATTTCGCATTTCCTGCAAGTGCTTCCCGGATCGCGTTGGATCGAAGTAGCGCATGTGGTGTCCATATGTCGTAAATACATACCAGAATATATTCAGGATTTTATACAGCGTACACAACACGTCGGAGGATATCCGGTCGCTGACCCAGTGTTTATAAACTCAAAGTCACAGACGGTCACGGACGGCAGTCGTGCGGCAGCCTTCAAACACCTGATCCCGCTCTTTAGCGACGTCCCGCCACAGTCCGTCTTGAGGCTGCCGAGTATGCCGATCATCACTTTTGATGTCAGAGTGGTAGTCCGTCACGCTCGGAGCGATCTCGTCACTCTTGAGCACATTTCGATATACACCGCCTTATACAGAGCTCAGTACTCAGGTTTAAATAGCGCAAAACATTGGAATAGTTACATGCTACTTTATCGTAAATTTCTAGTACGGCGCGAGCGTGCGATCTATGGCGATCTTCGCATTGGGCTAGAATGTAGCATTTTCCAGCACTTCTGCTCATATTGCAACTGTTATACCCAACCAAAATTTGTAGGAATATATACATGTATTATCTCGTACTGAACAAGTAGATTCGTCGACACAGCGCCCACATAACGGAGTTGTGGAAAGCGGGAAAGTCGATTATAAACACTGTGTCGATTATAAACCAAGGGGGAACCATAGTATCCACGTTTTCAGCCCAACAATGTGACTCTTTCTGGTGTCGAGTCTTACCCAGACGTCCCGTCTCCACTAAAGCGATTTTGCAACGTGGTTTCACGTCAGCCCATGCGTTCATTTTATGGGACATATGAAACTTCGCCAGCAGCGAAGCTGAGAACGAAAGCTACAGTATGTTAGCTCAGCAGTAAAAAAAGGTACATCTAACGCTATGCTATGATATTTGAGCTTGATCTTGTTCTGCAACATTACGCAATTACCTCATCAAGGTTTTCAGCCCGAACTCAGTGCCCTAGTCACAGTGGGATATCAAACCAGCCGGTCCTTGCCAACAAGGCCATGGTAATGTACAATATCTGCATCCTAGGCTAATGAGACACAACGATCACTCAAATGACCGAAAACTGTCTTACGCAGACGTACGAACATTGCATCATATGCACACAGGTTTGAACGAGGCACGGTAGTTCGGGGACCCTGATTGAACTCTACTGTGGATTTACCGATCCTAGCTCTATCGCACGACGCTGGTTGGCCTAGCCTTGACACGTGCAGTCTGCGTTAGTGGCTGTGGTACAATACGCCCAAAGCGAGGATCGATGGGCTAAGACGCTGTACGGCGGGTACCGGTACCTACGAAACTCCCACCATCTGCGTCTCCCCTCCTCCTGTTCTCTCCCTTAGTCCGCACCGCCGTCTTGTTTGTACAAGCCTTTGGAATTAAGGTCAGTATCGAGTGGTCGGGCTGTACATCTTAATGTCTTGACTCAATACTTTGCAGGCTCGAGAGGTATCCGGCTCATCCTCGGCTATACGCGGCTCCCACACACGATCTCTAGGAAATCGTTGCTGTGAGTAGTCACCGGTTCACCCGTCATCACAGTACCTATACGGGACCAACAAAATGCACCTTGAAGAGCAGAGTCGCACCTGCGACGCGATTGACGAGTCCCTAGATGAAAGGGCCGCTGTTCGAACTCGATTCCCCTCTATGGCAAGAGCTTCTAAACGACATCGTTTCCGAAATTGTCGACTGGCTCATAGTTGGTCTTGAAGAAGAATTGGACCGATGTAAATATTACGTGGCATACCATCCTGGAACCCTGGGGATGGTGTGTCGTCGATGGCGCAATCGGTTCAAGCCATACTTGTACCGCGCAGTTAAGACACCCCGCTCTATCGATGCTATGGAAG
Organism: Pleurotus ostreatoroseus; assembly: GCA_005298045.1. Lineage (NCBI taxonomy): Eukaryota > Fungi > Basidiomycota > Agaricomycetes > Agaricales > Pleurotaceae > Pleurotus > Pleurotus ostreatoroseus. The sequence goes on from SWBT01000158.1 coordinate 367,764, forward strand.
CAGTCTCAATCGCACAGACTCACAACTGGCCGTACCGTCACGCGACGAAACTTAGCCTTGACTGGACACAGCACCTTTCCCCACCTGTCTTGCGCAAACTTCCTGCGGCGTTACCTAGCGTGCAATCCATCGTGCTTTACCATATCAATTGGAATGACGCCGCGTGCGCACACCCTTCCTGGTGCAGGCTTTTCGCAGCATCGCTCATGGGGTTCGAACACGTATCTGAGGTTCGACTTAAGGAATGCAAGTTCCATTCCTCCGCGGATCTCCTCTGTCTATTAACAACTCTACCTGCACTGGCAACGGCTCATATCTCTACAGTCAGCTGGACATTCACATCAATTGCGTTGCCCAGGAAGAAGGCCAATCGACTGAGCACGATCGAAACGGTTGACATATCAGACACCCAGTGTCTGCTCAATCTTTGGTCTCTTCGTCATTCTCTATCATCCAAAGACGACGCTGCTGACGCCTATCATGGTCTGCCACTGGAGGAGGTCCGCATTCTGGGACGTATCACCGCGGGCTGGAATCGTTTCGTGAGTAGCAGAAGCTTTGACATGAAACTCTATTCATCTCCTTATCCGCGAACCTGTATGTCATTTCTCATCCTACCCTACTCCCTGGACAGAACTAACCCTGACTTTTACAGGGACTTTGGTTATCGTAATAGATAGCCTCTCCGGTCGAACGGTGGAGATCGAAGTCAGCATACACCAAGATAACGACGAAACTCCGAGTCACATACGGTGGATCCTATTTCGCTACTTCAACCCCATTTTGGACTTCATCCCCGAAATGACGGTCGAGATCGTCGAAGCTCTATTGCAACTCGAACATCTCGGGAAGATCGTCTGGGAAGGTCTGAGATCTGGCGATACATTGCCAAGCACCTGGGCACCGCTGGAAGACAAGATTCACATGTGGACTGCAGAAGAATCAAGAGCGTATGCCCGGTCAATGAAGAAGGGCGGCATTTGGCTCGCCGACAAGCAGTTACCGATATCACCGTATTGGACGAATGTGAGTCCTTGGCCGTCTCGTTGTGTCGTACAATAACACTAAGAACGAGGCTGTTGATGACGAAAGCAGCAACCGGTACGGAAGGGCAAGTGACGACTGGGACGAGAAGGAAAGTGACAGCGGGGACAAAGAGGAAGAGGATAAAGGGGACGAAGAGGAAAAAGAAACCATCGTGTGGGCAATGGTGCACAGAAACGTGAAATCAATGAGTGTATCGCAAGTGCACGTACGGCGATTAAGGCAAAGTGTACACAAGGCTCGCCACCTCAAGTTTAAGCTCTACGCTTGACGGTGGCCATTGCGAGGGGATATCGTACGGACCGTAGCTCGACTCTTCGGAGCTGCTTTGCAGATTGTTTCTAGTATTCTCTGGGGAATTTACAACATGTCGAGATTCATCTGGATGACGACTGAGTGACTGGATATGACCCCGCCCATGTGGATGAAATTTATGAGGTATTTCTTTGCACCGTCTGAGGCAAAGTGTGTGCCGGACAGTGACGCGTTGGCGAATTGCTTAGCGGCGCGGCAAACCCGACGCGGAACCGGAACCGCTGCAGTGAACGCGCGACTCCCAGGTGACTTAACCTCGACCTTCACGATGGCGAGCATCCTCCGCCCATTACATCGCCCACCACGGATATATGCACTCGGTTTATGCACAGCTCGCAGCACTGCGGTGCCCTCAGTCCGTCTCGCAATATTGACATGTTCAAGACTACCAAGCTCGCGCTCGATGAAGACGTCGAGCGCAGCCCGCAACACGCCGTCTGTAGCAGCCGGACTACCTAAAACCGAGGCCCCTACACCACCGGAGGCAGCGAGCGTGGGCGAGGAGAAGATGTACTACGGGCCCCTCGCACAGACGTTCCGCCGCCTGAAGATCTTCTCCGTCTCCTCGCTCGCTCTTACTTGCGTAATGACGCCCTTCCTCTTCCTCATCGAAACCGCGTCCGCAGTCCCACTCCTCGGACGCGTCGTCCTCGCAGGCACCGTGCTCGCCACAAGCAGCATCTCGACTGCGCTCGTCGCGTGGAGCGGCGAGCCGTACGTGCACACCCTCCGCTGGCTCCCGACGGAGACCACCACAGCGGAGGCGGAGGCCGCGGGCAAGCACGCCACGGGCCTCGAGCTCGCGACGTACACCCTCGGGCTGCACGAGCGCATCACGCGCGTGTACGACACCGCGTTCCTCGTCCCCACGAACCGGCCGTTCGCGAAGTGGGAGCTCGCGACCGAGTTCAGGCTGCCCCCGCACGAGGTCGAGGCGGAGAAGCGCAAGGGCGCGCTGCCAGGGGAAGAGACCGTCGCCGAGACCCTCGACGGGCACGGCGATGTCCTCGGACGGTGGGTCGTGCGGTGGGAAGAAGACGGCACCGGGCGGTGCTACCAGCAGGGCAAAGTGCTCCGGTGAGTCATTGTAGTCCGTGCGGGTTGACAGACGTTGAGAGGGTCGCACAGGTATTTCAACGTCCATGAGGAGCTTCTTACACGCCCCCTCCGATGACACGCCGGAAAGATTTGATATTCTTGTTCGCTGTGGTTGTTCTCAAGCGTCATACCCGTATTGTCTGAGAGACCCCCCACTCCTTCGTTGCCGTCGTGTTGATGCCGGGCCAGGCTCGCAACACCATGCTCACACTATGTACGACTTCTATGTCAAGGAAAGCGCTTCACAGATTCGGTCAGGGTTCAACATTCGTAAGTTCGGAGATGAATGAATCACGGCAGACAACGGCAAGTGTGGTATGGTTGATAGAGAATTGTACAAGGAAACAAGCGGCGTGTTGTTGAGAGGGTACAGCGTGTTACTGAAATACAACTAAGAAGGGAAACAGAAGATGCTAATGGATGGGTATCTGGTCCAGAAATGTGATGAATGGGGAAACGAGGCGGCAAGCGCAGGGTACATGATGGATGTGTAACGGTGATAGCTGTCAAATGCAGTGGGGATGTGGCGGAGGGAACAGTCTTTTGTGGCGAGAACGCGGGGAGCTTTCTAGTTGAAGTGAAGCACTCGGCAGCCTTCTGGGATGTAGAGTTCGCCGTTCACGGTGATCGTTTCTACTTCTTTGCCCCATAATCCACGCTCCAGCTTCTCGCGCTTGTACTCGTTGAACCGCGCACGTGCAACGAGGTTGGAGAGGATGGGAACGACGGTTTTGGCGGTGAGGATGCAGAGGACGATGCAGTACAGGAGAGCGATCTGGGGGAACGCGTATAGTACAGTTATTGGTTGGAGTCATTGGTGCAATGTATTGAGAACGTACCTGGAATTTGAGAGCCAGGCGCAAGTAGGCGATGATCCGGGCGATATGGCGAGCGAGTCCCGCCGAGGAGATGACGGGCTCGACATAGAGATCGTCGATGTCGATGTCGAAATCAAAAGTTCGCGCTGCAAACGCGAAAGGGACGAGGAGCAGGGCCGCCAAGGTCCATAAGATGCCGTTAGGCTTCGTGGTCTCTGCTGTTATTGTGAAGCGTCGTCAGGTCCCTGATCTCATCAATATAGCGACAATAGGCTCACCGTTCGATGACCCGGGCATGGTTGAACGCTAACAATTGAGCACAAAGTAGAGGGGGCGAATGAAGGAGGAAGCGGAAGGATGAGTGGGGGGGGGGGGTGGAATGTGACAAGAGGAGGCTGGGGTCATAGTCGCACAGTGCGGATTTTATAACTCATCCCATCATATGCAAAGCGCACCTGTGCCCGCCTATCAGTGGTACCGGAGCGATACAAACGGATAACCGCATACAACGAGGAGGATCCACAAAGGCACGTACGGACATGGTGTCCTGGCGTCACCACCACGTGAGCCAGAAGACGGGCAAAGGCGCGGAGAACGCGGGCGGACGCCCCGTTGCGATTGGCTGCAGAGCATGAAGAACAAATTCCTGTACGGGCGGTCAATAGGCTCATGAACGATCTCCTGGAACAGCGGTCAATGGGCCCGCCGTGCACGACTTTCTCGCAGGCCCAGAGCAGGTTACGGGCAACAAGGGCGGGGAGCACCCTCTGGCTTCGCCTTGTCTTGCACGACGACGGAGATCTCGATAAAAAAAATGAAGCGTGAATTGAGAGCGGTCGATAGCGAACGGCGTGTGCACAGTGGTATATTACCGGAGTATAAGTTAATCTAGGCCCTGCCGACGTCTCCCACGGCTCAGTCCTCGCTGCGACCGGATCGTCAGTATGTGGCGTCATCCGGGCATAAAGAGTAGCGGGACCCACTCTGGTGTTTCTCGCCGCAGGAAGAGGTCTATCACAGCGGAGAAGGCTGCGAACGCCAGTCCGCCGCCCACGACGGCCTTAGGACCTGAATTTCTTGCCAGAATACCACCTGCAACGAAGCCGGCCGCGACGGGGTTGACCATGTCGTTCCGCGCCCGATACTGCATGCGGTCACACCCGGCATCAGCAACGGGAACAAAGTAAAGACCAAAAGCGATCCTAAACGACACTCACGGACTCCAGCACACACTCGATGCCTGCGAAGAGCGCGCCGACCTTGCCGAAGCCCTTCCCGCTCCTCCACATGCCGCGGCCCATCTCCTTGAATATCTCGGAGGTCTTCTGCGCGGTCGTGAGCGACTGCCGCATGAGCGGGTCCTCGTACGCGAACGACGCCGACATGAGCGAGAAGAAGGCTCCGATCACGAAACCTGCGGACGGGGGGTGATTTCTACAACGACGTCCTACGACGGAGGCGCGGATGTGCGTGGGGGCACTCACCACCGCCGCCCGCGATGGCGGTCTTGGCCACGCATGATTCCATGCCCATCTGCATCCACTCTTGGTACTTTTGTGCTTGCATCATGTTCTCGCGGTCTTCCTCCGTCCAACCTGGGGGTAGTGGCTCCTTGCCCTTCGGGAACACCGGCGGAACCAGAGGCGGCCCAGACATTTTTAAGAAATTAAATGAGAGATTAAGCGGATAGTATGTGGGCTTTTTGGGGGGGGAGGAGGGCGAGGTTCGTGACCGCGGACACGGTCGTGGTCGTGCCGAGTTGAGCGCAAGTTGGCGCACGCTGCCGTTTGAGCGCCGTCTTTATTTATGTCCCTTACCACGACCACGACCTATCGTCAGTCCGCCTCCGTGTACATAATGGAAGGACCGATATACTACTCAAAGGCGGAGTACATCGAGACAGTTGGTATTCGTCACGTTTATCCGTATGCGAGAGAAACCGTACTGATTTTCGCGTTCTAATAGGACACGGGCAACAAGGTGTCGCGTCGTGCGACGATTGCTGGTCCGCAGAATATTATCCTCGGTGGTAAGACCATCATCGCAAGCGGTGCTATCATTCGAGGCGATCTGCGTCGGACTGGTCCTGGGCATGCGGTCGTGATATCTCTGGGAAGATACTGTCTTGTCGGTGAGGGTTGTGTCATGCGGTAAGCGATCTTACCAACTGCGCGGTCCTGGCCGGCCTGACGCGTCCTGCAGGCCCCCGTATAAGACATACAGGGGTAACTTCAACTACTATCCCATGAAGATTGGAGATCACGTCCATATTGGGGCCAACAGTATAGTGGAGGCCGCACAAATAGGGAATCATGTCGAGATTGGGAAAAACTGTGTCATCGTACGCATCCAGTCACCTCGAATATCAGTTCTCTTTCTGACTCTGTATCAAGGGCAAATTTACGATCATAAAAGATTGTGCGCGTATAGCAGACAACACCATAGTGCCGCCCAACACTGTTATTCCAGCCCTGTCTCAATTTGGTGGTTCTCCAGGTTCGTCTTGCTTTGTCCTCCGCCGTACTGCGGACACTCAATGATACGTTCAGGACGATTCATCGAGGACCTTCCGGAGTCCACGCAAGAGATGATGGAGGCTATGACCAAGGGCTATTACACTCGGTTCCAAGCTCTGCCTGACAAACGGTGAAGATAACCCTACGCCACAACATATATACCCTTTGACGACTATACCTTGAGCCTTATGACTCACTCGCAATTTTCACGCTTAGGTGAGCCTCCGTCCATCTTATGCCTGTGATGAATCGAATAGAAGTCAAGCCCTGAGAGTCTTTATGGCGATTATGCGGAGCGTTATTCACTGAGTTTTCCTACACGTCCAATCGAACCATTACTGACTCGATCTTTTTAAAGATTCAGCTCATTTTTGGTCGATACCTGTTAGTCTACTGTTTGCTATATGTCGCTTGCTCGGACTTGGAAATATAACATGCACCTGCTATACTTTTGCGATGAATATTCCACAATCTTCTGGAGGCCGACGGTGCGACCTGCGGCCGGGACGATGATGATTCGTCCCGGCTGAAGCCGAACTGCTTAGGTAATCCCGCTTAATATTTTGTAAAACTCCCCGCGCTGAAAGCGCTTTCAGCTGCACCGTCCCGACCTCCTCCTTCACCTCAACCTCCACCACCATGTTCGCTATCGCACGTTCTGCTTCGCGCAATGGCCGCTTCGCTGCGTTGCCTCGCTCCATGATTGCCAGGAACATGAACTCAAAAGTCAACGGTACGTCCCCCCTGGTCTCACGCGTCGGAACCCACATTGAACAGTATCGGTTCGGTTTCTGCTTCTCCAGGCCCCGTCGTCGGTATCGACTTGGGTACGACCAACTCGTGTGTCTCCATCATGGAGGGTCAGACCGCGCGAGTCATCGAGAACTCGGAAGGTGCCCGCACAACACCCTCCGTGGTCGCTTTCACAAAACACGGCGAGCGGTTGTGCGGTCTGCCTGCGAAGCGTCAGGCAGTCGTCAACTCTGCGAACACCGTCTTTGCGTTCAAGCGTCTCATCGGTCGGAAGTTCACGGACGCGGAGGTAAAGGAGGACATGAAGCACTGGCCGTTCAAGATCGTCCCGACGTCGGACGGACGGCCAGCTGTTGAGGTCGACAACGGTGGAAAGCGGCAAGCATTCGTAAGCGTCTTGATTTACGTTATTCGGGATTTGCGCTGAGAATTTCTTAGTCCCCCGAGGAACTGTCGTCGATGGTCCTCACCAAAATGAAGGAGACTGCTGAGCAGTTCTTGAACAAGAAAGTGAAGTAAGTGTATCTTCTACATTCATTTCGAGCTTCGTTGCTAAAATTTGTGATAGCCACGCAGTCGTCACCGTTCCGGCATACTTCAATGACGCCCAGCGTCAGGCAACCAAGGATGCCGGTCAAATTGCCGGACTTGACGTCCTCCGTGTCATCAACGAGCCAACAGCCGCTGCGCTCGCGTACGGTCTTGACAAGGCGGACAACTCCGTCATCGCTGTCTACGATCTCGGTGGTGGAACCTTCGATATTTCCATTCTGGAGATGCAGAAGGGCGTTTTCGAGGTCAAGTCGACGAACGGTGACACTCACCTTGGTGGCGAGGACTTCGATATTGTTCTCATTCAGCACATCTTGAAGGAGTTCCAGAAGGAGTCCGGCATGGACCTCAGCAAGGAGCCTATGGCCATCCAGCGTATTCGTGAGGCGGCTGAGAAGGCGAAGATTGAGCTCTCGTCGACACAACAGACAGAGATCAACCTGCCCTTCATTGCCGCGGACGCGTCGGGACCCAAGCACATCAACATCAAGATCCTCCGGTCCCAATTCGAGGGTATGGTCGCGCCTCTGCTCCAGCGTACGATCGACCCATGCAAGAAGGCGCTCACGGATGCGGGCGTCAAGGCGAACGAGATTAACGAGGTCATCCTTGTCGGCGGTATGACGCGTATGCCGCGCGTCATTGAGACCGTGAAGTCCATCTTCGGCCGTGACCCTAGCAAGGGTGTCAACCCTGACGAGGCCGTCGCCATCGGTGCATCCATCCAGGGTGGTGTCTTGGCCGGTCACGTCACCGACATTCTCCTGCTCGACGTTACCCCCTTGTCTCTCGGTATCGAGACTCTCGGTGGTATCATGACGAAGCTCATCACCCGCAACACCACCATCCCCACGAAGAAGACCCAGACGTTCTCGACTGCCGCTGACGGTCAGACTGCCATTGAGGTTAAGATCTTCCAGGGCGAGCGTGAGCTTGTGCGCGACAACAAGCTGCTCGGCAACTTCAACCTCGTCGGTATCCCCCCTGCCCCCAAGGGTGTCCCCCAGATCGATATCACCTTCGATATTGATGCTGATGGTATTGTACACGTTACCGCTAAGGACAAGGCTACCGGCAAGGACCAGTCCATGACCATCGCCTCGTCGTCTGGTCTCAGCGATAAGGACATTGAGCGCATGGTATCCGAATCCGAGCAGTACGCTGAGACTGACAAGGCTCGCAAGGCTGTCATCGAGGAGGCGAACAAGGCTGACTCCATCTGCGCTGACACTGAGAAGGGTGAGTTATCTCGCGTCGTGAACGCATTGTCGTGATGCTGACTGTCTATCAGCCATGAACGAGTTCAAGGACCAGCTCGACGCGACTGAGAAGGAGAAGGTTGAGAAGCTGGTCTCTGAGCTCCGTGAACTCGCTGTCAAGGGCCAGGCCGCCGACGAGTCCGTCAACGCCGACCTCATCCGCGAGAAGATAGGCGAGACCCAGCAGGCGTCGCTCGGTCTCTTCCAGAAGGTCTACGAGAAGCGCAGCGCCGAGGCCAGCGCGTCGGAGGCTAAGGAGGAGCCCCAGGAAGAGAAGAAGGAGGAGAAGAAGGATTAAGTTTCTTGCCTTCGATTCACCGCTCTTTCATACCACTACTCTCGGTTATAGGACCTTTCGCGATCACGCCGCACTTTACGCTCGGATTATGATGACTACATAGAGTACCTCGAAAAGTACTTTCGACGCATCTATTGCTTCTACGCCTGGATACGATACGATACACTACGCTACATAGTGCACCCTCCCCGTAGTTAGTTGCTAGTGTCACCCCCTCCTCACCCCACACCCCACTCAGTACTTAGTCTATTTCGCATTTTGCCGTTGCTCTCCGCTTGTTGCTGTCGACCTATTGCTTTCCACATTGTAACAATGTACGATGCACTTGATGCTGGAGTAGCCCTGCGCACTATGCATGATGTTGGCGGGTCTCAGGGGCTTGACTTGCGTTCAGTTCGCCCATGTGAAAGTTTGGGTAAGTGCAAGTGTCCGACTCGGCGTTGGAAGCGAGGAAGAGCCGAGCGCGGGGTCGGATTCCGGCGTGGCTCTCACCGGCAGATTCTGTCGAATGGTCGTGCATCATGTTGGAAGCTACACCAGATGACTTGCGCATCGTTATAAGACCCTTTCATCTCTTCACCAGCGTGTCGGTGCATTGACTACACTGAAGTTAAGCGCAATGTCAGGCTCGCAAGCACAGAAGATAGGAGGCGAGATTGGAGATGTTCGTGCGAGCATAGATGTGGACAAGCTCAACGAATACATCAGGGCGCATGTGTCTGTCATTCGTGCTCCTGTCAGCGTGAAGCAGTTCAAGGTGAGTATCCTTGTGTATTGGGTGGGTATAGGCCTCACTTGCATGCGCGTAGTTTGGACAGGTGCAGTACCCTGAAACAGTTACACAGATCGCGACGTTCTAACTAGATGTTCAGTCAAATCCTACCTATTTCCTCACGGATGTAAGGTACGTACGCTCTCATGCAAATGAATCCCGAAGAACTGACTGTTTGTACTCTATGTCACAGCTCTAAGAAGTTTGTGCTTCGCAAGAAGCCTGCTGGACAGCTCCTGTCTACTACGGCTCACCAAATAGAGCGCGAGTACACGATGCTAAGTGCTCTTCATAAGCATAACACGGAGTCCTCGACTGTATCGGAGCAACATGTGCCTGTGCCAATACCGTATGCGCTTTGTGAAGACAGCACAGTCATTGGAACCCCGTTCTACATCATGGAGTACCTTGACGGGCGCATATTCACCGACGCACGCATGCCGGAAGTATCGCCTGAGACAAGGCGAGAATGGTTGGTGACTCTCGTTTAAGTTCAAAATCATGTGCTGACGATACTTCGCATCAGCTGGCTTTCTGCTATCCATGCTCTCGCTGCGCTCTCCTCCCTAGATCCCGCCGCGCTCGGCCTCTCATCTTTCGGGCCCTCCACACCATACTTCCCGCGACAGATCAAGTCTCTTACACGCGTGTCGATTGCGCAAGCCGCCGCCGTCGACATCGAAACCGGCGTGCAGACGGGCAAAATCCCGCTATTCGACGAGATGATCGCGTGGTATCGTGCGCATTTGCCAGACGAGCGTAAGACTGGGTTGAGGATTGTCCACGGAGACTACAAGCTCGACAATCTCATCTTCCATCCAAACGAGAACAGGGTCATTGGCATACTGGACTGGGAACTGTGTACCTTAGGGAGTCCGGTGAGCGGATCCGTAGTTGGGTAATCAGCTCAGGCGGCTGACTACGGCCAAAGTTGGCAGATTTAGCGAACTTGACACAACCCTGGACCGTAGACCCGCAATGGACGAAGGCTACTACCGGCGTACCGCTGATGATTGGTTTCAAGAACACTCGTGATGCTCCTGCCAGCATCGAAGTACTCGAGCGAGAATACTGTCGACTGACGCGACAACCATACCCTATTGTTGAGATGGTGTTTGCACGGAGTTGGATGCTGTTCAGGGTGAGACTGTTCTTGTCTCTGCTTGTACGATACCGGCGCTGACGACTAACGCATGCGGTAAAAGCTGGCCATCATCGCGCAAGGAATTGCTGCACGGTACGCTCGCCGCCAGGCGAGTTCGGAGAAAGCCCCGCTGTATGGCACTCTCTTTCCCATGGTGGGCAAACTGGCCATTCAGGTGCTCGAAGAAGCGGGAGAGCACATCAGTGGACCCAACGCGAAGTTATGACGAGAATTCTCATTGTGTACACTGGGTGCCTGGCATAAATAATTATTTGATGTAATCCGCGAAAAGCTGCATCTCCTTTGCGAGGATAGCACTAAGAGTCAGGAGGTAACATCGTACGAAAAATATGGTCGTGGTGGGAGTCGAAACCGGGAGCTCTTGGAGCGCCCAAGCACGGCGATCTCCTTAGCTCGATCTCGCGAGCCCGAGAACATTTCTCGCGTTGGAACGAGCTGAATTTGTTTCTCACCTGCACCACGGCCGTGACCACGAAACCTTCGACGATTCAAAGAGCTGAAACGATGTTGGGCACGACATACTCACGCAATACGACACGAGTTCATCTTACAAAGCAGCGCGCCAACGGATAGCTTCGTACTTCCAGGATGTTATATAGCTCGAGGACGAGTCTCTGTAATTCTTCACGTCTTCTGAGGACGCGCAGAATCACTCGACCGTCTCATCCAGTTTCGCGATTTGCTTTCATTCGAACGATGTCCGACCATGATATCCACCCCGTCGCGACTGGTGCGGCTGCTCAGATTGTAGCTCAACACCAAGAGCCTCAAGAACTCGTTTTTTACTCCGGATGGGTATGTACGTAGTTTAATCGGATACTCTTGGTGCTGATGATACGGTATATCATTCAGTTTTGTCCTTTCGTTCAGAGGACATGGATTGCGCTCGAGGAAAAGGGCATTCCCTACCAGTATAAGGAGGTCAACCCTTACAAAAAGGAGAAGCACTTCTTAGGTATGTAATCTCCGCAATTTTATCACATTTTCCCTTCTGATCCCTGTACTTGTAGACATCAATCCGAAGGGTTTGGTCCCAGCGGTCGAGTACCAAGGAAAGGCGCTGTACGAGTCCCTCATTCTTTGCGAATTTCTCGAGGATACCTATCCCTCCTACGGCCCCAAACTGCTGACGGAAGACTCATACACCAAGGCATACGTTCGCATCTGGATTGATTATGTCACCAAGAACATCGTTCCCGCGTATATGCGCCTGCTCATGGAACAGGATCCGGAGAAGCAGAAATCGCATCTTCAGGAGTACTACAGCGCACTGCGAACCTTCGTTACTAAGGTTAAGGGTCCGTTCTTCCTCGGCGAACAATTCAGCCTTGTTGATATCGCTATCGCTCCTTGGATCATGCGAGACTACATCATCACCGAGCATCGCGGCTACTCACGAGCCGCCGTGAGCCCGGAGTGGGAAGCATACTGTACTGCGATTGTCAAACGGCCGAGCGTTGCGAATACCTTCAGCGTAAGTAGCTCAGCTGACATCATAACGTTGTTTGAGCTTCCTGGTACTGATTTAAACCTACCACGTAGGAGAAGCAATACCTGCAACCCATCTATGACCGCTACCTTCGCAATGAGGCGCAAAGTGAGGCCGCCAAAGCTTTGCGGGCTGGTCGGGCTATACCCTGACGGCGAGATATCGTTACAGAATGTTAGTAGCATCTACCAGACTTCCTTGGGGCTATTGACTGATATACATCATAGATCTTTGTATTAGTAGCATCTTGTGCGATGGATGGTCTCGTGGTCCAGCCGAGATAGGATTCCCCGAATTCCTTCTCAGTATTGTAACTTGCTTCCTTCGATCCATTAGTCAATGAAGACGTTTGAACTTCCAGGATAGTCGGTGTCGATGGTGGTGCCCTTCGTGTCCCGCATGGCACCGATCACCGATGTTAACTTCGTCAGAAACGACCACCGCCTTAAAGATTTATGGGGTGGTAAGAGTCTTCGCTGAGATAGATTGAGTGTCCCACAATCTTGCCCGAGCACTGAACACGTCTCGGGAGCACCATCGGCATCGTTCAGCCCTCAGCTTTAAAAGGGCTTGCAGGACTTACTGATAGCTAGGATCCGCCCACAGTCAAAGCTGGTTATGTCTGCCTCCGGTTATACCTCTGCGGAAGTCGCGGAAATCATCTGGGGGATTCAGCAGCTGTGAGTGCACTCATGGCATCGTATGGGCTCACTCAAAGAATAGCGGCTCCTCATAAAGCAATATCAATTCTTATGTAGACACGATTCTCACCAGTAAGCAAGTTTTATTTCCTCTGTATCACTTGGTTGTCTTATTCTCTTCACCTCATAGCATTCGTGGTATATGAATGTCTCATTACAGTCGGCATAGAGGCTGATGCCATATGGCGGCGCAAATGGACCTTTGCGAAGGGACTATATCTCCTAAACCGCTTTCTGTTGATGGTGTCTGTCGGCCTCCTTATCGCGCCTGCGTCGACGACTTTTATGGTGCGTATGTTTCTATCGCGTAAATACGCCCATCACAGGTTTCTGCTCTACTAAACCATGCTTCAATTCTAGAGGTAAGTGGATGATTGAATCGCATTCATGAACCGTTCATCGAAGCTTACATCACTTGATAGCTGTCGCATCATGCAGTGGGTGAACCTGATTCTTTACGTGACCCAGTTGGTCATATTCGCCGGTAAGCCTCTAATATATGATGCATGTGAACTCAGCTAACATCATATTCCTTTTAGTATTCTCCGCTCTTCGTGTGTACGCGATCTCCGGACATAAGCGGGTTCTAACGCTCTTGGTTCTCCTCTTGGATCTATTTCCGGCCGCAAGCAACACTGTTCGTTGCATTTCTGCTGGATTGTTACATTATAAGTCCTGTTGCTAACGTATCTGTAACATACAGTATGCCTATGTGGGAGACACAACCCTGTGGACTGTTTTTCCATTCGAGGGTTTTGTCTGTGACTATCAAGTCAATATAGGTCCTGAGGTTTATTCTATGTGAGTGCGTTCATTCATAGAGGCTAAACCCAACGTTCTGACTATGACACTGGTTTACAGACGTGAGGTCATTATTACCGACAGTTAAGCAGAAGGCTGACTGACACGTGGCAGTGTCATTGCTTACACGAATAACAACCCTAGTAGCAGATCTAGTGGTGTTGTTCGTGACGTGGAGAAAGCTCTATCAGGTTTTGCGGGCCGCATCGCAGGCACATGTTCATGTGCCATTGGTTTGGCTCCTCCTGCGAGATGGTGAGGGCATTCTAGTGATGGTCTATGTTTTTCAATCAAGGCTCACTTGGGTTGACCCTGGTCAGGCACAATCTACTTCGTGTGAGTTCAAAAACGTAGATGCGAGACGAGCTTGTCTTGATGGATATCTCAGCGCGCTTGCGCTCCTCAACTGCGCTCAGATCATATCCGAGGCTGAGGTGCATTTCCAGCCACTGTCATATGTTGACATCAATAAGCTCACGACTCAACACAGCCGAACACCTTCGTAGGAAGCCTGGACATATTTATACCGGTCATCCAGACGTGAGCGCTTCTCAACATGAGCACGGCCGAATCCTGAAGCTTACTCTGCTAGCCTGACTCCTGTCCTCATTGGCCGGCTCCTCCTCAACTTACGCCAAATAGACGAGCTTTACAGAAGCGCCAGCACAAATTTCTCAGATATTCAATTCGGTCAGGATATCAGCCGTATCCTGGAGGCGGGCGACACAGACGAACAGGATGACGTACCGGACATATTTCCAGGTGTAGTGACCTCAACTGACGGCGTCGACGTTGCGGTGGCATAAGAGTCTCGAAAGGCGGTGTAGATGGTGCCGTCGGGAATGGTTGAGTCAGTACTTGAACTAGTTCACTCAATCTTGTATTGCGGCACTATGATACGGTTACATCATTGTTATCTCATAAGACATGAGCATGTCAGATGAGGTTGCATCGCCTGCTTTCACAACAGGTGATGTGCCTCGATAGATGCGAACACAAGCAGCATGATACCAAAGATGCTGTTTGGAGTCCAATGCAATGAGCTCTGCATTCAAGAGAGCGGGTAACGCCTTATGGCCCTCCGATTTGCACAGGCTTCCTCCTTGGAGAGTGTCGCTCACTGCCTTGTTATACCAATAGGATCGGAAAGCGGTGCCAATGGTCTGCTCCTTGCAGTGCGGTGTCTCGGGTTCTTGATGCGCCCGCCGCCGCGTCACGCGTCGAGTAACTTTGATCACAACTTTCACCTTTCCACATCATGCTGTACATCGTGATTTCAATTGTACAGCTCGGCGCAAATGATACGAACTGTTCAAAGCATCGCTTGAAATATGCAATGAAAGCCTGAACGAGAGGTTTCATCACGGTTTTCGCGTCGGAGTGGGCTTAATGCGCACCAAATCAATGCTGACGACTCAGTCCTAATCGCGTTGATCTAGTCTCATCAATGTTTTCAAAGGTATGTATGGGCACTCTTGGGCTCCTCGGGCCTCACCTCCCACTCGCCATCCCGCACGGCGCGTATTATTATCGGCCGTTTATTCTCAAATGTCCTCGATCGTTGCGGACACTGAGTATCAGTAAGTGAAATATTGTCCCGTAGCAATGGTCCTGACATTTTACTTAGAATCGCTTATGACTATATTATATATGCGTTATCTGGTCAGTGAATCACATTGGCTTAGGACGAGCAAGCGTGCTGACGCGTATGCACCAGCGCTCGCTGTTTACGAGTACAGCATCACCTTTGAACAGGAAGTAGAAACCATATGGCGGCGGAAGTGGACCGCAGCAACCGCATTGTTCCTTCTGAACCGCTATCTTCTTTTCGCCTTCCTACTCGTAGATTGGAACAGCGTGACAAATGCGGATTCATCGGTGTGTTTGCTAGTCTTTATCCCCTCCGGTCACAATTCTCATTTAATTCAGAGGTGCGCCCTCATATTCATCCGTCTGGATTGCTGGCTTAGCTTGGTCTAGTTGTTTCATTGCTTTGCGAATATGGAAGCTCGTTTACTTCACGCAATTCGCTGTCATAGCAGGTAAGGAGTCTCTTCACTATCCATTAGTAAATCGATTGACTTGCATAGCCTTCGCCACATTGCGTGTGTATGCTATCAGTGATCGGAATCTCATGTATTCCTCGATAGTACTATTAGTTTCTATCACGCCTATCACGACGTCTGCCGTAGGATGATCGTCTTTCCTGAGAATGTCAGCCGCTAATATTCTGCATAGTATTATGAAACAACCAAAACCATCGTATATGACAGCACTAGTATCCTCAAATGCTTCGAAGACACTTCGATATCATCCGCTAGAATTTTTAGGTGCAGTCCACGCGTCTCTTGATGGCTGTCATAAAACTGATACAGTATAGCTGTACGCACTATCTTGTTTTTTCCATATGCATAAGAACCGACAAAGACTGCAGTGGCGCTGGTCACTCGAGGCTCATTCATAGTGTCAGACGCTCTTGTGTTAGTCCTTACGTGGTGGAAAGCCCGACCAAACCCAGAAACGATTGGCGTATCGATATCTACGCTCTTACTACGTGATGGTCAGCCATAATAATTCTACTATGCGCCACCGTGTTAACATCTCAATTCAGGCACGGTCCATTTCACGTATGCTTTCGCAATTTGTCGTTTGTAATTCAGCTAACAGTATATACAGGACGATGTTGACCATGAACATCGCAGAGATCGTTATCCTACATTATGTGCGTCTATAACCAATGTATGTATTCCATGCTAATGAACGCTTTAGCCTCAGCTCCAGGTCCTTTCTTTTGGCGCCTTTGTCTTCAATGTGTAAGTGTAACACTGCATTTGATACCAGACGAACGGAACATTGAGTTCTCAACCTGGGTATAGCATGACGCCCATTCTGATCTCTCGCTTCTTGTTGAACCTACGCCAACTACGGGATCCAGCAAGTCAGCCTTCAGGAGATCGCTTCGTAGTTTCGACAGCGATCGGAAGTTTCGCAACCCCATCTGTGGTCATCGGTAACCTGGGACAGCCGCTTGATTACGGCTTTGAAGAAAATGAGCCGGATGGGTCAGAGGTTGAATCGGGGCGCATTTCCCTAGAAGCCGAGGCATGAGGTGAGGTCACTATTCTGCGAATACTCGCGAGGCTGATCACATCGACGCTGAAAGCACCGTCTGCTTTCGTGTGTACTCATAGATGTAACATAAGACACTGGAACATAGCACTTCGACTTGAAGTATCGGGTTCCGCTGCGCTACCATTCTGGCGAGAACACGGGCCTATCTCATGACAACACCCCGAACGTCCCACTTGGCTCACTCTATAGAGTCTCAATCTGTCTCGCGGCTTGACGGACTCAAAAGACGTGTTCTTCTCGTAATATATCACGTTTCACTTTGGTGCGTAGTTATTGATCAACACCAGCGGCCCGAGTTCGATCGTCGCGGTCTTCTTAATTCGTTGCGCCTGCAAGTATTACTGATCAACGCTTCCCTCCAGTTCTCACGCCCTTTGCAACCGTTGTGACATTCCACGATTGGCTTTGAATGCAAACAGTATCGCCAATCTGCTCTCAAACGGGGAGGTCAGGCAAAAGAGGTTATACTAATACATTCGTTCGTGGTTGTATCCTAGAGGCTCCTATATCGTGTTGACCTTAAGACGCTTATGTACTGTGTAGAGCCTCGCCTCCTGCACAATGCAATGATCGGCCCCGAAGAAGTATACGACATGTAAGTAATAAACCATCCAAACCGCTATCTTTGCGCTGCCCATCATATTAGGTGGCGAGGACAAAATCGCCCGATTCTAATCTTCAGCACACTGCCGAACAGACCCATCGCCCGTGCCCCAGTGCGGCACCCTTGATCAAGATCGGGATTGCGGGTTCTTACGGTGAGGTGTTTGCATGCCTGGCCCGCAAAGACTGTTGACATCTTCCCGCAGTGCGTACACTGACCTTGCGATCCAGGCCGTTGAGATCGACTCATTTCCACACAACAGGTATTCAAGGACTTTCCAAGGCCTTGGTCTATCGTTACCAACGATCTCTTCCTTGTCAATAGCGTCAATAGCGTCTTGTCTTTCGCAATGATGGCGAAGATCCTCACGTCCCAACGTCGACAGGACTACGCGTAGCTTAATCAGCCGTCAGCGGACGGTCAAAGCAGGCATGTATCATCGAATAATTCCGGGCGCACGGGCATAATGCTGTGTTGCACTGACCACGTGCAGCTTGTGACCATATTCCGCACTTTCCGGATATCCGTGCACTGTTAGGAATTCATCTTACCTTCACACCCGCTGGACGAAAACTGACGGATTTCTGCGTCTCTTCTCTATAGGACCTTATCTAGCTCCAGTATACAACAGATGAGGGATCTTTCCGTCATCAAGCAGTCACATCTGCTGCGTAGGCCTCCAGCGCCGCATCGCATCATCCCAATGGGCTCCCGACCCTGCCATCAGATAGAGTAAGCCTTATTTTCTGCATCGCGTTCTTTGTTCTCACGTCGTAACAAGCGAGCGAAGCACGCGGTAGGACGCATTGGCATCTGTGACATCAAGCGGTTGTACCGCTCAAGGCTGCAGCGGTAGCTTCTATCCCCACTTGGTACGGATCGAACAATGCAAGGCTCATATACAAGAAGACCACATGCAAAGGGGTGGTCTGAACTACGCGACTTTGGCCAACGCATGATTCAGCATGTCTAACTTCACTATCTCTGCATCTGGCGCCATTTTAGATGCTCAGACGACGTAAGATGCCGATGACACCAATTGTACACAGTCTACTAATATCATTTCAGCTATCTCTTGGCATACTGTGGTTACGCACTGTTAAGTGAGTGGTGCTCTATGCGCAGTGCCTACACTCAGTCTCTAACTTGTGACAGCCCTAGTCATTTACGAGTATCTGCTTCTCCTGCCTCGCGAAATCGGATATTGGCGGCAAGCGCAATGGACCGGCGCAACATGGCTGCTGATGCTGAATCGATACTGCCTCCTATTGTACATGATTATGTTGTTTATGAGCCCATCTTCACAACTGGTAAGGGCTCATTGTCACTTAACATATTGTTGCTAAAAGATCATTAATAGGGGTATGATATACCTATCTCACTAAGACGACCACTCAATTTTATCCCCTGCAGATGCTCTATATCTCATGGTTTCTATATCGCTGTTTTCCTTGCACAAACTATGATCTTTTCCTGTGCGCCCATCATTCATTATGTATGTTCCTGCTGATCAACTCTTTCAGTGTTTTCTGCCTTCCGAGTGTATGCGATCTGCGACCGCAACACAGCTCTGGCCCTTGTGATATTCTTGTTGTATATGGTACCCTTCGCTACGAATATTGTGAGTCTTCCCTGGTCATGGGTTGTCAGACAAACTGAATGTATACAACAGCAAGCGGCAGCAGTCACTACCATTGTCCTGGATCAGGATCCGTTGTTCGGTCCTCTATGTAGCGAAACTTGGACTGAGTCCGAACACACAAATTTTATGTACGCTCGCAATCACTAGATATCACTGATTTAACCTTGAGGATCTGACGTTGAACATGCAGCGGTAAGTCGGAATGAAATTAACATCGTTGATTGTTGACCTTTGTCCCTAGTCGTATTATGCACAAGACTATCTGTGATTTTAGCCGATATTCTGGTCCTAACATTCATGTGGCGGAAAGCGGGACTACTGCGAGGACGCACGCCTCTACTTGATGTTCTTCTCCGTGACGGTAAGTTACAGTCGATGCTGCATCGGGCACTAGATAATCATTCTACTTTAATCTAGGTACCGTATACTTTGTGTTCGTGTCAACACATCTATGTAGATGAAGCCCTCTAAGCAACACACAGGATACTATGTGTCATAAACATCGCGCAGATCATAACGGCAAATCTTGTGAGCATGACCACAAGCGCTATCGCCAAGCTTGTCGCTAAATATTGCTTTGAAGCCGCTGACGGAAAATACACAGCCTATGGGGCTTTTCATACAAGCGTCAGCTCCCATGACTTCTATTTGGGGCGCATGATCTAACTCATTCTACTCATATGACAGTCTATCCTCCATTCTAATTACGCGATTCCTGCTCAATTTACGACAAGTGGGTCTACAAAGAGATTCTAGCGCCCCCCCAATGCCTGTATCGACTAATATAGGTTCCTTCGCCATATCTTCGACAATCCTAGGAAACATGGGAGAGGTTCTTGACTACGGTTATGAAGATGATGTCCAGGATTTGCACGATGCTAGGGGGCTATAAGACTACGAGTCGCTTTACTCTGGGTAAGGGAAGATCCTTCGAGTGATACGCTGTAGACCCACATACTAATTGAACACTCCTATAGAGGCATTTGTCGTTACTTCGGGCTCCCGTTGACATGTACGCATACAACTATGTATCATATCGCCGTTGATATCTTTGCTTGTTCGCTATGGAGCTTCTGTTCTTGACCTTGACAGCAGGTACAGTAATTCGCAACGTTGCTTCCTTCGCTACTTTCCACTGATACTTGTCCAGATTGTCATTTGGCACTTCATGCCGTTTTTCAAAGTAATGGCAAGTTGCAACCATAGTCAGAGTCACGAACGCAAGCGCGTCCTCTTAGCAATTTGTGCACGCGCACTGCAACAGTCACCATGGTCCGTTTGCCGTAGAAATGTACTGCTTTCCAGAGGCGTGATGCTATGGACACATGTAAATCAAGGTGATGTACCGCCTCGTATCATTGTTTGAGTGCTACATGTCTTGTTCGGATAGGTCTGCCATCAGATCCGGCGGCCTCTGGTCCGTCCCTGGGACATTGCCTCTCAGAATGACATAGTATCGTACGGAGATTGGTGAGTATCTGAGCCAGTCTAGTACGGATCTTGGTCGGTAGGCGGAAGCAATAGTGTTTCACAACGAAACGGCAAGTGCTTATAAACATACAGAACAGTGCTGAACTTGTGTCTCAAGGTAAAGCTCGTCTCTCTTTGATAGTATATCCCGTCAGTCTGTAGCAGAAGTAATGGCCGAAATTCAGTCGCTGTGAGTCCTCCGTCTTTATCTTGTGAAGACTCTCATGAAGTCCAGATAGCGTTATCAGCAACGATTTTATATACGGGCTCACAGGTAAGTCCTCGCAGGCACAACGTAGTTCGGTCGGATGCTGAACTCATTCCCGCTAGCTCTCGTACTTTATGACTATGCTCTGACAATACAAGAGGAAGTAGAGTTTATTTGGAAGCGACGCTTTTCCTGCGCGTCCTTTTTGTTCATTTCAAATCGTTATATTCTTCTCTCATATACTGTCATGCAGTTTATATTCCCGGCAACAGACAAGGTATGTAACAACAGCTATCCATCTCACATACGACTCACTGTGGAATGATTCGTAGGGGTATGCCTCGTTGCTACTTCCCTGCCCACCACGCATCCCTCATGTTATCTCTGCTGTTCAGCTGCACAATATGGGAGGATTTTTACAACATCGTTGTTTCGATCCAGATCTTTATACTGGCAGGTGCGCTGTTGGACCCCTACCTTAGTTCATAGGCTGATCACAATTGTCAGCGTTTTCCGCTGTACGCGTTCACGCCGTATCTCAGCGCCGCGTCGTCTTGACGGCTATAGTATTCTTCTTGGGTCTCATCCCCGTGGGAGCTAACGCTGTAAGTGGCTCTTTCACCACGAAGATAAACGCTCATAGGAGCGACAGTACTACTTCAGTACAATCACGATGTTCCATGTACAAGATCCTGTTTACGGGTCCATTTGCGGACGCTTGACCGAGGTGTCCACAGTTGTCAACCTTATGTCCGTACTAGTTCAGCAACTGAAAGCCGGAACATTCACTCATAGTCCTACTTCACATATAGGCGTGAGCAGCCAGCCGCAAACTGCTGACTGCCACTAACACATCCATCATATAGTTCTTCTGCTTAGTCGCATTTCGTCTATCCTGCTGGACCTCATTGTGATTGTTACACTGTGGAAGGTGCTGGCGTGTGCCAAGCCCTGGGGCAAACAATCACTAACGGAGATCGTACTGAGAGACGGTCAGTCTTCTTCGACTTCACGCGAGCCATTATTTAGATCTTACTTTGTTCGTTGGCTGACAGGTTCATGGTACTTTGTGTGAGCTGGAGGAATCGCAGCTTACTGAGTTACAAGCTAACGTTCAAAATACAACAGGGCCTTGCTGATTATGGACGTAGCACAGATCGTCGTCGACAATGCTGTGCGTAACTCATTTGCTGCAACCCACACACATACTGATGAACTTCCTCAGCCTGCGTTTGCGTCAGGCAGCTCTCCGACTGCTCAGGTTCTCAGCTAGTGAGTGGGGCGTACTACTTTCGATGTCATACTAGCCATTTCCCTTACGATTCGTGCCTTTCTCTTACTCGCAGCCTCACTCCCTTGTTGATCTCACGTAGTCTCCTTAACATTCGGCAGATAGGCACACATCCTGAGGCGACCGTTGTCTCCACTGCAATCACACTCTGGGAAGACTCACATACCTACGAGGATGATGAAGATGAAAGTTGTCTTGACATCTCATTTGGTGCTTTGCCATAAATCGATCGTGATGGTCGGACGGCGGGTTGTTGATGAATCGGATGTCTCAGTCACATCGTACCGAGAGTGAGGTTCCGCTGGTTCGCTGAGATGTACTCTATAGATTAGACGCGTCGTATGCCGATACTACAGCTAGTGAGGACAATGACATTCGAGTAGCTTCCCATTGCTCAGTTCTATCCGCGCTGTGCGCTGTTTGCGTTTGCGGGGATTCCAGGGCTCGGGCCGCAAGATGATGGGAAAATAGACGCCTTTTCGCAAAGCCGGGGCATCGGGCGCTAGATCTGCGTTAACCTCTGTGCTTTGCTCCTCGA
The DNA here is from genome assembly GCA_005298045.1 of Pleurotus ostreatoroseus. NCBI lineage: Eukaryota > Fungi > Basidiomycota > Agaricomycetes > Agaricales > Pleurotaceae > Pleurotus > Pleurotus ostreatoroseus. Next base: position 390,230 of record SWBT01000158.1, read on the forward strand.
CGAGCCTCCTTGTGATATCGATAACTCTTCCGTTCAAGACTCTTGGAGGATGGCCCTAATAGAGGTAGAGTCCCACATTACTTTAAAACTACTGTATCACTGACTTTGAACCTTGCCATCTTATCAATCGCTACGATCCTGATTGAATTGTTCTGGATTAATCGAACGAACTACGCTGTGGATAGGTGATTGCGAACGATCGTCTGGGACGCAAAGGTCTGTCTGTTCATACCATAGCTTTTTGTGAGCCACTGCTAACCTGAGCGGGTTCCCAACGCATTGTCCCAATCGCTTGCTCTTCGGTCTTGGGACAATGTAACGCATAAACCGGTTGTCTCCACCCATTGCGTTGCAATGAACAGTTCGTGTGAAATGCAGTCCTGATGATACTGTTGGCGATCTCAAGAAGCTTATTGCCGCACAAACTGGTACCGATTGGAGAAAGATTCAGCTCAAGAAATGGTGAGCACACGCGACTGTCCGCTCTTCATGTAACATCACTCACTGTGAATCAACAGGTATACAATCTACAAGGACCACATAACCCTATCAGATTACGAAATACACGACGGAATGAGCCTTGAAATGTACTGATCTGTCAGCAAGCCGACAAAGCAACGTGAAACAACATGGTGTACGATATGCTCGACCCGGCGGACCAGCCTTCGAGATTTGTTAACCTCCTTGGACGTCTGCGGCGGCTTGCTTGGAACCTCTGACATGTAGAATTAATTCGTTGTAGCAATCTATAGTTCCGGATGGAAAGCTGATTGATCTGCACCGGACGAGCTTAGCCCCGTTACCGGCCCCATGTATTGGATAAGCGGCAAGATGGACCGCGCGGGCGAGCATGGAACGAGATGGTATATGCACTTTCTGGCCGCCTATGCATAGTGGCTTGCAACTATTCTTGCACTCCCTCTTCTTTGGGTTTGAGATGATCAGCCAGAGGCTTTCCATTAATCGACATGGCAGAGACCGACTGGGTACCGTGCCGATGGAAACTCGCCCAGAGGCTAAATCTGCTTTTTCCGTCAGGCGAGATGAGAGCGCGGCACGGTAACTTGAGATCTTGCAGAGCTTTGTCTATACCATGCCTCCAGCCCGCGCCGCTACTGCGTTATCATTGCAATATCCCTGACGAGCGCGTACAATGCACTCTCCACCGTGACAAGCGTGCACCCAGGTAGCTGTGATTATTCGGAGCTGCGAAGTTCGCTCCCAGTGCGCGTTTCCTAAATCTCAAGTCAGCTCTTTTGCTCAGTCTCGTTTAGCGCAACGATACTTGACAGCGGACCGCGACGGCGTATCAGGAATGTTTTCTAGATGTATTGGGATCACAGGCACAGATTGTAACTTCACATGTGACACGGACAGCAGTGCAAACAGGCTCACCCTGAGCGGTCAAAGGGATTCATCTGCCGAAAAAGGACAAACATCTTCTCGGTGGCGCCCACGTGGCTTCGATGCTTCTTCGCACTGCCAGCCGCGTGAGATTGTGCTACAAGGCAGTGAAACGGGCCAAGTGCAGTTGATATCACCGATGTAGATCGCATCGAAGGGTTCGGGGTGCATACTGCATTGTTAACGTTCCTGGGGATACTGCAAATGTTTCAGCGATTTACAGGACACCGGCAGTGTACAGATGGGATCAACTCTTCCATAGACGAGCACCAGATTTGTCCAACGCTTTTTTGATTTTCCCTTCTCTTCTGTTAGGGGCTAACGCGATACACGTCGGTACGTTCTCCGGTTGCTCGACCCAGAGATGATGGGCTATCGGGGGAGAGCTAGACGATAGGAGCTCACTCAACCGTCTTAGGCTTGGTTCGTCGGGAGTCTGGAGCTAGTGAGTCAAAATTTTGTCAAAGAACTGTGTGCGTACCTGCAGTACCGCCTAATACATCCCTATAAGTCCCGAGAATAACGTGAAGGATAGAAGTACGAACCTTTCTCATGTTCTTGAGGTCATCCAAGTACTTGATAGTTTCTGGATTATCTCGTGTTTCGTGAAGGACCTAGATATGCAATTTGGTAAAGGAAAATCATGATGGTTCATCGGTTCGCAGTTCAAGATACACGTACTGCTGCAGTAGCATGCGCCGCTTGTGCCATCAACGGACCTGTCCCCCACCCGTCCGCCTTACAGCCTATCAGAGACGATCGATTTCACTGAACGACTCCAAAGCTCTCACATCGTACAAATCTCGCCGGACTACTATCTGCATCGTCAACGGCTGAACGCTCTTTTCAACCTTCGGTAAAGTCGCCTCTCCGGCACTCGGAGCGGCCTCAGAAGTGGAGGCCGAGAAAGTCGACATGCTGGAGAAGCTGTAGGGATAAGCTCGACTATATCGAGCAAGCTTGAGCAGTATGGCAATGATGCTGGAGGGTCCTTTGGAGATGTTTTCTTAAGCTGTATCGTGACCGTTGCTGACAAGGCGCAACGCAACGCGTCGCGCCGCGCGCCCGGACCGACGGTTTGGCCGCCCATTCTGCCGCCCGAAGCCCGTACCGATCCCTGTAACAATTTCTTGGTCTTCGGGCAAGCGCATCCAGTTCTCTCTGGACCACATGCACTACATGGGCCGGAGGCGTATCCAATATAGTGCAGTGTTAAAACATTGACTGCAACTCACCTACGAGTATTCTAACAGTCTGAGACACAATCATTAGCTGCCATGTGGTAAAATTCAATGATCAAGCCTTCGAGTTTTGTTAGAGCCAGAAGATGGTAATGAACGGAAAGACGAGGATAAGAATAGATGATTTACAATATATATCGTTGGGTCGCTGTTTAACGGTTAGGAGTACTGGAGCCAGGCTCACTCCCTACCATTAGTACGCCCACATGGATCGACTGTATCGGACCCAACTCCTATGCTGTACGCTCGCAGTGGGTTGTACTTAGGACCATCACCAGGGTTGTTTAGGCACTAGCAAGATACCAAGGGGACCTGATCGTTTCCCTTCGTCCTTCTAATTCCTACAATTGTGCGACATAGGACAGAGTTTTTTTGGCGAGGATACAACGTGCGACTAGTATAACTTATATGGTCACCTAAACATGGTCTGCCCCGTCTTCACTGGCTTCAGGATACTAGCATCATGAAGCGCCGCAAATAGATTGAATAGCATAAGATCCTATGTTTGATGAGGAAGATAATCAGAAGATCTGCGACTTCAAGTAGCGGGTTTGAATAGACGCTTACGCAGTTCTTTTGCGCAATAACACTCATCGTGACCGGCAGGAATTCCGTCGTCAATGTAATCGTAGAGTTGTATGCAATTTCACCGACTGTGCGGAAGTGTGATTAGCGTGTATAAATGCGTAGGCTAGCCGGACGTACTTGGTACAACCATATCTGGTACTTCAGAAAAGGATGAAATCCTGGTTGAACCAAATCCAAACGGAGGGCTCGGAGGGCTTGAGATGCCGGAGCAGTATGTTACTGGGATGCGATTGGAGCCAAAGGCGCATGGACGTACCTGATGTAGCTATTCCTGTAGTTCGTGAAGCCAGTGTTTTGAGGATATAGATAAATAGCCGGTGAACAGGTAGTGGGATCGCTACCGTTCAAGACTGTCTGCTGGAACCAGTTCATGAAGATCGTCTTATTCGTGACGGCGTCTGCGTGCGTCTGGTTAGGGTTACTCAAAGCCCTTGCAAAGTTCCAGCGCGCAATGGGCGCGGGATCGATGAATGGTGTCTGACCGTTGTGCGCGGCCTTGTATGCATCAATAAACGGATCTGCGACCAGTTGTATCTGATCCAGAGCAATGAGGACCTCGTATGTAGAAGTGAGCATAGTGCTTAGAGACGGCGGGGGGTTCGAGACGTTTGCAATCAACGGAGAGGTTTCATTCCACATGTTTGTGAGGCTGATTTCCGTGCGGGTCGTGTTGAGGAAGCCCTCAAGCTGTTTGATGAAGTCGTTGAACATCGCATCGGCTGTTCCAGGTTCGGGAGGGTTCGTAAGGAAGCTACCTCCGAATTCGTCTACCGGAAACAGTATGGTCTTCGGGAATTGCGTGAACTACGTCCCGAGTTTGAGCGAATATCGGATAAACGTGACGATGACCGAACCTACCGAGGTGAAATTCTCGTACCACCACAGACCAGCCGTCTGCCAGCTTTTTGCGTCTCTGGCGAAGATACCCGCCGTGTCCAACGCGGGCGACAGTGGCATCACGTCATCGAGAACAACGGCACCGTGAGACGGACGGTTACCGTACGCACCGTTGGCGCTAGCAGGGCCACGCATCGAGCCGCCAGTGTCGCTTCCAACAGTATAGTCCAACCACGGGTACGCCGCAATGGCGGTACCAGATCCCGTAGAGCTCGAACTTCCATCCTGGTAGCCATCACCCCGCGGATTGTATGGCGCGTGGTAATCAACCCAGTCGTCCGTAGCGCTCTCGCCGTTCGCAAACTGTGACGCTTTCGTCTTGCCGATGATGATGGCGCCGCCGTCAATGAGACGCTGGATGCTGGGCGCAGTTTGAGCCTTCGGCGGGTAAAACTGATAAAAGGCGCGGTTTCCGCAGCCGGTACGAAGGCCTTTGATGTCGAATATGTCTTTCACCCCAATACGGGCACCGGCAAGCGGTTGTTTCTGGCTTGGCTGGAAGTAGAGTCGCGAAGGAACTGCGATGCTCTCTGTAGCCGCACCATCAATGTGTGCGGAAAGCTGGCTAAATCCGCCATGTCCATCGGGTACGGTACCGTACAAGAAGGCTTGTTGCTCGTCATTGTAGAGCAGCCAAGCTAAAGCACGGGCAGGTATCAGATGCAATTATATCATATGAAACGGAATGACATACCTTGGAAGATTTGGCCTGTAAATGGATCAACGAAATATGGACCAGGAGGGATTCTCGCTGCTAGAGAAATGCCATTCATGAAGGAGTCTGAGGTAATGACAATTGAGCTTGTTTGCCCAGCCGTCAAGCTCGTTGACGGAGATCCCGAGCCGTTGAAGGCCAGATACACCCCTATTCAGGGTATTCAGATGCTGATAAGAAACCAAGCTGACAGGTTACTACATACCGTCAAGGAAGAGCGGGTTCCATACATCATCTAGACCGGACCAAAGAGCCACAATCTCGTTCAATCGGTCAGACGAGAAGTGAGGTGCAGAGTCCGTTATGAATGAGAACGGTATAAGGGGGCTGTTGCCATTATCACCGAGTGCTCGAAGTTGGTCCTGTATTTTCGTGTTCGCACCGAACTTGAAAGCGGAGACCGGCGTGCCAGGAACGTAGTAAGTTGCATTGCTGCTTATCTGGACGGTCCTACTGCTCGAGATAACCTGTGTGCGCGCGACGCAGAGGCCACCGAAGGCGAGGGCGAGGGCGAAGGGGACAATGATAGGATGCATGAAGGGGCCCACAAGATTCGCGACATCTGAACTCCTGCTCTTATACCTCGTGATGCATGCGGCTGACTTTACTTCTCATGACTTCCCCATAGAACGCGGCACAGAAGTTCTCGTAAATGCCGTGAAGACCAGCGCGTGCGTCTGGCGACGAGGAACAATGTATATTGGCATGTCTTGGCGTCATGTACTGTGAAACGCGTGGATGTGATGCGCCAGTGATCGCCCCGATGCATGTCTAGCTGGCACAGAGCTTCCGTCCAGAGGACTGTGAACCGATAAGACAGGTCGACTGAGGAGACGAATATTTTATGGCTGGCGAGCGTGCTTGGAAGTGGTTATCTGCATTGGCACGCGACCGGGGAAAACAAGCCGTGGAACGTTCAACGATAAGGACTTTCAAGCGCTGAACGCAAAGCTGTCGTTACTCGATGCCTGTGTCACGGTTGGGAGTTAATAATGCATCTGGCGGTGAAAATCAGGTTCCTGGACAGGCTGTAAATGAGCTGTAAAAAAGTATTTCAGACCTTGTCTTCATTCGGACGTTAGACCTACTAACTCACTAACTCAAAGCCTCTACATCCTCTGCGTGTGAAAGGTCTTCTGTATCTGCAGGCACAGTTCGAATTCCCTGATACCGTTCCGACTTGACTCCCGAGACTGGTACCTCTAGTCAGGTGGCGTCCATGACTGTAGTGCCATGCAACGAACTCCAGGTGCGATAACAACTAAAACCCGGAGAATTCAGTGCTGCTGGACCCAATGCACGGGTACAATGCTTCGCCAGTGTCAGGATATAGATTATATACAGCCTCGCAGTGATTCACGGAACTATGCGCCAGCAACAGGTTTGCAGCGAACGAGGTCGACCTCTGCGACCTCTGGCAAGGCCCGGAAGTAAACTTGAATAATTGAGGTAAAGCTCCTTTTATCTGACATGTTGTGATTGTCCAGCGAGAAGTTCGGGGTAGATGTAAGCGTAGAACATAGTATGTAACTTCGAGGAGCAGGTCATACTGTACATATACGCTTCAGTGGCTGAGGGCTCTTTGGTCCAGCTCGGATATTTCCGTGATGTGTACCGCCATCAATGCGCAAATACGCACAAATATAACTCCTGTTGAATTTGATGAACACGTCAATTCGAACCCGCGAACTGGCAAATCTTTGAAGGTTGGGTCGTCTGTTGGTGTTATGGGCAGTGTCTTATCGTGCGTTCATTATATCATGTCTTAGTGCAATATGTCCCTCGCTTACACTCACACCGTATTTGCGTGCGATAAAACCTCCGAAAACCCAGAAGTTTCCGATGATGTTCCCATCATTACATCCGGACCGCGCTAAGTTGATGGTCTTTAGACGGCTCTTCCTCTAGACTACTATTACCACCTCCATCGCGGTCTTAACGTTCGACACGACCTTAGTGATTCCTCTGCTTCTCGTTCTACTTGTGAGTAGCTGTTGAACACCTTCAGGCATCCCAGAACATGATACTTACATCGACCGTGCTTTTGGTTCGCTTCCAGTGCTGTAGACCGAGGCTAGTTGCGAACAAATTCCTCTCACATTCGTTACGCTTCGCAGAACTCAGTAGGATGTCATGGCTCCTGCACCGTCCAATATCATAATTGAACAGGGAGATGGACATCACCACAGTGGACGTTATTACGACACCACTGACAGCTACTATGGCGGCGACAGACACTGGCACAATCACCATCATCAGCCCCGGCCCTATCGTTATCGTTGGCGGGACTATTGCTGCCCATGCTTTCCTATCCATGGGTTCAGGATGCGTGGTCGACACCGTCATCGCTTCATGTCGGTGCTCACCTTCATCGTCCTCCTCTGCGCGTTCGCCCTCTATCTGCTTGCTGCGCTCTCTTTGCCCATCATCAAAGCGATATACCTCTTTCAGCTGAACTTCACTGCGGCCAACCAACCTCCCACGTCTATCGCCACCAACTTCCGCTTTGGAGTCTGGGGGTTCTGCGCGTCCAGTGTACTCGACGAACCAACCGTCTTCACGAACGACGGAGAGTGCACGAAACCGCAGCTTGGATATACCATTCCCGCAGACATCCTCGCTCTCGCTGGATACCCACCCGAAATCACAGACGCACTAGTTAAAGCTCTTACGGTACTGCTCGTCCTGCATCCCACGGCCGCCGGACTTTCCTTCCTCACACTGCTACTGGGGCTGTTTATCCGGTCGCACGGCATCACAATCCTCACCCTCGTTTGCTGTATTCTCACAGCGATTGTCGGCAGCGTTGTTCTTGCTGCGGACTTAGCGATCGGCCTCGTTGCGGAGCACAAACTCAAAGATGAATTCGGCAACCTTCTCCAAGTGACGTTGGGGGACGCGACGTGGATGATCGTCGCCGCAGTCGCGCTTTCATGGCTTGGTGTCATCTTCCTGAGTGCGATTGCATGCTATTGCTGCGGGATTCATAGGAAGCACGGCTGGTACGGCGACGGATATTATGAATGAACACGAACGTATGTCTTCATTTTCTATGGACGATCACCTATTAACGTGAAGATCCTGATAGCTCTAACGCTTCTCAAGATTATCAACGACTTCGCGATACCAACCACGACTGACTATCGGACTGTATCACTAGTAAAAGGATACCTTTCCTCTTGGTCCTCTGGATACCTGATCTTCATATCATCCGTCATTTGCTATTGTTGTTTCCGTATGTTCTTTCGTCCTCATATCCTATTCGCTCGAGTAAGTTGTGCCTTTGGATCAAGATTCAGTCTATTCTCGTGTACTTGTATGCAACGCTTAATTACTTGTGTTGGGTTGGGACTTCTTCCGATGTATCCCCTACTAGTGAGCACTGAGCGAATGTACGCTTGAACTTTGTGATACCGTCTAATTACTAACATGCTCTGTTGTAACAGATATCCACTTGTTACTCTGCGATGACACAGAGCGACTTAGTTTGAATACATTGGGGGCATAATTTTGACATCCATCCGATTGCTTACCGCCACACATCGACAGTTTTATTCCTGCCAACGGGGTCGTCGCAAGATTCCAGTCAAGTGAGAAAACCCCGCTCTACCCCTCTCACTTAGATACTCAGGCCGTCTTACCACCCTGGATTATAACACCGAAACATGCAAGCCGTGGTGCTAGATGGACAATATGCCCTTGCTCGTAGCATGCAGTTGAACGATGCCATGTCCTAATGGTATGCTCATCGTAGGCTTGAATCTGGCAGCCTGCGAGACGCATCCCACAGCTTCGGGATATAAGATACCGCGTCCCGCCAGGAGAGGTAAGCAGTCCATCTCGCTCTTAGCTGAGGTACGTCCAGTCCGAACCTACGGTCAGGTTGTACGGGCTCATGACAACACAGCCTACCTTAAGATGAAGATCAGCCCCTTCATTATTGCGCTCGCTGCGTTCAGCGGTGCAGCTTCAGCTGCCCCGCGATTTGGCTCGACCTCCTGCATCAACCTCTTCGACTACTGTTCTGGTCAGGGTATAGACATGAATCAGTCTTGCTGCGAGGGGACGTACTGCACCGTCCCGTACGGGCTCCCATACGGCGTAAGCAGGCTGATAATTCCTACGAATTCGTTAACTGACCATCCCCGTTGCTTCCAGAGGTGCTTGCCACTCCCCGAGAACCCCACTAGCACCAGTACCTCAACATCAAGCGAAGAGACTCGCACCCACACCCACAATCATACTAGCGTCTCATCCAGCACTAGCTTCAGCTCCAGTGTGCAGCCGACCATCACGATTGCGACGAGCACCTCGCTGTCCTACGCCTCGTTCTCCCCGCCAGCCGGCACGGATTCTTCGAGCAGCGCCAGCAGCTTCAGCACCTCGAGTTCGGTCTTCTCAGGCAGCGCCGCGACCTTCAGCACAGCCGAGACGGCCTCTTCGAGCGGTCTCTCCAGCTCCTCGGGATGTGCATCGGAGCTCTCCACCAGTACCACATCTTCCGACTCGACGAGCAGTACACACTTCATCTTCCCCACTCCCCCTACAGGTTCAACGACTAGCACTCACTTCGTTTTCCCCACTTTTCCGCCGTTCGCCAAGGTTTGCCAGTCCGTTGGTGTTGCGGACGCAGTGGAGATATCGCGTTGCATGCAAGCGTAGTTTCCGATGGAATTAACCTGTTACGTTGCACATCAGTCGTTAGCAGGCTTCTCGGTAGTACGAGTATAGATGCAATTCAATCGACTGACTATAGAACGCTTCCGGCCTGTAAAATCTGCACATCGTGATATTTGAGCTATGGAAGCATATTGACTAGTGCAACGCACCTGACTGCGGTGCCTGTGCTGCCGAAAGAAAATTTGACGGTCTATCTGAATGACCAGGCAAGGTCCCATTCGATCGACGTTCTGCAATGCTTGCAACACGATCGAAATAACGGTGGATACTATCCTGATTGTGAGGCAAAATGTCAGCCTATACTTCTATGTGCTCCATGTTCCTGCCGCGAGTGGCGTAATATCGATGAGTGGGGCTGCTGATCCAACCTTGGACAACACTGCTTTGCTCAAATTCGAACCTGAACAGCAGTATGGAACCATGTATGACGGTTGCTTGTCGCAGAACAGCGCAGCAGTCTGCAGGACTTTGACAACGCCTCATGACTGTTACCCGACGCTAAGAATGATTGGGGCGTGTGATTAGTCGTTCTGTGCCCAAAAGCCAGACGATGCGCATAATTGCCTGGGGGTAGGCTTGAACAAACGTCGAGATAGCTGTGCTGGGGTCGTGGATATAAGGTATAAGGTCTAGGGAGGAGCGGAAGAAATCAACTGCACCACTCGACATTCAGTCCAAGGTGAGGCTTTCAACAGTTTGCAATATACGCCATGCGCCACAACTTACATTAAATCTAGATGAAACTCACCACCGCTTCCGTCGTACTCTCCGCGCTGCTTGCAGCCTCCATGGTCGCCGCAGTGCCTGTAGGCGACTGCACAGGCGACGATTCTGGGTGTCGTCGTATCGGTGTACGTTCCTCTTCACCCTCCTTCCGACGTCGATGTATACTCACCCCGACACAGGCCAAAGCCGCTGGGCCCGCCATCGACCCACCCGCCCTCACAGGCCCCGTGGGCCTCTTCTCCTCCACTCGTTCTGCCGGTGAATCCAGCGCCGCCTCGAGCGCGAGCGCAGGCTTCTCAGGGATCATCCTCCCGCACATCGAGAGCTTGCTCAGCGGCGTCGTTCCCACGCTCCCGGGCCTCCCCACCGGGGGCCTCGCGCTGCCTACGCAGATCGAACTGCCCTCCGTGCCCGCCTTGCCGTCGGTCCCCTCTGATTTGCCGTCCGGTTTACCGTCGGGTGCGCCATCGGGCGTGCCTTCTGGATTCCCGAGCGGTATGCCCTCTGGTATGCCTTCTGGTTCCTTCGGGGGGCACTCGACGCCTTCTACCCCCTCCTTCTCTTCTCCTAACAGAGTACCGACACTGCCCTTCTGACGGGCGATAGAACCGCGATGTCAGATCGCAGTGCCAGTTAGTACCGCTGTCGTCAGCTTTGATCAACGTTTATGGATATGTAGTGGCACCTGCAGACACGGTTGTTTAGATGCGACCCATGATTGATGGATATATGCAACACACGTACGAGATGCAATGTTGTGTCTTCAGAGTCGAACTTAACGAGAGGTGTGTCACATGTGTCATATAGCGAATTCATAGAGATACGATGAGCACCTAGAGGTCTTGAAAAAGACGGTCACACAATTCATGCACGCTGTTACGCAACGTTGTCAATTCGTGCGAGTCTTTAACTTTACGGTATGACCGATACACTCAACTTTATCGTACCCGTCTCACCTTAAAATACGTCGACGGTAAGAACTTCCCTCTGCTCGCCAATCTGTACGCGAAGACCATTTCCGAGCCATGGGGGAGGGGAAGGATGGTTTGGATCGGTACTATCTCCGTTGACGATGCCATCCCCAAAGAACACGTAGCCAGGGATGTACCGATCTACAAACCTGTTGTTTGTTAGAACTACTTTTTCCGGGTGACGAACAGTCGATACGTACTTGAAAACTTGGTCGTCTGTCATACCCTTTCCGCCGTTGAGCGACTTCATATTGTGCTCTTGTTGTAGTCTCCATGTGTAGATATAATCGTACGGGTGACCATCCACCGGTTTAATCTGGTGCAATGCAAATGTTAACCGGGTGCAGCGAGTGAAGCATTCACACTTGCCTGAATGAATGTATCAAAGAACTTCCACCACTGCAAGTACTCCTTCAGTCTCTGGTTCACATCTAATACGTCTTCCTGTCTAAACCCGCGAGACTCGAAGAAGTTATCACCAAGGCCCGTTACGGGTAGCTGCCACCTCCGAGATATTTCTTCAGTTGTTGAAGGATAGAAACCAACACACCATCCCTCAAGTATCACGACGTCCACCGGGCCCTTGATCAGCGTGCCACGCTCAACACGATCTCCTTCGCCGCCAAACAAGCTCTTGTCGAAGCTGGGTATCTCCACGCTTCTCGGACCGGCGCCGTCTTCGTTAATGTGCTGCAGCGCCTCCAAGATCTGCACACCAAGCCCTACATCGTGCGTACCCGGCTGTCCCCTGCCATGCAATAGCTTGTTCTCGGGATGCGCTTCAGCGAGCGCGACGAGCTCATCGTGGCGGAGATACAAGTCATCGATCGAGAGAACGACCACCGAGAGCGAATGTGGTTTAGCAATTAGTACTTCGCGCAGGCGAGAGGTCAAAAAGGTTTTCCCGCTCCCTTGTGGGCCTTGGACCGCGACAAAGAGCGGCGGCGCGCTGCTTTGCGATGAGAGGCGTGCACGGTGGCGTGCGAGCTGCTTCAGCACATGTTCGCTCATTGGAGCAATCGCGCGTGGAGACGACATAGTACAGCAGTTATTAAGTCACAGTAGCCTATCAGTCATGAATAGGTGGCGAACACAGTGTATTGCGAAGGCTTACCGCAGAGATCGTCGTGGTCGTCGACGAAGACGCCAAGAGGAAGCACTTCAAGCTGAGTCTTAACCAATCACGCATTTCGTCCTCCGACAATCAGGCACGCCCCGGATCTCAATCTCCGAATGAACCTTTTAGCCAAGCACAGACGCCGAGTCGTGGCACGTACAGCCGCTGCGCGTCCGTTTGCCAAACGTTTCCCCTCACAGCGACCACACTCTCCTAACGGTCTCCCCCTCCCTCGGTTATTGGTCCCTCCACGCCTTGGTCACGACTCGCAATGATGTCCTCCTCAGATGCAGCGGGCGCTGCGGATACACCCTTCCAACCCATCTCTTCCCAGCTGACGCAGGCTCGACGGCAATATCAACAGATCCTCGACAAAATCACGCCGTTTGTGCTGTATCGCTGGTTGGGGACCGCAGGGCTTTTGAGTCTGTTTTTATTGCGTATTGTGTTGTCACAAGGGGTGAGTGGGGCTGTTATTAGTGAAATGTGACGGTCAACTCATGTGTTGGCTATTGTAGTGGTACATTGGTCAGTTATCTTGACGCTTTGCGGTCTGCTGGAATTAACGCTTCTTGTCTTCTCTTCCCCTTGATTCGAACAGTATGCTGTGAGTTGTCCCATTTCTACAATATACTGCTTTGCTGACTGAACACTGTAGATGCCCACGCGATATATCTCCTCAACCTGCTTCTCGCATTCCTCCAACCAAAATTCGACCCGTCTTTGCAAGATGATCTTCTCGCGGACGAAATTGAAGGGGGCGGGGAGGAAGAGGCAACCTTGCCCTCTCAGCGAGACGACGAATTCAGGCCCTTCGTCCGCAGGCTGCCCGAGTGGCAATTTTGGTGCGTCCTCCGCCATTTTTAGTCAAGCGCAGTTCTGGAAACCCTCTGCAGGCTCTCCGCGACACGCGCCACCTTTATCGCAACAGTGTGTTCATTCTTCGAAGCCTTCGATGTACCCGTATACTGGCCCATCCTCGTCATGTACTTCTTTGTACTATTTGTGCTCACCATGCGCAGGCAAATACAGTACGTAGGCCACATATCTCCTTGTGCAGCATACTCACCCCTCGTGCAGACATATGATCAAGTACAAATACGTGCCATTTGATTTGGGTCGCAAAGCACGTTACGGGAGCAGCCACTAGTGTAGAGGACGACGCGTCCAATATACCTGGACAATGGATTAGACTATATTGATATAGTTCATGCACCTTCTAATGACAGCACGTTTTCCCCGGGGATATGCTACAGACGATTAGATACTTTTATTTATCTAAAACACGAATGGTATGACGGCCTTGCGCTCCTTGGGATAGTCAGGGAAGCGTTGATGGTACCATTTGTGTCCTTTGTACGCGCGCGGGAGCATGAGGAAGAATTCGGAGAGGAAGAAAAGGTATGGTGGCGTGAGGGTTGCTAAGAGGCTCCCGAACGATGCAAACGACGGGACGGGTGCAGCTGCAAGCGCGAATCCGAGCCACTCCATCCACTCGCAGAAGTAGTTGGGATACGAGATGAGGCTGTAGAGGTACCCACTCGGGATCGCGTAGTGCTCGCGCTGGCCCTCACCGTCCTTCTCCCCGTCCGCCTTGCCCTTGCCCTTCACGTTCGCCTTGCGCCGGATGTCAAGCAGGATCTCATCGTGTACGAGGTTCCCCACAAAGCCCACGGCCCACATGCCGACGCCGAGCCAGAACAGCGGGCGGTCGAACGCGCCGTCGAGGAACCGCTCTGCGGCGTCGGACGAGAGGTACGCGCCCATGAGCGAGCCGTTGATGAGGTGGTACGAGACGGCGAACATCGGGACGGCGATGTGCGACTTCGAGCGCGAGGGCGTGCGGAGGGGCGAGATGAGCGAGCGGTTGATGTAGTGTATGCAGTAGAGCGAGACGAGGAACGTCGGCGGGTGGCTGAGCGAGAGCGGGGGCGGGCCGCCGATGCGTGCGGGGGACAAGGGGGAATTGAGGAACGCATAGGAGAACCCGATGAACGAGACGAGCTCCATGAATATCCAAGACTTGATACCTGCGTGAAGTCAAAGGGATGTGAGAAGACCGTATGTGTCGTTAACCTCAGAAGCACGTACCATCCACCAAGAGCCAGCTCTTCTGGTTATTAGGTGTGAAGCGACCGAAGGGCGCGTCGATTAAGAAGAGAATGGGTGTCAACGTAGGGGGTATACAGGTCCACCACCTCGACATTGCTAAGTAGTTGAAGTGAGCTACATTGCGAAGGTAAACTAGCGTTATTGAGCCTACTGTCGAAGAGCGACTGCATCTGCGCAGCCTCAGCTATTTGGTACCTCGACGGCATGGTCTCTTGACCTTAATGTAGGTAGGTCTTCGTCACAACACCTAGAAGAGGACTGTTTCGGACTTTCCAGCGTCCGTAGTGGTGGTGGGAGGAAGGCAACGGCGCGTCCTAACTAGGCAGAGCGTACACGTCTGTTAGCCTGAGATCGGCGCACGTGGACGCATATTCAAGAAATCGACATATAAATTGTCGTATGACCGTACGCTGCAGCTCAGCGAAAATTGCTCGACATTGCCCTGGCAGTCGCGTAAGGGCGTGTCTGGAATGCGCGTACGCGAGAAAACGCGAGAGGACGCGTCGGCCAATAACATACCAGCTCCCCGTGAATCACCGTGAAAGAGTCTATTCTAGAACGGAGCGCACTAGGATCACTCGTGCCAGTCGTACCTTAGTGTGACGAATAAATACGCTGTCTAAGGTAAGACCAAAACCCGTATATCCCATGGGAGAGCCCGTCGTTCCTTTGCACTCTTTGCGGCGTCTGCTGCACTTTCCACTGACCTAGCATCACGTCGAATGTCCACGACTTCGACATCCTCGCCCTCGAGTTCCGTTTGACCTTCCAGAGGCGTACCTCCATGAGAGCCGACGGGGGCCCTACGGTCGGTGACCTTGATGTGAGGCACCCTCACGAGACCGCACTCTACAGGGATGATGTTCCAGGTTAGGACTTCTTCGCCGCCTGGCAGCAGGATGGGTATCCGCCCACTGCGCAGACCTGCAAGCACGAAACCGTCGGCCGCGTCGAACTCGAGTTGGACCACGACGTTGGCGGAGCGAGAGAGCCGCTGATTGCGGATGACCAGGCGCATGGGGACCGGAACGTGGAGGTTGGCGGTGGTTGGGACGTCCAGTAACGCGATCAGTCCATCGCGTGGCGGTTGCAGAGAGGGGAGGCGGAATATGCTGGTACCCAATGATCCATAGCCACCGTTGTCAAGAATTCTAGTGCACACAAATGATTATAGATCACAGAATATAGAAAAAGATGCCATACCTTCGCCATGAAATCTCGTACAGCCCTGGTCCGGAAATTGGATCCTCGGACTCTTCGTCGACGTTGAAGCTCAACTGACATTGATCACAGAACTCATCGCCAGGGAACCAGTCTTATATATCTTTATGTTAGCACAGTGAGATGGATGTTCGGCAATGGGCGTACCTGTGAGCAAGTCCTCGAGATTGGTCTCTACCACGAAATCGACCACTCTGGCATGAGGACCATCCTGTATCGTTCAAGCATCAGTTAACGGCGAATGCAGAGCTCGGACCATTCCACCCACGTCCTTGATCATCTTCACACTCTCAATATGCAGCCCATGAGGCCCAACACACCGCCACGATGTCACAACCGTCGCCTCCCCACCTACACCATCTTCCCAAAACTCATGATCATACGTCTCCAAATCCGCCAACGGCGGCTGCGCGTTCCTCGACCTGCTGTACATCACGGACGTCTCCGCCTCGATGGGGCTGACGGTCGGCACCACGACCGTCCTTAGCGTCTCACCCGTGTCCGCAGCCTGCACGGCCGGGCTCTTCGGCGAGAGCGGGCTGATGGCGGGGGCGGGGGCGTCCGCGGTGTTGCGCGACTGGATGGAGATGTCGATGACTCTGTCGCCGGCGGCACCGGAGCTGTTGAGGTATAGGGTCTTGAGGACGCTGACTCCCGGAGCGAGGACACCGAAGGATACGCCCTTGATCAAGTTAGTCCAGGACTCCTTGTCATAACTGATACTGTGGACTGCGGGAGGGTCAGGCTGGATTGAGCAGGGGCACCGTTCTACGTACCCGCAGCTTCAATCTCGCTAGGTTGCAGCAAAACGTCAGTTGTGATCTCCAACGTCCTATCATCCGCGTTAATGACCTCAATGACGATAGGATACTCTTCCCCAACATATGCCGGGGCCTGGTGTGACAATGAGACCTGCACGTTGTGAGGCCGATGGCGAACACTGCAGCTTCACGGATCAGGAAAGTGGAATCTTTGAAGATACGGTGCACGCACGTTACACTCGACAACGACGTTGAACCGTCAGGCCGTAAAGTCACAAAGCGGGGAGGGGACACGGATTTGAGCCACCGGGGAGGTTGGGTACTGCCCGACCTAGTGGCCGTTGGGGTGAGTGGTATCTCAATCCACCAGCTACCTTCCTTCAGTGTCAAAACAACTTTCGAGATCTGTAGGCGCCGCATGAATTGAAAACAAGTCGTTTTAGTAGATGATAGCTTACTGAGATTACTGTCGGACTACGAGACGCCACGGTTCCACGGAACACTATGGTACCGCCTGCTTGCCAGCGGAGATTTGCCTCTATTTCCTTGCTTTCATCCCCATGTTCACCAATGGGGTACTCTATATGGCCGAGATCTACCATTTGAATAGTGGGCGTATCGTCTTCCGTCGCCTTGTGCACGACGGTCATGGGTGGTGAATCGTCGCTGAAGTATATGGCAAACGAGGTGAACGGCAAGGACGACATGTGGACGTCGGAAGGCGCCGACAAAGCCAGTTGGAACACAGCTCGTTCGTCGACTTTGACTTCTGGAGACCAGAACACCAAGGATGTGTCCACTGAAGTTCGGGTGAGTAGGTGATCGGAGCAAGTAATACGGGAACGAACATAGTGGTTCAGAATCTGATACGTCTACGACCAAGGGTTTGTCTTGATATGACGGGACAGTACTCTAGAAGTGACATGATTATGAACTGGTGAGCTCCCCTGATGATAGACTCAGAGTGAAGACATACTCTCAAGACGGCCATTAGGTCCTCTTGGGCGGTTTCTGGATCATCGCGCTCCACAGAGGCACCTTCACCGAAAGAGATTCAGCAGAGTCACTCTGTAAAACGTATCGGGACAAACCATAGGTAATCATCTCGATCAGCAGCTGCACGCCAAGTTCCATATCTCCGAGCTGCTGCGCGCAAGCATACCACGTCGATAGCAAAGGAACGAGCATCGCGTCCCACTTCTCCCGGCGGTACGTCTTGGCTATACGCTCGAAGAAACTAGTAAAAAACGGATATAGATTAGTGGGCACTGTCGTCAAACGTGGTCAGATGCCAAGAAGCTCACCGAACGGCCATATCAAACTTGCCAGACTCGTAGTAAGTCTGTGCGATACGATATGCTATCCAAAGCGTCTGGCGCCCTTGAGTCTGGCTAGAAGGAGGACTGTATTTCTTGAAGAGCTCGTACGATCGGGTATATAGCTATATAAAAACAAAGCTTAGTTTTACAAACCAATAAGATTGCATTAGGCGAAAGTTACCTCTAAGATGATAGTCAAATGATCAACTTTGCTCTCGTTCGCAAAGCCGGGGGAGGATGCGCTGGAGCTAGACTGCGGCGAAATAAGCATCTGAGGTCAAGGCTATCTTCGCATGTATCTCACCTTGCTCTCAACAGCTTGAAGAAATCGTGCACGGCGATTTTCGGTACATCGCGCAGCCATGTAGTAATAAAACCCCGGATGCTGCAGTGCCTGACTTGGATTGAGCCCAAGGACGCGCATAGAATCTACTTCCAATGTGTTTTTCTGTGCGTCAACCGGTGATTGTATAGCTGATAGCGACTTGAGACTGGGGAGATGAGTCGGGATTGTCAAAGTTGACTTGGTCCCTTGCTCTAGCAACTCTGCAAAGATACGGTGTCTACTCCAGGTGTCAGCATGCAGACAGCGGAGAGAGTAATTCGGCGCACTGTCGAGCTAACCAACTCCAGAATTCGAAAGTCTCTTCGCCTATACCCCAACCACGAGAGAGATCAGCAAATTTGCGCATATGCGTTGTGTGGTGTGACAGTGCTAGAGAATGCTCTTCGTTATACAAATAAAGTTTACATATCTACAGACGTCGTTAGCAAGGGATCTTACACATTTGAGCGACAACTCATACCTTCGCACTTATGCAATCTGCCAGCACCTTGGCTTCTGCCCATCGCTTAGTTCGCGGTGGGAGAATCGCTGTTGACCCAAACATAATTTGTAGATTCGAATATGCGTCTTGATAGTGTCTGAAACAGAACAGAGCTAAATATGAAGTGCTTGCGGCGAAGCCTAAACGTGAAGCGTACTTCAATGCCACTTCATCTTCTCCCCGAAATTCAGCAAAACAGGCCATTTTGTACTCATATCGAACTGTCCAACCCTCAGGTCTGAGCGGTCTAGGAGCCGCTGAACCTATAGGTGATACTGGCAACGCATAGGACGTGGTAGCCTGGGAGTGTCTATTGCGCTTTCGTCGAACGCGTTTAGAATGGTTAGTGTAATATTCTATCGCGGGCTCCCATAATGCCTCTTGAAGACTACGCGCAAGTTTAGACAAGTATGTAATGACAGTGGACCGGACTTACCTACGGCAAAAGTCGCCTATTTCGGCTGGTGTCACAGGGCTGAGCACGAAGAGGGCGGCTCGTGGATCCAAGCCGCTTTGTCTCCTTATGAAGGTTAGTCGTCCGTCGAGAGTGGGGTCATCTGATGATGCGAAACTTAGTCGCAGCATGCGTATATATAACGCACGAACCGCACCTAGCATCCGTCTGCTGGCCATAAGTACAACAGTCAGTTTTATGGATCGTTCATTCGTGCTTTTCTTCCTCGACGCAATTTCCGCGGCGAGTTCGGTGTCTCTACGCTTTTCCTCAGCTTCGTGATCCCTTTCCTTCTCAGCATCCGCCGCGTCCAGCGGCGCGTTTCCTGCTGGTCGTGGGGACTCATATATGCGCTTGAAGAGTACAAACACAGATGGGACGAGGGTTGTATGCTTGCGTATCCATATGGGAGCAATGAGACCGTCAGGATAAAGAGGGGATGATGGTGTTAGAGGGGACAGTGGCGAATGGGTTGGCAGAAATTGATGGTCCTCTGACGGAGGCATCTTCCGCGGCGGAAAGCGCACATCCTAGAGGAAAGCTATTAACACCATTGAGCACAACCTCGCGAGACATCAAAGCCGAATGAGCGAGGAAAGGTTGCGTGTATTATTGCCAACAACCCAACGGGTTTAGGTATCATTGAATGATTGCATTTGACATGACAGAGGCATGCAACGTGGGAGAACAAGAGCAGGCTGTACAGTACTCACTGGGTCGACCAGAACGACTTGGAAGGTCTTCGACCTGTCTGGAGCCCATACTGCCACCTTTCGCTGCGCTAACAAGGTCTCTTTCAGACGCACGGCCAATAAGGCGAATGGATCCTGGGGCTTCGGCGCGGGAGACTGGGGAGAAGCAGGTGGTGGCGGCTGTCCAAGGCCGGCAACGAACATCACTGGCGCAAGCTGCGCGATCAGCTCTGGCGGATACGAATTCATTCTTGACCTCTACCACGACGAGCAAGGAAAAGCGACGGTCTACACGATGTGGACGACGATGCGGGCGATGGTCATGGTCGACTCGGAAGAAGACTGTATGCGGTCTTTGGCGCTGGCGGGGTCGGCTCGCGTGAAAAGCGCCGAAGGTCGTTTCCCGCTAGGGTCGTTTCTCTGCTCTCCGCCTTCCACGTTGTACGACCACCGTTGGTCGTTGGTATACTTCCGGTTGTCGTCGTGGGCCAGGTGTAGCCTCTAAACCATGGCGTCCTCGATGTACTTCTCCCGCGGCAATGGCTATATGGAAAAGTCGCATCTTGGCAACGGTCTCCCGACATACTCGTCCTCCTCAGCCGTTCGCGAGAAACGACACCGACAGCAGCACTCAAATGCATGGCTTACACCCGTATCGCTTCCAATCCCTGGCGTACGAACGCGTAGGTTGCGGCTTATGACCCCCAATATCGCGCGTCTGCACCAGCTCAGTGTCACCAAGTTTGGACGGAGAAGAGGGCCGTTCATCCTCGTCGTCGGCTTCCTTGCCGTCATTTACTTCATCTTTGCCGTGCATAAGCGATTTGGCACCGACGACAAGTCATGGCCGTCTCCATCCTTCTTAGGAGAACCACCCACGCTTGTTTATAGGCGAGAAGACCTCCAGCGCATCTGGGAGTGGGAAGTAGAAGCAGGCCATTATCCTAGCTCTCGGCGGAGTACGTATATGCTTTGTGTATCTCGAACGTGTGCTCATAATTGCGCAGTACCTGAACAGCTAGGGCTGTCGTTTTCGCCACATAATCCGGCATTACCGTCACACTCAAACTCCTTACCGTCACGCTTCAAAGGACCTGTTTCAACAGATACGACAGGTGTCGGACCTAAACGTGTTTATCTAGATCTCCAAAGGCAACCACCCAATGTGGCTTATCCTCCACGGCCTGTCCCAGGCAGTGTTGCCGATATGGATGTAATTATGGATAATTGTGACTTCTCAACTGGGAAGGTGCGTTGGCCCAGCACAGCAAAACATAATCAGCCTAACACGTATTCTTAGTATGTAAGAGATTGCTTAGAGGTTCTGAGACTTGGTGCCGGACTGGAACTTGGCGGTAGGGTCCGTCGAGGCAAGATGGACGAGTGGAAGTACATCTACGTAGAAGAAAGCGCACAAAATTTGACGGTACCTCCGGAAGTCACCAAACCTGCCTTCGCTCTCAAGACGCAGGGCGAAGTTGATCCCAGTAATGAGTTCCCGAAGAAGCGCGGCGCTGAATGGGAACCACATCTGCATCTTCAAGCGCCGCCGACGTACGTGCCTTACAAGGATTCGCCCACTATATGCGACCCAGAGAATCCGCGAATCTACCACATGTTCTGGACCGGTCCGTTCACCGACAAGCCGTATCTCGCGCTGCTCTCTTTCCTCTTCACCCAAAACCTCGGTTTGCACTTGGACAACCCAGATCCTACGATCTGCAGACCGAAATTCTGGCTGTGGATCAATCCTGGACCCGCAGCTGCGGTACCCAACCCAACTGCCGTTAGAGACATGTTTGACCAGCTGAAGTCGAACCCTTGGGCATCGCCCTTCTTGCATCCCCGGTTCAAGGATGTCATTCAATTCCAGCTATGGAACACGACTGAGCAATTGGACGGCGTGCCGGAGCTGAAGAATGAATGGCGAGCGCTGCGGGACAGTTTGTTCAACTCGGGTGGCTACGTCGAGAAGATTCCACAGAAGGCCGAAGAGCCTGAGGAAACTGAAACGACAGTAGAAGTAGCGGAAGGCGAAGATGGTCCTGCTGCAGCCGCCCCATCACCCACGAAGGCCAATGCGAAAGACGAAGACGACAAGGTCCACCGCGTCGGGTCGAAATCTCCGTCGTCTTACGACCGACTCTCCGTCATCCTGTCCGATATGGCGCGTTTCGTTCTTTGCCATCGATTTGGCGGCATCTACTTGGACGCAGATACCATTTTGCTTCGCGATTGGGAAGAACTCTGGGGTTGGCGTGGCGCGTTTGCGTACCGATGGTCCCGCTTGGAGAAGTACAACACAGCTGTCCTGCGCATGAACAAGAACTCTGCACTGGGCACGTTCCTGTTCCGTACTGCGCTCAAGAACGGTCTGGACTTCCACCCAATGAGTATCTCCAAGTACACCAAGGACGCTTACCTCGAAGGCCTCTTGCTGCGGTTACCTGACGCATTGTTTGATTCGGCATGGTTGAGCGCTGAGTCGTATCAGAGGGATCGCCCACCGCAGCCATTCTTCCAAGAGTAAGTTTGCCCATCTGCATCTGTTCCGGTCGATCCGCTGACGGACGTTAACCTTGTCAGATTCGCCGACTTCTTTGAGACTCCCGGACAGGCGAGCGCTGCACCTCAGGCGCTTGGATTCGATGGTTTCTTCAAAGGGGCTTACTCTTACCACTTCCACAACTTCTGGTAAGTTCCATCATTCTCGCTCATGATCACTGTCTAACGCAAGTCTAGGTGGCGACCATTCGACCCCTCGAGGAACTTCCCTGACCTTGGACCTCGCTTCATTCATGGCGAGCGCATCGCGCGACAATCTGTCGCAGATGCCGCTTCGACTAAATTGCCCGACCAACCCCAAGAAGAATACGTTGCGGATGATAAGCGGGACCTAGACTGGGGAACAGTCCTCAAACGGACGTTCGAAGCCTACATCCGGGGCGAACGACCCAACATGTACGGTGAATGGCTCAAGTGGTGAGCTGCCCGCGCTACGCGGGACCTGTACTCAGTCGCGCACATCAGCAAGACGCGCGCGTGTGCTAATTTGGATTATATTGGAACAAGCTACCTCAAGCTCTCGCTCTCGCACTGTACATAACTGCTCTACTATTAGAAGACGGCCCAGACGTAATGGTCCCTCTGCCTGCGCTTCCCTCGTCCTTTCTCCGCTACACCTGGCTTCAGACGCGTCGCACTACCCAATCACAGCTGTCGACGTGACGGACGCTGCACGTGAGCTAATGCTTCGACGTGGGTTGATTTATGATACATATGTCACACGGACTATGGACCATGGCCTTCACTGTCTGCCGTCGCCGCCCGATACCCTCACCCTCGCTCACGTCGTGTTATTACTGTACACCGCGGTCGCGCCAAAATATTACCAGCGCTGTGCGCAGGCCTGTCTTTACGCTGTAGTTGGGTAGGCCTGTTTCGCAGACGGAACTAGATCTAGTCCAGGGCTCCTGTTTCTTTACACTGTTATAATAATCTTTCGCTTCGCTTACTGAAACGGTCACGGGATGCGCGCGGTTTCGAGACGGAGCTGGCATTGGAGGGCGCTGCTGTGTAGTTACGCCTGCGTGGATTGCGCCACAATGGAGACATTGAGCTGCTGACTCAATTGTGCAGATACCTTGTGCGTGACCTCTTACCAAGTCTAGACGCTTTCAAGTCGAAGAAACTTACAAGACTGAATCGACGAGGCGAGATGGTCACTGAACCACAGTCCTACTTGCACCCCCACCTTCAATCGAAGATTTCAAAGCCCCACTATGTCTGTTGCCGAGGCTCAAACATATCCCCATGCTAGCGGTATCGCAGCCAAAACAGCGGAAGAGCATCAGGAGCCCCAAGAGCTCGTGTTCTATGCCGCATGGGTACGCGGCGCGCGCCGGTCAAATGATACGTTTTATACACTGATGTTCGCTGCACATATATCAGTTTTGCCCTTTCGCTACAAGAGCTTGGATCGCGTTGGAAGAAAAGGGCGTCCCTTACCAGTATAAGGAGGTCAATCCCTACAAGAAGGAAAAACATTTCCTCGGTTCGTAATCTGAACTGCATTTGGAGCCATATAGCTGACGTGTGGCGCGCTGTAGACATTAACCCTCTCGGTCTTGTCCCTGCGTTCGAATACCAGGGAAAGGCGCTCTACGAATCCGTCATTCTGGACGAGTTTTTGGAGGATGTTTATCCCTCTTATGGAACTAATCTACTTCCTGAAGATCCGTACGAGCGAGCTCGCGCCCGCATTTGGATCGACTATGTCAGTAAGAAGATTGTTCCCGCCTATTTCCGTCTCATCCAAGCGCAAGGGGCGGATAAGCAAAGGGCTGCCTTAGAGGACTTAAACCAAGCATTAGGGACCTTCGCTGCTCAGATTAAGGGGCCATATTTCTTGGGTGATGCGTTTAGCTTGGTGGATGTTGTTGTCGCACCGTGGATTGCCCGGGACTATATACCGGCTGAGCATCGCGGCTACCGCAGAGAGGCTGTCGAGAACGGATGGAAATCGTATGCAGAGGCTGTCGAGAAGAGAGACAGTGTGATCAGGACACAAAGCGTAAGCTTTAGTTCTATATGCGTACTGTTATTCTTGATCAGTCTAACTTCATCGCTAGGACAAGGAGCGCTATCATGAAGTTTATGGACGATATCTGCGAGATGAAGCACAAAGTGAAGTCGCTAAAGCAACACGTACAGGCGGCGTAATCCCATAAGTAATGGCTTATTGTATCCAGGTATTATTAGAGACATAGAGCACAAGTGGTACTACCTTACAATCACAAGGCGCAATGGCAATATTGAAGAGCTACGAGCAAGTCCATTTAGTGAGCATTGGTGATAGCCGGCGTGTGACGGCGCAGAAAAAACCTTCTGATATATCCATGGAGACCTTAGCATTTATGAGAGAAGTTTGAATGTCCCAGTTCACCGTAGGCTCTCGAGCGTGTGATGATTCCAGAGGGCAATTATGAGAAGTCGATCATACGAATGCTCAAGTTACTGATCGGAGTCTCAAAGTAAATTATGCGCGGAGTTCATTTTCATGCACCATAAAAGCTCCGACTAAACTTTGAACGGAGCAAGCCGCAACCAAATTGGCGCCAGATAATGCTTTCGTCTCTCCCTGAGGTTTCCAAGCCGAACGGACATGCACAATGCTGTTTCGATTGTTCCCTAGGGCTTCTGAAGCAGTGCAATTCATGTCTGACTGGAATTTTGCTACGGTGCTGGTGACTTGACGGCGCCACACATCCTCGATATCGATGCCTTTCAAGAGTCTTCAAGAGTGCTCAGGACTATCAGATGGTTTTGAAACATATACAGTTTCCCCAAGGTTGGAAAACATTTGTAAGCCATCCACTGCAAATTCTTTATGGGCTGCGCTGACGACCTACGTTCTCGCTCAGTTAACTAAGTCTTGAGACTCGACTTCTGGCCCTTTCGCATACGATGCTCCTTCTCTTCGGCATGACATACTTACCCAGAGGTTCCTCTACTGATTTGGAAAGCGTGCAGAGTGCACTGATTCGTAAAGCGCGGGCTATCATCAGCGACACGGGCAGTTGTATATTGGCGTGTGTGACATCTCCCACGTTTCAATAATGTGTGCATCATTCAAAGGTGAGCTGTGTTCCGAGGCAAAATAGTTTGATTTATCGTTCATGACGCAGATGCAGTGACCTCGGTACCGTGCATCCTGGAATTCGGCGAACAATGACGAAGTACGTGATAGCGCGTGCTCTTTATGTGATTAATGGGATCAATGCCATACTCATTGTGCCTGCCAACGACGTGCTCTTGGTACATTAGCGTCACATGTAGACCTCAATTGCACGTTTCCTTACAGTGTATCAGCTTTCAATGACACTTTCTTGGCGCTTGTCGGATGCCTCGCAGATGCGGCCCCGGTCCGGACGAAGGCAAATTCCGGACTTGCTATAACAGATAACGATGTCCAAATCTCACCTATCACATAGTCAAAGCAACTCACAACCGCTTGTTCGCACGGGTAAGTGCATCGTTTTTCATTTCTTTAGCTCTCCCGTCATTATATTTGCTTTGAAGACTAGCGAACCCACACAAGCGTGAACGACCTACCTGGATAGTGCGGGTCCTCGGAGCCAGAGAAGCCATAAAATTGCCGATGTTCTTACTTTGCACGGCAGGTCACACGCTGGCGGGGTATCCCCAGCAACCGTGTAGGAATTTCCGCTACACATTCACACGTCCACGTCAGTATTTGTTCCATCGTAGTAGTCCTCGGCGTCGGGAAACCCTCTGTGAGACTCTAAATGACCCACGATTCGTTCTTCTGCTGCCTAGCAAGGTATGGTCATATGCTCCTCGTGGTCCTCTTGGTTCATGCTCACTATCATAAGGACAGGCTGTGCGCCGTGCTCAAAGCATGGTACATACGTATAGTACCTCCAGCGACCCTTGAGTATGGCCACCCCTGAAGGATGTATTCCCTTACAACTAGACGTTGGAACCACGCTGGGTGCGGCATTCATTGGTACGTTTCTTAAATGGCTGCGGTAAGTCACACTAATCTAAGCGTGGGCCTAGGAAACATTCTCGCCGCAATGTTGGTTTCACTCTATGTTGAACTCTCTCTGTCGTTGACGAGACTCAACAGGCTATACGGGATTACAAATCTTCAGACCTATCTGTATTTTGATCGGTGTAGAGACGCAGTATGGCTGAGAATATTGGTACGTTCATCCTCGTGCTGTCAAATTGATCTGTACCTATAACAATCGTAGATATTCTTTCTCTGGTATGTATCAGTCTAATTTACTTACAAGTGCATCATCGAATTATAGCCTGATATGCCCTTGCCAGGATTCTCGATACCGTGCACATCGCCTTCATGACCCATACTGTCTACTTCTATGCCGTGACAAACTTCATGAATGCAGCAGCTATAGCAGATATCACATGGTAAGTGAAACTATATGAGGCTTAGCATTCTCATTTTGTATTGCGGATAAATTTAGGAGCATCATGGTGAGCCTACAGCATTCTGATTATCTTCGCATACTTACGACAAGCCAGGCTGTAGTATGCTTGACGGTGCGTTGATCTTAGTATGTCTGTTGATATTCACCTCACCGTAATGCTCGATACAGGGAGTCAGCGATCTCACCGTCAGAGGGTAATATCCGCAAGATTTCAAGATGTTCAATCAAACTCACAGGGTTCCGCAGAATCTTCTCTTACAGGTTATGGAGAGGTTCGTATATCAACGCTAGAAACCGAATCGAACTTACGTACTATAACAGTCAGTGGGAACAACGTCTTGTTGATGCTAGCCCTAGTAAGCCTTCGGTTGCCTCTTCTATAGTCCTGAATATTCATCCTTCTATCGTAGGCAGTCTCATCCCTTCTCGTGTTCGGTAAGTTCATGATAGGCTAAGAACTGAATCCTTTACCTAACACTCTCGAAGCTTGCAGCATCGGTACGCTCAACATCAAATTGTGTTCGAAGGACCGTACTGATCATCAAGCATAGCATTTACAGTGCGAGGGTAAGTTGATAGTCATACCAGTAACGGCATCACCTTACATCTGGATAGCACGATCATTGGGTCCTACACAGGATTATCTGAGATATCTGTACGAACCTCCCGAGCTGCGGAGCTTCCTAGTAGCCTGACAACAGCTTCAGTGGATTCTCTACACGGCGTTCGGTGCGGGGGTCGTAGCAGATGTGACTATCGCTACTTCACTGTGTATCGTTCTCTGGCAGCGTCGAACTGGATTTAGACGGTGAGTGAAACCTGTTGTTCTCATCGTTGAGTCTGGTAATCATGTGGTTTGGCAGAACCGACTCCATCGTTCGTGTTCTCATGCTATATAGCATCAATACCGGTGCATTCACCAGGTAAGTCCCCTTCGGAGCTGCAGGCACTCCAACTGATCGATTGCTTCCTGAAGCTTATGCGCCATCGCTGTGCTCGTTACGGTAAGCACGATTATCATTGATCCCCATCGACGTACTCATTCAGTTTATTGCTCCAGTACGCGAGTATGCCAACCAATTTCGTCTTCATATCATTTTACTTCATTCTACCCAAACGTAAGGCAGGCTTGTCGAAGTTCGGTATCGTACTAACGGAAACGGCATCAGTCTTCCTCAATTCACTGTTGGCAACACTGAACGCTCGCGAGAAGCTGCGCGACACTGGTAGCGGCATTGTTTCAATACCCCTCTCTACTAGCGTAAGCTCTCCTCTTCGGACCGCTAGAAAGACGGAGCTTAGCCGTCGGAGCTCGGACCAGGTGCGTCTCGCTACCGATTGTGAGACCTCATACTAACAATCGCGTACAGATGGTAGAGATACAAGTGGAGACTACCACAGACAGGAAGACGGACTCCATGTCCCACATGCCGCAGGTGGGCCGTTGTATGCTTCGTCTATGCCACGGTTCCGACTTAACTCAATACTCCGCAGGCCTCGTTCTCAGGCATGTACGGAAGCCGATCGTGGCAGGAACAGTCGCGATTTGCCTCGTCAGGTGACATCAGGTCTGAATCCGCGCACATCCAGTAGACGAGCGCACGCACTGCTCCGTCTACATCTTCTGATACCCATCAATAACCCTAACCTATAACGTTCCTTACCGGACAATATGCAACTTCGTTCCTGAATCACCTTAAGCTTTTCTCGGACCTTATAATGAAATTATGACCCGCCCTCTCTCATCCTGCCACGTCAGGATCGCCCGGCGATTCGAGTGCAAGAAGAGGTCAAGAAGAGCGGTACTTGTGCATTATAACAGCCATCAAATACTGGCCCCAACGCATTGGTCCCTTTTCTTACGGTAACAATGTATCAGTTTGGAGTCCTTGAAGCTTCCATATCTGCGAAGTTAGCATTCACTATGGGAAAAAGACTGAAATTCCCTCGTGACCATCAAGGGCTATTCAATGCGCACTGACAGATGCATAGCCAATACGTTACGTTCTGTCGGTGTGGTCGGCTTGAGCAGACTTGCTTATCTCGAACAGATTGCAAATGTGCGACAGTGTAGGGTTTAGGGTATACTCCAGGGTTGCTCGATCGAACCCCTTTGCCCAGTGTCTACCTCGTGTGATGTGGCACGTTTCCGTGCCACTCAAATTCCTAGATACACCCAGAGCAGAACCCTTGGGCAGAGATAACGACGTCGATGCGAGTCATTCCAGGTCGTCAAAATCGTATCCATTGCCGTAACGAATCGTAAAACGATCCGAACTACCTATGTAAGTTCGTAATCTACCGTGAGGTACGTAAGATAAACTAGCTACGAGAGAATCCAGGTAAGAATGCAGAACTGAGTAAGCGACAGAACACAGTTAGTAAGAATAAAAATAACAAACAGTGTGCTACAACGGGAGGTGGTCCTCGGGGGGTATGAGCGCGCTGATTATTAATGGAAAGGAGGTGTAAACAGTAATGGTATCGCAGGGACGGGTAGAATGGCAGCGCAGACGATAGCATGCCGTTCAGGATATGTGGGAGCGGCGTGGAGAAAGAAAAGAGAAGAGGAAGAGACGAGATGATAGCAGAAGTAACAGCAGAGGAAACCCTAGTACTGGAGACGGGAAGTTAGCAGCCACGATCTACGAGACGGGGGAAGGGAAGCCAACCGGAAGTAGTCTACAACGTAGAATACAACAACCTATTAGAAAGCGGAGCCCAGGCGTAAAAAACCTGGCCACTTGGTATTGTTAGCGAATCCAGAGTGAACAGAATCCAGTCTGTAGCAAAGTCAATGTGGTCCCCAGACCGAACGACACGCTTACGAGTGCACGGGTTGCGGGGTTTTGTAGCGCTGAGGCTGGGCAAAGGCAGCGGACGCAGCAGATATGGTCCTGGACCGTGGTGCAGTCCCCGAAGAGAAGATCGAGTTCAGGCGACCCCCAGAAGGAGGACTGGCAGTCTCCATGTTGGGGAGCCAACGTTGGATCAATCGTTCCCTCTCAGCATTCTTCTGCTTCTCCCTTTCGTGCTCGCGCGGCGGGCTCGTAGGTAGTCTGGGAATAAGAACCTCATCCGAGGTGGATCCGCTCGAACTCGAGCGTGCCATTTTGAGGGGGGACGGAGTCGATACCGACTGCCGGCGCGTTTTAAGCTCCGGTCTAACCGGAGAAGCGGGAGCCACGGATGCAGTGCGCACGGCCGGCGTGATGGACCTATGGCCGGCGGTGGGCAGCTGGGTGGAAGCTGACCGGGCATGGGCAGATGCCAAGGCTCCTGCTCGAGCTGCGACCGGCGAGTAGATATGTGAGGTCTGACTATAGTGTGTCGGGGATGTCGGAGATGTTGCCCTCGACCGTGGATCCTTGGCAGCAGCCGAAGCCATCGATGACTGCGGACGCTGCGGCGAACTGAAAGCGCTGGACTGTAAAGAAGCGACAGACTTCGCAGGGGGTGTAGGCGAAGTCGCGCCAGACTGCGCTCTCAGCCTGCTGAGCTCTGCGCGGAGAGCATGATTCTCCTGAGAGGTTTCAGAAAATTCGTGTCGCTGTCATTAATAGGCAATGTCAATAACTGGCTACGTGATCGACAGCGTTCAACTTACCAAGCTATAGAACGTGAAAATAGCAATGAGTAACGATTGACCAATAAATGACTTGTCCACTCACTTCCGTAGTTCCGTCTCAAGCTTCGTCTTCGACATCTCTAACTCCTCAATCTTGTGAGTCAACTGCGTTTCAGTATTCTTAGCGGCCTTCGTCGCTTCTGAATGGGCGAGATGGTTCAAGAGGATAGCGCGAAGGAGAGCGGCGCTGAGCTCGAGGGATGAGGTCTTCATGACCATGCATCAATTGAAGGTCAAACATACAAATAGACTATAGTGCGCACCTGTTCTCTCGGCTTGACCTTAGACGAGAGCCAATCCTGCAACTCCTTGTGGAGTGTCGTCACCTCTTCCACCGAGCTCTTCTTGAGTGCCACCCGGAAGACTTTGCTCTCCAGCCTCTTCGCTTGTTCCCGAGACCGAAGACCCATGGAGAGAGTATCCTCTGCATCTGACTCGACAATCACGTCGTGTACGCCATTTGACACGGCTTTAGGCGTTGTCCAACCGCTGCTAAACGGCGTATGGTCGATGCGGATGATTCGGATACCGTCGGAGGTAAACACTTCGCGGCAGAAGGGGCAACACGGGGTAGCGCGGGGGTTTGTCTTTTCGAGGACATTTTTACAGCAGTTCAGGCAGAGAACGTGTCCTGTAAGAGGAGTGGACCGAATTAGTAAATCGATAAGTTTCCGAGTAATATACGAGATGCTTACCACAAGGGATAGAATGAGGATAGTTGTGCGGACCGTACTCCTCCGCGCACACGTCGCAGAGCGATCCGGGGCTAAGGGAAATCATAAAGAAGGTCCTTTTGGGATGTGTTGCAACTGAGGGAGCGGAAGAGGATCATTAGCATTCGAAGGAATCACAGGAGAGAGGTATTTATAAGGGGGGTGGCTTTGTCCAGGGCGCACCGCAACAGGCCGAGACTACCTGAATAGGACGCTCGGACAGAAGCCGCATGGCCCTGAAATTTGCCCTTAACCACCACTGCGCTGGCCTGCCTGCACGCGGCATTCATAAGCCCTAGACAAAGGGGGACAGGCCTCACCTCTTATCTTTTGTGCTTTCCTTCAGCCTGAGTCGTGGCTGGAGCTGTCCGAGTCGTTTCTTCACTGTTCGCTGCGCTTGGAAATGTTAGCGAAATTGCGGAGAAACCATAGAACTGTTCCTGCAAGCTGGGTGTTCAAAAATTAGCGGTTTGCTTGAACAATTTTCTGGTATGAACTCCAGAAAAATCCCAGGGGATGCAAGAAGACTCGGACGAGCAGAGTGACTCGGGAGGAGGACTGTGAGAGTTGTAAACAAGAGAAAGTAAGTTTCCGCTGCGGTTACAGTCAACTAACTTTTCAAACTCCGACTATCATTCTGTGCAGCGCCTTGTTGTTACCCGAACTCGTCCTTGATCCGCTACTTGTTCTCCGTCTCCCCGCCGTCCAATCCTCGGGCTGACTGAACGCCTCGAGTCCTGCGTTATGTTATCGTTCTAATTTTTGGTGCTGAAGGAAACCAGCAGGATCGCGACATTTACAAAGCACGGAAGAATTGCGTATGTTATGATAAAATCAGGGTGGCAAAAATATCGCGTTTGTGGTCCATGCAGATCTTATCCTGAAACCCATCGCTGACGTATCATAACAGTTGGTCTTAGTGGCTGTGCCACTGGTACAACAAGTGCAGCTCGTTGATCTTTTCGAGTCCGTTGGCCTTAGCTGTGGCGACACAATCCACTAACACGACTGTGGAGGCTGGACGCTTCTCTCTCCACACTCCACGACGAAAAACTGGATCTCTCGGACCACTGCCCTTGGTCCGAATCGTGCATCTTAAGCAGCTTTATGGGATCGATCTCGCCCATCGGCTCCAGGATCCCTCCCATGAGCCGTTACTAACTCCCCGGCTTCTTATACTCCCGTTCATAACCACTATTCCCCGTGTTCACTGGTTCGAAACCCCAAAACTCTCCACTTGCAGGCCCACTGCGGCATACATTGCTCTGCGGCCGGAACTTATTCGTCCGATCGATATAGATTGGGGTCGCTCGGACGATAGCGAACGTGCCTATGCATTGCATGGGTGTGCGGCCCTTCCTATTCGCACGCAGCACGGAGGGTCAGCGAAGAGCGAAAACTCGTCGCACAGCCGCCCGAATCGAACGACGACGCTCATGCAACCCTGAATTTGATGCGCTGCGTGCGAAGCCGAAGTCCGGGGTGCGTTCTTCATCTACGCATACATACGGCCGCGCGGGAAGTTATTAGATCTCAGCTGAACGCAGATTAAGTACCGTGACGTCGACGAGATCCCTTGCTTTTGACGAGATTAAGAAGCCGTTATAGATGGAACAGATAATCACGCCAATGTGGCAAAAGCGGATCGTGTACCTCGCGTGCCCACAATCTTCGGGTGGTAAGCCTGGACCGATAATTTCTCAGGGTTTTATACTACTTGACGCCATCGATGAGGGATCGTCTCTAATGTACATCTATGTTAGGTGAGCTCGAGTGACCTATTAAGAACGATGCACATTCAGCATTCTCATTCCCTCACGTATACCCCCTTCCCTTCTAGCCTCAGAACATTCATGTCGGCAGCGACCCATCGTCTCTGGACTTGGCCGTTATCATGTGCATTGCTGTATCTCACGGTCCCGAGACGCCACCTGTTTGATAACGGATTGGCACGCGGCCGCTCTTCGAAAATATCAAAACTTCCGTCCCTGTCGACGAGTTCCTGCTGTCATACGGCGGTCTATCACCAGGGACGTCTCTTCTTGCTGTATCAAGGGCATCGAACGCAGTAAGCGAGAACACGTGTAGGACACGCACCGTTCTACACCTCTCCGTTACGTACCTATGAGCCGCTATATTCTCCTCGAGCCGTCACCCTATTCAATCGATGGCTCGTGTGCGCAGTACATCGCCTCCGATGCGCGTAATGCGCGCGACGCGATCAGTACCAAATTTCACGTTGCACTACACGCTTGCCTCAAAGTCAATTAGGCCCTTTTCAATCTTCCTCCTGCAGGCGGCACTTGCTCAGCAGAGCCCTCTTACTGACTCGATGGAGAGCGTCATAGTCTAATTTGACCAGGTCGTGTGCAGCACGTTGCCATGCGCTAGCGCGGGCTCACACAACGGATTGGAGTCCGGGTAGTCCGAGTCGCCCATGTTGAGAGCCGAGGGGTGATCGGTATGTATCTACAAGATGCTCATAGGGGGGTTCTGACACAGGTCTTCCACAGCACGCAGCTGGCTAATTTTACAAGTCAATAAACCGCTCAAGCGGGCTCATTCCGTGAGCTGCCAGCATGCACAGTTTACGTACAGTACAAGGCCCTCAAAACGACGCTCAGCATCGAGCTCGGGAGTATCCGTGAAATACGTCGCCGTGAACCTACTCTCTGTGAGCCTTCCCTACCCTGTAGACGTGGACGGAACTGAACGTGGGTCGTCAATTTGCGTTGAATAGGACCAATTCAACTTCGGAAAACCCCAACGGCAAGATACGATGGTAGTTGTATTCTATGTCATCATACGCAATGTGCAATTATTAGCGCATCTATATGTGGCAGTTCATTTCCCGGAAACGACCGTATAAGGTTCTCAGGAACGGTGCGTGTTGGGTCTACTAATATTGTGGTTAGGGTCACTTCGAGCGCTTGACGCCACATATCAAAACGGGAAGCTCTGCTGACTGGTTGTCGGCTACCAGCTGTAAAAGGTATGTTGCACATGCATGGTAGAACTTGGTTTATTTTACTCATATTATCTCTGCGCAGTGGTCTACTTCGCGAAAGAATGACGGTCTGGATTTCCCGGGACGCAGGAAAAAGCACGATCATATCCTGTGAGCGGAGTGTTCTATTGAATACGGGATGGAACATCAAAGATGATGCATACTATATGTTCTCTTTATATTTTACAGGGCTATGCCACTCAAGCTTGTGAGAATGCAAGAACCGACAGTGCCGACCATGCTCTCCGCCACCTAAACTTCTCGGAATAGATGGTCCGTCATCATGCCTAAACTTTACCGACATCCGTACGGCATACCACCGCACTCCTGCCTCAGATTAAACCTTATACTGTTTGGTAGGGAGTATATCTTACGAAGACTGGCAATTGACGACGACCGCATACACAGCTTGTCAAATGAATGCATGCTCAAAACATTCTCATACGTTGCGTGCGCTCAATCTATCTATACACGTAAACAAACGCAAACCCCATAGCCAAGTCGTCACATCTAAACACACATCTACAGTTGGGAAACGAGCTGCTCCTCAGCAAATGGATAGTCAGTGTAGCCATCTGTGCCATGCGTATAGTATTTATTCCGGTCGCCCTTGTGCACCGGTATGTCCTTGAGCAGACGCAGTGGTAGATCGGGCTATGCACAGCGTCAACAATACGATTATCCGGGAAACAGAACTCCACGTACGTTGCTTATGAACAATCGTCCAAATGCGATAAGGTCGCCTTTCGTCTCGGCCACTTTAAGTGCAGTTTCGCGATCGTAGCCACCTGCGCTAATGAGCGGGCGCGGCCGCCAGATATCGCGGATGAAATCGTTGGACTAAAATGTGCAGGTTCAGCAAGATGTTCGAGTAATTTGACGATGAACCTCACCTGTCCCTCAGGTATCTCGATATCCTGGTAGCCGTTAACTCTGGGTTCGACGACATGCACATATGCAAACGAGGGATGGCGGCGTGCAAGCTCGGAGACAACATGGGAAAACTGTGGGATAGGATCTTTCATTCCCATGTCTAAGTGTTGTCCTCAGCACACAATGTTGCAACCAAAAAATGACAAACACATACCACCGACGGTTCCCCAAGGACTAAGCCGAATGGCTGTCCTCTCTGCTCCAATCTTCTCTACGATAGCGTCTGCGACTTCCAAAGCAAAGCGGCTGCGGTTCTCGATGGATCCGCCGTACTCGTCCGTGCGCTTGTTGCTGACATCCTGGATGAACTGGTCTACAAGGTAGCTGTTCGCGCCATGGATTTCTACGCCATCGAACCCAGCACCGTGCACGGCGTTCGATGCCGCAGTTGCATAGAGCTGGATATACTCTTTGACCTCTACAAAGCAAAGTTGTCAGATGAAACACGTTTATAATATCACTAAAAGTACATACCAGCAAGAGTCAACGGTTTTGGGGAAACAGTGCTCTTGGAGGTCCCGATGTCAGACGCAGAGACATAGGGGTAGTTGCCTTCCTCTTCCAGGACCTTGGGGTCCGCAGCGCGGCCCAAAGCCCACAGTTGGAGGTAAATGAACGAGCCCTTCGCATGTACCGCGTCGACGATCTGCAAAACCACCGGCCAATATCAGTATATTCCCATAACAAAAGCCTAAAAGTATCGATGACTCACCTCTTTCCACGCTTCGATCTGCGCTTGCGACCAAATCCCTGGGACATTAGCATAACCACCCGCCTGGGGCGCAATGAATGTTGCTTCTGTGATGAGAAGTGTACCGGGCGTGCTGGCACGCTGCGTGTAGTACTCAATCATGAGCTTAGTGGGGACGTGTGCGCCGTCGGCGCGCAGACGCGTGAGAGGTGCGAGCACGACGCGATGCCTCAGAGAAGATTTTCCGACTTGAACTGGAGTGAAAAGTTTAGAGATCGTCATCGTTGAGTAGTATTGTGGATGTGATACGAAGGCAAAGTCGAGGAAACAAGAAGTTGAAGCTGCCTTTCGCAGAGTGCTGGTCCGGAGCTCTTATATGGGTGTGAGAGGGTTTACAGGAATGACTAATGTTGCCGTGACCAAGCATAGTCGTCCATTCCTACGCTGAGGCGGAAATGAGGTTTACCGGCGGGTCGGGATTCGGCTGCCGGTTATTCTCTGCGCGTTGGCACGAATACAACAGTTCTCTAGATCTTCGCGGCCTTACCTACGAACCAGCGATGACATTGCCCATGAGCAGGCTGACCAATGCAGCCAAACGTAAAGGTTTGCACACCTGATGCCCATCGCGCAGCTTCTCGTTCACTCTATACGCACGACCGCCGGACAGTGGGACAATTCCAGGGGATCCGTGATCAGCTCGTCTCCCTGAACATCGTCAGCTTGCTTATGGACCAAGGCTTGTACTTATTCTATGCGTTTTGATGACTACTGCATTACATGCATAAAGGAAGTGCAATGCCTCGACATGACGGTAGAGAACATCAGTCCAGAGGTCGACCATCACGAATCTTAGGGCGCTACGAAAATGATAGCGCCTCTCCGAGCGGAGGACCCCGAAGACCGGGCTCACGCTGAAACATCCAAGGCTCGCGCAAGATGCGCAAATCTCAGGCTCGGATCGTCTGTAGTAAGCCCATCATATGTCTGAAGGGGCATACCACACTACTCCTCGGCTAAATCATAATCACGTCTCTTGTTATCCGATGATCATGCATGCATGCTCACACAGTGAGCGTAGTGCTCTACCTTGGACGTGCTGCATGCTTGCATGTACAGCGATTATACCTTGGGAAGATAGGAGGTCGGCGACAGCTACGCTGACGAAGAATGAACTGGAGAGGTTCATTCGGAGTGGCGAACGCACCGCAGCACGATGATCCTGGTTGTAATGAAGGCGCTTGACGCCACATATGGCAGACAGTGGAGTAACTCACCTCAATTTCCGCTGCATCTGAGTTCGTCGTGATCAACAAATGACTACTTTCGGAGAAAAATTGGTAAAGTTCAGAGATGTCGCCGTCCCATAATGCGTGCACATTGACCCCGTCTATATGAGTAAATCCGATGGACCACAAATCGGGAATAATGATAGACAAGCCATCATCTCTAAATGCATTCACTGGGCTGCAAGCTGTTCCTCAGCAAACGGATAGTCTGTGTATCCTTCGCCTCCGTGAGTGTAGTACGTGCTCCGGTCGCCTTTGTGCGCCGGGATGTCCTTCAGCAAGCGCAACGGCAAGTCGGGCTTTACATAATGTCAGCAACACGGCAGTTCTAAGAGCAGAGTTCCACGTACGTTGCTAATAAACAGTCGTCCAAAGGCGATAAGGTCGCCCTTCGTCTCTGCCACGTCGAGTGCAATTTCGCGATTGTAGCCACCGGCACTGATGAGCGGGCGTGGACGCCAGATGTCGCGGATGAAGTCGTTCGACTGTGACAAGGGGGGTCAAGAGGGTATTCACGCAGCGTAAAATGAGTCTTACCTGTCCCTCAGGTATCTCGATATCCTGGAGGCCGTCAACCCTCGGTTCTATGACATGCACGTACGCAAACGACGGATGACGGCGCGCAAGCTCTGAGACCACGTGAGAGAACTGCGGGACGGGATTTTTCATGCCCATATCTACGTATAACACTCAGCATAAAATAATTGACCTCGAACAAAATCGAACACATACCGCCAAAGTGTGCCCAAGGACTGAGCCGGATACCCGTCCGCTCAGCACCGATCTTCTCAACGATCGCGTCCGCGACCTCTAGCGCGAAGCGGCTGCGGTTCGCGATGGATCCGCCGTATTCATCTGTACGCTTGTTGGTCACGTCCTGGATGAACTGATCGACGAGATTGCTGTTCGCGCCGTGGATTTCTACGCCGTCAAAGCCGGCGCCGTGCACGGCATTCGATGCCGCGGTAGCAAAGAGCTGGATGTACTCCTTGATCTCTGGATAGCGAAGTTCTCAGTGGAGGAACAGGAATAAATACATCGCATACACGAACCATCGAGGGTTAACGGTCTCGGCTTGACAGGACTCGTGGAGAGCGCGATGTCGGACGCAGAGACATATGGGTAGTGGCCCTCTTCTTCCAAAACCTTGGGGTGCGCGGCACGACCCGAAGCCCACAGCTGAACATAAATGAACGAGCCCTTAGCA
The DNA here is from genome assembly GCA_005298045.1 of Pleurotus ostreatoroseus. NCBI lineage: Eukaryota > Fungi > Basidiomycota > Agaricomycetes > Agaricales > Pleurotaceae > Pleurotus > Pleurotus ostreatoroseus. The sequence goes on from SWBT01000158.1 coordinate 428,400, forward strand.
TGGACCGCATCGACAATCTACGAAACCGCCACCCAATCAGTACGTTCTCATGACCGTAAAAGCTAGAGTATCGAAAATCCAGACTCACGTCTTTCCACGCGTCGATCTGTGCTTGGGACCAGATTCCCGGAACGTTCGCGTAGCCACCCGCCTGGGGCGCAATAAGCGTAGATTCTGTGATGAGTAGTGTGCCGGGAACACTGGCGCGCTGCGTGTAGTATTCGACCATTAACTTGGTTGGCACGTGTGCGTCGTCGGCGCGCATACGCGTTAGAGGCGCGAGCACGACGCGGTGACGCAGAGAGGATGTCCCGACTTGAATGGGAGTGCAGAGCTTGGAGATCGTCATTGCTGAAAAATAGACTGCTGCAAATACGATACGAGGGGACAGGAGATTGTATTTTCTGCAGCAGGATGCTATCAAGTGCTCTTATATGTGTGAAGGTACTTCCATGGATGACTAATGCTGTCGTGACCCACAAGTATTCCAGCGACGAGGTTTACCGACAAGTCGGGATTCGGCTGCTGGACACTGTCGTTCGCAGCATTGCTACTGACGAATCTGCCCTCAACGCATATCTAGCCTACTATTAGACGAAGATATTGCATTAGCAGGCTGACTAAGAACCTGAAGGTGACGAATTTTATACCTACGTCTTGGATACACACGAGGACCGGACAGTAAGGTAATTGTGGGTTGCCTTGGGTATGTCTCTTGTGGAGAGCCGTCTGTTGACTGATGAACCTGGTAAGTCCGCTCTAAATAGTAGTCAAATTGTGTATAGAAGAAGCACGATAGCTTAGCAGATGCAACAAGCATGAACATGTAAAAGGATCAAGAGCGACCTGAGAATCCTCCGACTCTACAAAAGTCCAGCGTGGACAACGAGCGCCAATAAACTGATGGCAAGTCCCAAAGTGGATGATCGGCTCGCCGAGGAGCTCGAAAGCTGCGATCACCACAGGCAGAGGGGGGATTCCCGTAGGCGAGATAGTTTACGGACAGGCGCGGTAAAGTCTTCCTTTATCGCGACTGTCTGTTGGGGTGTTCGGAGTCTGAAAAGGTATACTATCACGCAACTGTACATAGCCTGTTCGAACTCCGTAGAAGTCGCTGTAAAGCTTACCTGTAACTGAGTCTGAAAGCCATGGTAAATTTATCCTGCTCCGACTGTGTTCGGCCGTGGGAAAGACGCGGTATAGGTTGACAGGCGCCGAGACTGTCCGCGCTAAGGAAAGGGTCTGGGCTGTTAGCCTGTCCGGTGGCGGGACAGCGAGAGGATAACTTTCCCCCCAATTTCACGCTTCTTTCGCCCTTTAGGACAGGATTCGGGTACAGATAACCTGTCTGACGCCGCGAAAGCTATCCTAAATTTCCTGTAAAGGCTACCTTTCCGTACAATTTCCGTACCAAAGACAGTCTCAGCGCCTGTCAACCTGTCCTGTGCCTTTCCCACGGCCGAACACAGTCGGAGCAGGATAAATTTACCATGGCTTTCAGACTCAGTTACAGGTAAGCTTTACAGCGACTTCTACGGAGTTCGAACAGGCTATGTACAGTTGCGTGATAGTATACCTTTTCAGACTCCGAACACCCCAACAGACAGTCGCGATAAAGGAAGACTTTACCGCGCCTGTCCGTAAACTATCTCGCCTACGGGAATCCCCCCTCTGCCTGTGGTGGATCAAAGCTGCGCAAGACCAGAGTTCATGATGCATGATGATTGACACACTTTCGAATTCGACCTCGACGATGGCGACCCTAGCTAAGCTGATTCCTCTCTCAACGTTCAACACAGACACTCTGGTTATTACTGGAGTGGCAGCGCTTGCAGACGCCTTCGACAAATGGAACGTGCCTGCATACTAATGCAGCTCAATATGACGGTTTTCGCACCTGATGCTCATCGCGCTGCTTCTCGTCTACTAGGTACGCACTGCGACCACGGCGGCCGGATGGGATAATTCCAGGAAGTTCACGGGTCTCTTGCACATTGCCCGTTTGCTTTTAATTTGAGGCGCGTGTTTCTTGCGTTGTTGTGCAACTATTATATTGCACGCATGAAGGAAGTATGTCACCTCAACATGATGCATGAAGGTAGAGAGAAACCCGGGGGTCGAAGCTTGCAGTCCGTGGGCGCTAGTAAGTGGAGAGCGCTACTCACACGAAGTAGGGACCTCGAAGATTTGGCTCACGCCGAAATATACAAAGCTCACGCAAGAGTGCAAATGTCAGGACCAGATCGTCCGTAGCGGGCCTGATTGGAGAGATTAATTCCCTTAGATTCCGAACGGCGAACGCGCCGATGTTGTTACAAAGGCGCTTGACGCCACATATTGCAGACAGTGGAGTGATTTACCTCAACTTTGGCTGTACCCAGAGTTCGTCGCGGTCAAAACCTGGCGGCTTGTCCAAAAACAAAGTTCGGAGGATGTAAAGGTCCCATTATTCGCGCGCATCTACTCAATGTATATGAACAAACATCTATAGCTGGGAAACAGCCTGCTCTTCAGCAAACGGATAGTCTGTGTATCCTTCGGGTCCATGCGTGTAGTACGTGCTCCGGTCACCTTTCTGCGCCGGAATGTCCTTGAGCAAACGCAACGGTAGGTCCGGCTTTACACAATGTCAGTAATTTGGCCGCTCAAAGGTAGAGTATCACGTACATTGCTAATAAACAGCCGTCCAAAGGCAATAAGGTCTCCTTTCGTCTCTGCTACGTCGAGTGCGATCTCGCGGTTGTAGCCGCCAGCGCTGATGAGCGGCCGTGGACGCCAGATGTCGCGGATGAAGTCGTTCGACTGTGATGCGAGGGATCAGCAGGGTGTTCAGGCAGTGTAAAGATGTGGCTTACTTGTCCCTCAGGTATTTCAATGTCCTGGAAGCCGTCAACCCTCGGCTCGATGACATGCACGTACGCAAACGAAGGATGGCGGCGCGCAAGTTCCGAGACGACATGAGAGAACTGCGGGACGGGGTCTTTCATTCCCATATCTACGCATCGCGCTCAGTATGAAGACAGTGAAATTACAAAAACATTAAGCACGTACCACCAGCGTGTCCCCAAGGGCTGAGCCGGATACCTGTCCGTTCCGCACCGACCTTCTCTACGATCGCGTCCGCGACCTCTAGCGCGAAGCGGCTGCGGTTCTCGATGGATCCACCATACTCGTCAGTGCGCTTGTTGCTGACGTCCTGAATGAACTGGTCGACGAGATAGCCGTTCGCGCCATGGATTTCTACACCATCGAAGCCGGCGCCGTGCACGGCATTCGATGCCGCGGTGGCAAAGAGCTGAATGTACTCCTTGATCTCTACGTAGTGGGACCTTCAGTGGTAGAATATAAATGAGCATGTTGGATATACATACCAGTGAGGGTTAACGGTCTCGGTTTCACAGTACTTGTAGAGAGCGCGATGTCAGACGCAGAGATATACGGATAGTGGCCCTCTTTTTCCAGAACTTCGAGGTTCGCGGCACGACCCGCGGCCCAAAGTTGAAGGTAGATGAACGAGCCCTTCGCGTGCACCGCATCCACGATCTGTGAAGCCACCGCAAAATCTCAGTACGTTCCCATGACCATAGAAGGCTGGGTATCGGAGACTCAGGCTCACGTCTTTCCACGCGCCGATCTGTGCTTGGGACCAAATCCCCGGAACGTTTGCGTAGCCACCGGCCTGGGGCGCAATAAGTGTGGCTTCTGTGATGAGTAGTGTGCCGGGAACACTGGCGCGCTGCGTGTAGTATTCGACCATTAACTTGGTTGGCACGTGTGCGTCGGCGGTGCGCGCACGCGTGAGCGGCGCAAGCACGACGCGGTGGCGCAAAGAAGACGTCCCGACTTTGATAGGAGTGAAGAGCTTGGAGATCGTCATTGCTGAGTAGACTGTTGTAAACACGGACGAGGGGACAGGAGGTTGTATTTTCTGCAGAGTGCTGGTCGAGTGCTCTTATATGTGTGAAAGTACTTCCAGGAATGACTAATGCCGTTGTGACCTCCAAGTATTCCAGCGACGAGGTTTACCGACATGTCGGGATTCGGCTGCTGGTCACCGTCGTTCGCAGCATTGCGACTGACGAATCCGCCCTTGACGCATATCTGGCCTACGAACAGACGGCGATATTGCTCATAAGAAGGCTTATCAAGAAGCTGAACGTAACGGCTTGCGTACCTGCGTCGTGGATACGCACGACGACCGGACGGTAAGATAATTGTGGGTGATTCGTGATTGGGTATGTCCCCTGCGGATCGTCAGCTTGTTGACTGACCTGGTAAGTCCGCTCTTGATAGTATCTAAATTGTCAGATCACATGCGTAGAGGAACCACGATAGCTCAGCAGATGGAACAAGCACGAACATGTAAAAGGACCAAGAGCGACCTGAAGGTCCTCCGACTGTACATGTGTAAAGGTCTACCGTGGACAACGAGCGTCAATAGGACCCCGGACTATTCACTCAAATGTCCGATCCGAAATCTCAAATTTAGGCCCTAAATGTCCGCAAGTTTCTGGGTCAAAAATGTCCGCATGTAGATCGGGTCGGCCCTGACGGGCCAAAAAATGTCCTTTTTTAGGATATATGCTCCAAAAAGTGCCCAAAAAATCGCAAAAATCGCGAATAACTGCTCAGCACTCTTGACGGTGTATAAACGATAGGCTTGGAATAGTGGCTCCTGGATCCACGGGTGGGCGAGTTTTGTGCACGGAAACCTCCGTCGCGGGCCGTGCCCACTGCCCTGCCAGTGAGAGGTACCAAAAGCTCGAAGAAAGCGCATTGGACCCACAAATTGGAATTTCTTTTCTGTTTTGGTTATGTTACCTGCATCATACAGGTGAATTGGGATGCACTGCTTATTGAAAAACACTTAGTGATAGTCTTCAGCGAGAGCGTTGCATCATGGACGGCGACGAGGCCAGGCAAGGGTTGCGCGATTATCGATTAGCGCTGGTTGATCTTCAGCTCGATAAGCGTGGCCTCGAAGGGTCGGTTATGTCCTCAAAGTCGGATAGGACCTCGCTGATGTTGCCCAAAATGTCCGTACACCGATAGGTCATTGAGCCACTTTCTGCTCGAAATGTCCGCATTTTGATCGCTGGTCGCGCCTCCGGTGGGGTCGTTTATGTCCGGCGCTTGATCGGACATATAAGGCAATAGTCCGGGGTCCTGCGTCAATAGACTGATGGCAAATGTTCGGACCTCGGACACCGGATGCGCGCCGAGGACCTCGAAGGCTGCGATCAAACCTGCGCAAGACCAGAGTTCACGATGACCGACACACCTTCGAGTTCGACCTCGAGGATGGCGACGCTAGCCAAGCTGACTTCTCTCTCAACACAGACACTCTCGCTGCTGCTAGAGCGGCAACGCTTGCAGACGCTTTCGACAAATGGAACGGGACTGCATCTACCTCAGATCACACGGAATCTTCAGCAACTACGGGCGGGTATAGTTGACTTGGAGGAGAAGGGGGGAAATATTGAGGCCGTTAAATTACTGAAGAGTCAATATGAGCGTATGAGGGGGATGCTGGGACCAGAGGGAGAAACCGCTGGTGTGCAACCATTAAGGTGCGTCGTAACCTCAGTATTCTTTTCTTTAGTGGTGACGGATTTTTCGTACATAGCTTGCAACCTCCACCACCAGCGAAGAGCGATGCGAGTTCGACTGCCTCGTCCTCGTCCCTCTCGATGACGAAATCCTCTTCACCTCAACCTCCGGCCGTGTCGGCTCGTAGCGTCGGTTCTGGAGACCCTTACGCGCCTTACACAGACGACCCAGAGCCGGAATATCAGACCCCTGAAGCTATGCTTCAAACACAACGAGACATGATGGACGAGCAAGATGTACATTTGGAAAACCTTTCGCAGTCTATCAACCGGCAACGAGACTTGTCCTTGCAGATAAACGGCGAATTGGACGTCCACACCGGTCTGCTGGAAGAATTGGACCAGGATCTCGATCACACAGACGGTCGGTTGAGCAGAGCACGACGAAAGCTCGACAGGGTCGCAAAAGGAGCGAAAGAAAACAGTCGGTGTATTGAATTTTTGCTGACTGCTCTTTGCTGACGCTTTGTCCAGGCTCGACGGTCATGATCGCGCTCATCATCCTTGTTCTGCTCATTCTGATTATCATCTTCAAAACATGAGGATTCTTGTTCTGATTTTTTGTTCCTGCATCTAGGTTCTTCATTTTCTGTCTTCTTGAGTTGTGCTACGCTACCCCTGACACGTCCACATATTACGACCCTGCATACTGTACCATTTGATACATTGTCATGGACTCGGAGAGGAATATACCACATGTTTGTTTTATTCATTGTTCGGCGTGCGGCCGGCCTTGGGCCGGGGCATCGCCTGGGGAATTTCCAATTTAGAATTTTGGGTGCGAGAGCCAAAGTTCGCGAAAGGCTGGTATGTCCCCGACGACGACGACGATGGCTGCCCATTGCTGAACACGTTCGCCAACGTCCGCATGCACTAAATTCTGGTTCTAGTTACTCTTTTCCTCGTTAATCTCTTTCTCCGTGGATGTCCTTTACCCTCTCATTGTTTCTACTCGAGTCATCTTCGCGCCCATCCCGTCAATTGTGCCCAGGAACATGGTGGGTTTTACGTCTTCGCCCAGCAGGTGACCTCAGTGCACTCATGCCTCGTTGCAGAGTGAGAACGCGGCCGTCGAAAGTCTGCTTTCATTGTCTGTCGCAGCGGCCAACGCCGAGCCGATATCGCTCAACCAGGATTTCGCCCCGTCTTCGTTCACTCCCGGCAGCTTCCACGGACCAAGTAGCCTGCCCCATGGCGGACACCTTGCGACCTCCAAGATACACAATGCTCTCAAGCACCGTCGGTTGTCCTCCACTGGCCAAGCAAAGCGCAGATTGAGCGATGCCCGGGAAGCAGCGAGCAGACCGTCGTACGTAGCTCCCTTGCCAACTCATGCTGTGCCAAAGTTCGAATAAACGCTTTGCGCTTTGCAACTCTTAGTGCACAGACTATTCAGACCGCAGCAGCTGCTTTGAACTCGCTCGCTACTTTGTCCTTGACCGGCTCGCCGCCGCCTCAAGCTATACCCCAGACCTCCACCTCATTTACTTCCGCCGTCGGCCACTTCACTGCGGCAGACGCGGTGGACGATGGCATGGTCAAGCAAGAGGAGGAAGAACATTCTGTCAACGGTTCCACCTCGCACAAAGGCGAAATTTCTGCTGCTGGTATTACCATAAAGAGCGCAAATGGTAAGAAGCGCGGGACTATATATAAGTGCGAGAGTTGCTCGAAGGTAAGGTTTCATTCGACAAACGTTTGCTGCATGTTTTTAATATTATTGTAGATCTATAGACACCCCTCATGCCTGGTCAAGCACCGCTGGGAGCATTCTCCGCACTGGCGAGAGGCGTCGAAGTTCATGCTTAGTAAACACCAACAGGTTCAGCTGCTTGAGGTAAGTTCATTTCCTTAGAAACTTCGCGATCATCCGTCTAATATGTATCCTAGGCAGCTGCTATTCTCACACACATGTCGCCCTCTTCGAACGGTGGTTCTTCCCTGCCAGAAGATCGTTCGCTCTGGCCGTCTTTCCTCTCGGGTGGACTCTTGCCTCCTCCCTCTTCGGGTAATGGTGTAGTCCAGCCCAACGGTATCACCCCGCAGAACCACCCCGACTTCGATACACATACGGCTTTCCACGTCTCCTGTTCCGTCCCCGTACAGTCAGCGCTCTCGATGTCTCGACCGACCTCGACGGGGCCACGGCTGCACGACTACTCCATTGCCGCCAGCAACGTCACACACGTCCGCCCAGGGGTCGTCACTGTCTCCACAGGCACGTCCCCCGCCCCGACGCCTGTGCTCGCCCCGAGCGCACCCCTACCGATGCCCGTCACGATGGACCGCTACCGCGACGTCCCGCGCGGCGTCTCCGTCTCGTCAGACCGCTGGGACTCGCCCATCTCATACAGCGCAGGGGCCGGCGGACACTCGTACGAGACGGGCGGGAGCTGGTCCCTGCCGCGCTCGTCCGTGCGCTCGCGCTCGGCGTCGACGCCGAAGAGCGACGGCTCGGGCAGTGGGGACATCGAGGTGGACATCGTCGGCGTCGGCGAGGACGCGTTCGACGGTGAGCGGCTCCCGCGGTACGGCGCGTTCGTCTCGCGCGGGCGCACGAGCGACGCGCGCGGCGCGTGGAAGGAGGAGGACGCGGCGGCTGGCGACCTCCGCGCGGAGAAGATCGAGGAGGAGTGGGACGGCGAGATGGAGATGGAGATGTGAATGCGAGCTGGCGACTCGAGGCGGGATTTCTCGGCCCCCACACTGTACCGCGCTATGCACCACGCCAACGGAACGGGTCTTGGACTACGACACACATGTCTTTCTTGGTCGACACCCATGTAACATGCTACGCTACCTACGTTTCTAGCTTCGCCTCCTCGCTCGCTCGCGCTCTCCTCTCTGTTCTTTTGTGTATAACATCTACCGCCCGCCTCGTCTATTCTTTTCCTAGTTCAGCATACCGGAACCGATCTCGTGTATTATATATAGCTATACGTGTCAGTCTGGGACACTCGGTGATATACGTCTACGTCATAACTTACATTTTAGACATGACTGCAGCTCTGAGAAGCGCAAATCGCAGAAGTTTGTGGCGGACGACGTAAGATTGGCGGACAAATTCTGAAGAACTGAAGAACCAAATTGTGCGATGCGAAATTGTTACTTTGTAAGTACATCGACCGAAAGTCAAGAACTCGGACGATTGCCAAGCTGTCTGCCTATCTAAATGTCCCATCTCAGATTTCCCAAATGCGACATGTGCGAGTGCGACTGGCACACCGGAAGTGTGAGAACTTTCTACATCAAAGTGAGTCCCACCTCCTGAGTCGGCTCAAGTTTTCTTTATATTTCAGATGCCTAGCGCATCCGTCGCTTCCCGCACGACTCTCAGCGTCTGGCTCGACCTCGGCCGGATATCGCATTGGAATGACGAGGGGAGCCTGCCACACATGGTCAGCAACGATATTCGACGATTAGGCAGACTGAACAAGACGCACCTGAACACCGAGTTCTCAAACACCACCTTCTGCTCAAGTGTCTTTCCATCCGGTCCGATGGGCTTGTGGATATCGAGCGTCGCGACAGCCGTCGCAATGACAATCCACAACGACTGTTCGATAAGGTGTGCACCAGGGCACCGCCGCCGTCCGAAGCCGAACACGTAGTGTCGTGGGTCGCGCCGCTTCACCGTTGCTTCGTCTGCAGGTGCGAGGAAGCGGGCGGGGTTGAAGGCATGTGGGTCGGGGTATACAGATTCATCGCGGAGCATGTTCCTACGAGTTGAGGAAGTTAGATAGGAAAGGGAGCCGAATACAAGAGAACGTACCAAATGTTGGCGAAGACGAGTGAACCCTTGGGTATGAACATGCCGTTGTACACGTCGTCCTCCATCAGGCGGTGTGGGAGGCCTACAGCAAAGCTAAGTCAAAGGGCGTAATAAGTAAGATACTGCTACTTACCCATAGGAACAGGCACGCTAACACGCAAAACCTCGTTCATGAGCGCCTCAAGATACGGCAATGATGGACGATCCTCGAAGTCGGGCAGGCGAGATGTACCAACAACACGGTCGACTTCCGCCTGTGCCTCTTTCAACACTTCGGGATGTTCCATCATTTGGTGCATGAAATGCAGCACGACTGTCACAGTCTACAAAAATACGAACGAACGTTACGTTAACATACGGTGCATGAGCTGATATAACTTGAGAACGTACCGTGTCGATACTGGCGCCGTACATCGAGTTGGCGGTCCAACGGAGGTCAAAATCGAGCTGAGGATCAATCGTTTTCGACTCCTTCGCGTCTGACGAGTTCTCAAGCACGGTTGTCACGAAGCAGGGTACCGCAGTGCCGTTGCGCTTTCGAAATAAACACTTTCAGCGTCATGAAACATACCCACCTTCGGAAATGACCTCACCATCCGTTGCCGAACGTGATCGTACGGGCGATCGACGAACTCCTCCATCTTCTTGCGCCACTCGATCGCCTTGCGCTTGAACCCAGCACCGGGGAGCCACAGAGGCAGATGTTTCACTAATCCAGACACACATCAGCCCACCTTCCTGCTATGGAAACAGGGACACCCACGGAAGGGAAAGATGTCTACCAACCAGATCCCACCGCCTGACGCGATGCGATTGGCGAGAATATCCACGCTTTCCTCCGCAAGCTTCACGAATTCGTCGTCGTTTGACGTGACGTGGTGGCCGTAAATCGACTGTAGCGTCAGTTGACCTGCATAGCGACGGATGTAGCCTGCAAAGTCCTGCGGGTCTGCGAGAAGGTGTTTCACGAGCGAAAGGCTCTCGATTGTCAAAAGCGGCCTGAAGGTCTTCACGGCACTAGCTCCGAGTGCGGAAGTGAGCAACCTGCGCTGACGGCGCGACATTTCGCCATAGCGCGTAAAGGCGACCTGTCCATCGCGTCAAAGCGTCAGGGAAGATGTTCATCTCCATAGTTATGGGCACACTGACCATGTTCTCGCATCCACATCTATATGTCAAATCAGATAACTGTAAAAAATGTTGATGCGCTGGGGAAGAAGACTCACAACTCGCCCGCCATAACGAGAGGTGGCTTATCGGAATAAATAGCTCCCTGCTTCTCCAACAGGTCCGACGCCGCTTCAAACGTGTTCAGGAACACGAGACCCTGCCCGAAGACATGGACGTAGACGACGTTTCCTGCGAACAGACAGTTAATTACCACGCCACGCCGAAGTTGTCCGTACTCACAATAATATCAGTATGGATGTTACAACAATGCTGTGGTATACACAGGCACTGTTTGAAACACTGTCAGGCCTGAGGCGCTAGTAGGCCTGGCGCGCGGCGCCTGGTAGCGCGCGTCGTGCCCTAATGTAAAAGTAAAGCGCACGGTCGCGGATTGAACTCGCGACCGGTTGACAAAATATATTCGCATTCATTGGGAGACACTTACCACTGAGCAATGCGAGTTGTTAGAGTACGAAGAATCATGTTATCTGAGCAAGAGGCACGCCTACTATACTCTCTATAACAGGCTTTAACTACCTAATGTCACGAAGATAGCCCCTGAATAGATTCTGAGGCCGACAATTAGGATTGATTAGTGAAGGTTCCCTGAGGGACGAAGATTGTTGCAACAATACCAGCACTCACGTTGTAACACTGAATGGCGCCGAGAGCCCTCTATGTTGCAAGAGCGACAGGGTTCACGCGGGCACCATGCCACGAATCCCCCTTCCATTAATTCCCCAGCGATCGTACGACTCGTCTGCACGAGGAAAAAATTGGCGACGATCGGCTTTGTCGGACGAGCCGCGCGTGACGTGATGTCTCGTGCCCTAATTGCGCGCGTCGCGACGCGTACAGCGCGTGCACGCGTATTGAGATCACTCGCGGCTGTCACTGGGTGCGCAACCTGCAGGATGGACGGTACAGCACTCTACTTACCGTGTTCCAAGACTCTTTTGCATGATACAGCCCCCCCACGAGTCCCGCGTGCACTGAACCGCCTGTACTCAACAGTGTTTGTTAGTGTAGTTAGAATAGACATGATTATTCTCACCTTTGGTCGCGTGTACTGACGGATTTCGCGCACCCTATAGTCATATCGGACCGTTTCGTCGACCGAGCTTCATCAACGTACGTTGCACGGCGCCAGGCGTCTCTCAGCGTGTTCCCGTTCGTCAACCAGTCCTCAGCCAACTGTACTTGCCAAGCTCACCTCTCTCATGGCCTTCTTCACCCGCCGTCCCATGTCTCGCTTCATTCGTTGCCCCATCAACTTGAGAAGCGTTTGCATCCCGAAGATCCTATACTATCCCATTGAGACTTATTCCCGCCAACCACTGAAGAGGGACCAGGGCTTGTTCGAGGTCAGGTACAGCAAATGGTACAGGATCGCTGCGAGGCTTGGTATCAGCGAGATCTACATCATGTGAGCCCTTTCCCCACGTACCTATCTCTTAATCTGCTTACGTCTTGGGCAGGGGTGGTTGCCACAAGTCCTTGTCTGATAGCCGCAACCACCTCACGCTGCGTTTGGGCGGCCGTTACGGGCCCGCCGTGCATCTGCACTGCACGCTGTAAGGGGTGGGGTTCACATCGGTACGTCCTGATACAGTCTTACGGTCGAACGTACCGCTGATTGGCACATTTTGCCCAGGATACGCGATCGCGCCGTTTTGATTGCTCCTGATATCTCGATATGCTCGTCCTTTGTTCTCGTTTGCCCGCGTTCGTCTATGTTACTCGTTAGTTATGCTTGTTATATGTTGCTCGTCCCGCTCGCTGTATGCATGTCGCGCTCGTTCGTAAAGCTTACACTATATCCATGTTTACTATACCACACGCGCTCCTCTTCACGTCGTCGAAATAAAATATCGGGAATATCATTTAAATTACCACTATGCCTATAGACTAAGAAGCCGACCGCGAGTCTGCGCGACTCGGCTCCGAAATATAAGGACATTCTATGTGATCCTGCGAGAGACCAAACGTTAACCATTGAGTACCACATAAGTCTATCCGGTCATCTCACCATATCTATATAGGTCTTGTACAATTCTTGGCATCTTTGTATCAGCCGTTCGTACCTCGCCGCCGCCCTAGGAGAGTATGAGTGGCTGCACGAAGAGAGGATGACATCCGATACTTACTTCCATGACGCGCCGGCGTGCCCGAGCCGTCCCTTCGCTTCGTGCTCATCCGCTTGACATTGCCACCATCTTTTGGAGTAAATGTAGAAACGTACGCTCCGTCGCATTTCCTCCTTTAAAAGACACACCTCTTCCTCCCATCGCTGTGTGCTGGCGCTGCACCGGAACCAATGGACACGAAATGCTGTGACTCTCGTCAGCACAAAACAGCAATGCTCGAAAGGCGCTGTGCTTACCTTCCTCGAAGAAACACTGTAATTTGGGGTCCGTCGTTGCTTCTATGAAGCTCCAGCGCTCCCAAAGCCATGAGACCTTTTTACGACTCTCCCCGAGGTTGCTGCGCGCCGCTTGGAGCTCTTCATCCGTGCCGTACATCTTGAACGGTTTGAGATCTTCTCTCGTCAGGGGACGGAATTCGATATCGTCCGTCGACGTCCCAAGCGCGATCAGCGCAGCTCTTGCTCGTCTGTAAGCATTTGCAGCTGAGTGCACCGCTTTCCACTTCCTCTTAACAGCAGCTTGCGCCCTCGTTTTTCGACCCTGGCCGCTGACCGCTTTTTTGACCTGCGAAACACCGAAAGACGTAATCAGCTGCGCTCGCACATTGTCGAGCTCTGTGCGCCCCTGATCCTTGCGCAATACTTCTTCGATTCCTCGCGCTATCCGCATGCCTTCATGCATCTGGATCGATGGGTTCTGACTTGAGGGAAGCTGGATCTGAATCGCATTGACTTCTGTCCACTCTTCGCTACGCTCTTGTGAACCCGTGCTGGGAGAACTGGCTTGTGATGTTGCGGGTCTCTTTTCCTTTTCCTTTTCCTTTACCGTTTCCTTTTCCTTTCGCTTTTTCTTTTCCTTTCGCTTTCGCTTCTTGCTCGTGTTGTCATCGTCGGGATCTGCAGTCCACTCCTCGGGCGGTTCCCAGTCCTGTACCGCGTCTTCGGGAGATTCTATAGACATGTTGATTGCAGCCTCCCTGCGCTGTGTAGCGTCGAGGACGCCGGCGGCTGCTTCGTATAAAGGCTGCAGGTACATAGTCTCGCGAGACCGCCACTGCTCGACTTGATGTTTGAACGTCTTGACCATCTCTTTCTCGTCCTTCTTCGAGGCCGTGCCGTGCTCGCCCAGCTCTACCAGTAAGCGTGCCCTAAAGTGCTGTGAGATGAGTCTTCAGCTTCAGAGGGAAGACTTACTGGGTCTCCTGAAGCTCTATACCTGCCTCGATGGCGGATAAGAGACCTGTCGTTGTCGTACCGGAGGTGGACGTAGTCTTCAGAAGGTCAGACAACATCTGAGACTTAGTTAAACCTGGAATGGTCTCAGTGCTGTATGAGCGCAACGGTCGAGTTTCCCTTACGAGCTTCCTCTTTGACTTCGTATGGACTCTGAGGCTCCTGCTCGAGGACAGCCTTGCTCTTCCCATGCCTCTGTTTCGCGGCTCTTGCTGTCCATTCCTTCTCCCACTTCTTCCATTCGTCCAACGTGGCTTCGCCCAACGGCCCTGTCTTCACCTCTTTCTCGATGATGGTTAGATGATCGTTCGCTTGTTCTTTCATCTTGAGAGCAGCCTTAAGCTTCCGCGTCAGCTGACCAGCTACAAGAACACTGTGAGTAACGACTACGGCTTGACATACGGACACCTACACAATGCATTCGCTTTTTGATAGTTCCGGTCGTCGTGAAAGTAATTGATAGTGTCGTGGCGATGGCCAGAGGCTTGTTCACGGGTGCGGAGGGCGATACCATTCTGGCCGGACCAAACACGCTCCTGAGCCTCACCGTCGGTCATGCCCACTCCGGGCAGGTAGCGGAACGAGTACCTGTATCGACAATCAGGCCCATGCGCCTCCATGTGAAACTTCCCAATCGCCATGAGGATTTCCATTGCCTCAGGGACCATCTTTAATATCGAGCGAAACTGGGGCATCAGCTTCGCCAGTTCTGCGGCCCGAACTTTGAGGTTAATCGCATGTTGGCATACGATATCGTACGCGCGAACCAAGCGGAGTAGCTCCATGTAGGGCTGTAGAGCCGAAAGAAGCGCGAGGTCTACGTTAATAAACCTGTTGAAGTAGTCGATGAGCACCCAATTCAGTTCAATGATTAGATGCTCACCGTTCTCCCTTTTGCAGATCCATCCCTCCGCCACCCAGAACGTTTTCATGCCTCGCACAGGAGATGCCTATGGTCCCTGACACCGCCCCCCAGTGTCTCATGTGGTTCATGGCTTCAAAATTGTTGCAGGTCGAATGCTAAAGCAGTACTAAGTATTCGCCCAGCTTGCGCAGATCGAAGCTTACCTCGATAACCAGCGGGCCTTGGTTGTCTAGTAACACTTTTGCATCTCTTTCGTCTACAAAGTACCCCGCTCCTGTGGTCAGTGGGAAGTCTTCGAGATCCCGTTTCTTATCCTTCTGGTTGGAGACGAAATTACCGTCGATGGTGTGGAACAACGCATCAAGATACCTATACGCAGTTAGCCATAACTTAGACCTACTTTCTCTTACTCACCGAAGAGCTTCGGGCCGATCCTTCCAAGTGGGCTCCATATTGATGTCGATCTGCGGGCACGCAGGACAAAGAGTGACCAGTGAGCGAGGCTTCATCTCAGCCTCGGGCTCGACACCGTGCCGTTTGCACAATACGAAGAATTCGTACTCTCGTATCGCGGTATTCATTTCACGATATCGATCCTATAGACCGTCAGGATTCGCATTGTATAGGAGTCGATGATGAGTATGTACCTCGCAGTCTCCAGGAAATGTGTCGTCAGTCCGACGCGCGAGGTAATTGAAATAGTCATAGGGATTCACGTGGGCGTGTACTGAGAGGAGATGAAACTGATGCATGAGTGACATTGAGAAGGCGGTCCGAGGTTGGGCCCAGGACGCAGGCCATAGGCCGGCTCGAATGAGTTGTACTACGTCAGATGTCGGGGGCTCTTCGAGGGAGCAACAACCGCAGAAGTATATATGTGCTGTGTAGATGCCGCGCTCATGCACGACAGTCATGGATCTAGCGTCGAGTATATACGGACATGGCACCCCACCGTGCCCTAGGTATATCGATGCCCCTAAGTCGTCCAGAGAGCATTCCACCCAGAAACGCTGTACGCCGTCGTACTTGGCCAATATGTGGAAGGGAAGTCTTTCATGTTTCTTGAGCGTACAAGTCTTGCACGCAACAGGAGGCTGCAGACAGTCGGTGCAGCGATAGACGCACTCTGTAGCCATGGAACAGGCTTCGCATTTCTTCTTCCTGGGGACCCTTTCATGTTCGAGGAACGCACTGAACGCTTCAGCCGAGACTCCCAGAAATTTATGGGATCGCTCCGACATTTTCTGCTTATACAGTGAGTCGTAAACTCATCCAGACCATGTAGATGACATACCACGGTGTTATTGACTTTAGGCTTCACCTTCTCTGTGACCACATCTTCTTGCACCGTCTCCAACACGCCCTCACGTACTGGAGGCGCCACATAGCTCTCTTGCTGAGGGTGCTGATCGACGGCCGGCTGAGCGCGATCCTTCGCTGCAGCCAACTTGGCGGTGATACCAGCGATGGGACGTTTCTTAGTTGCATGATGTTGCCGAGCCGCAAACCGATTAAATTTTACTGAGCTTCCATCGCTGGACCGAAGGGATGTTACAATAGGTGCGCCCTTCTTGGGCGAGAGAGATACCAAACCACCCGAGGTGGATTTGACCATACGAAGAGGTAGATTGACAGAGTGGTGGTGTATGACAAACGACAAAAACAGGCAGGGTAACTAGCTAGCGTATCGGGTCTAGACACATCGTCCGCAACAAGACTTGTCCTTCGCGAGACGCGGCAAGTCTTCGGTACTCGTACAACCACTTCCACAAGCTCATACCATGAAAAGGAATTCAATGTCCTCCGCCATCCCCTGACTCAGTTCTCCAGCGCGCGCACGAAACTAATGAGATCGCATATGTAGAGCACGACGACCTAGAGTGCAATCAGCCCGACTCATGTGATACGAAGCGACTAACTTACCATGCGAAGGGCTCGCCCTATCAATACACGGGGTCAAGATCTCGCCCTCGAGACGAGAAGGGCCCATATGAGGTTCATGAAGTCAGACAACTCCGTACTTCACGGAGAATCACACGGAGACATCAGTGCTACTAGTTACAGGTCATTACTACCGACGAGCTTACCATTGGGAGTACCCCATTCTCGCCGACATCGGATCGACTTGCGTGTGTGCGTCGTCCGATACAGCCCGCTCCGGGGCAATCCGTATTTGTGGGGTATAGAGGCGCACGACATCAAGTCAGGCCTTGACCAGCCGACTTCAAGTCGGTCTGGTCGACCCCAGCGCCGGCCCTGAATGTAGGGGCAGCGTGGGGGAGGCGAGAGACATCAAGTCCGTGCCTAAGGAGACAGAGCTCGGAGGGCAGGAATTTATACATCAAGTCGTTAGGCGCGCCACGCTTTCTCCACGCTCACATCAATGAAGAGCCTGATTGAGGTGAGCCGCTCACGGTCACTTGAGCAGTTTCCCGCAATCATCTCCCACGCCTTCTTCCTCAGAACGCTCATCTCCTCTCGCTCATTCCACAGCCTCAAGCTTAGATTTTCAAGTTTTCAAGTTTGAAGGCAAGCTCTCTTCTTTGCTTTCCCTGTCGCTGATACTACTCCAGACAGGTCAGTACCTCCATTTGGATCAATTTGATTGCGGGATGGCC
This sequence comes from Pleurotus ostreatoroseus, assembly GCA_005298045.1. Taxonomy (NCBI): domain Eukaryota; kingdom Fungi; phylum Basidiomycota; class Agaricomycetes; order Agaricales; family Pleurotaceae; genus Pleurotus; species Pleurotus ostreatoroseus. The sequence goes on from SWBT01000158.1 coordinate 445,813, forward strand.
TTGAAGGTGCCCGCAACCAAGCTGTTTCTCTGGACCAGGAATACCTTGAAGGTGCCTGGTACAGATCGGGACGAGCGGTGGAGAGCCTTGAAGGCACCCCGTCTCGTTAACCGTTTCTGCGGTTCCCACAAGTATGGCCTTGAAGGCTCTCAGTTGGGCTGAACGAGACAGCTTGGATTATACCTGCCGAAACGGCGAAGACAAGACTACGGCGAGCGAATGGGAGACAAGTCGGATAGCAGGAGGATCGACTCGGAGATGGACATCGCCTTCGCGTAGCTGTGGATCGTAGAATACATTATGACCCTCGCCTTGTTCCAGATGTCGTCTGTACCTTCAAGTCACGAAGAGCTCGATTTCCAGGAGGCCGCTCCCCCAGTGCAAACTCCTTACGATGTTCCGATGTCTCCTGGCTTTGAGTGGCCTGTGCTCAGACAGACCATGCCTTCAGAGGGCCAGGGTGAGCTGATCGATCATGCGATATGGGACATTGTCTTGGGCGAGGAGCAGCCTCTCATTGCCACTACGCCGCGTTCTGTCACTCCCACCGACGGGTATATGCCCTTGTCGCCACTTCTCGATCGACTTCCTCCAAATCCGTTTGGCAGTCCACCAGACTTACGGATGGAGCTCGATACTCCTTCTGTGAGCGACTCCGCCGAGGCTCGCGGCGCATCAGCGCCATCACGCGGTCAGATTGACCAATTAGAGCAGCCATCGGGCGCATCAGATGAGCACGTGCCTCCTTCGTCGCTCGGCCCTTCGCCCGGTCCGGATGCACCGAATCAGGTCGCGCCGGGTCCAGAGGTATCCAACCCGGACGTGTGTATGCTTGACGCGTCAGGCGTGGGTCAAGACGCGTCAAGCACCGGCGAAGACGCGTCAAGCACGGGTCAAGACGCGTCGGATGTAGGCAGCACGTCACAACAGCTCCCATCCCTTCATTGGCTGGGCAGAGTCAAGCGCGCTTTCCCCCCTCAAGGTTAGTTTTCGGCACCTTTGTTAGGACCTTAATATTGATCAAAGACCTTTTCGACAGCGGTCCCTCGCTGGCGAGACGCCCTTGTTGCGTATGAGCCCCCGCACCACGAATACATCATCACCTCACCCAACATGCGATGGATCCCAGAGGCACCTTACGGCGTGGTGAGGGTCGTCCGCCAGAAAGACGGCCACTTTGGCGCCAGCGACCCAATCCTATGGCCCCAGATGCTCGTGCCCAGCCCTTCGTACCGTTGGCTCTCTGCAGTACGCCGCACGCCTAAAGATCCTGGAGACCCTAGCCGTCCGATCTGGATCGCTCTCGGCGAGGAGGATGTCGAGCCAGTGCGGGACTCGTTCACTCGCTCGTTCGGCGTGGTTTCGGAAGCATTCCGTAGCAAGCTCAAGCCCCTCGTTGACAAGATGACCACTCGGGTGGGAGAGTTCACCAAACAATGCGGCAAGATTCAAGCACTCTCGACATTGGCTGCTTGTATGACGGATGCTTTCGACAGACTTGACTTCCCCTCAACGACGCGCGATCTCATCCGTCAAGTCGCAGCGGTTCAAAGGTACTGGCTGCTTGCAGATGCGTGGATCGAGTTCCACGTGTACCTTTTTCCTTCGTTTTCCTTCGATGAGCCCTCGGATCGAGAGAGGGCCGCAATCCGCGAGGATCTGATGGGCGCGTTCACAGAGCTCCCAGATGCCGCCCAGCTTCTCATGGGTGCTGGTATTCCGGTCTGGATGATCAGGCTTTCCGCCAGTTTTCGCGAAACGGACGTGGTGCTCGACTTAGTCCCGCCCGTCTCGCCTTCCTTTGTCAGCGACAGCGGGCCATTCGCGCCCACACCCATATACGCAGCCTGGGCCGGAGAGCTACACCTTCGAGCCATCGCCGCGAACGCGCATGTTTATGCCGATCTCAAAGTCACGCCTTATCCTTCACTTTTGTCCGCATCAAGTCAGCTTTCGGAGGCATCTCTCGAAGCGCCCCCGCGTCTGTCGGATGCATCTCACAAGACGTCCTCGAAGTCAATTCCTTCCGAGTCTTCCAAGCGCTATCATCCTTGTAAGTGTTATCCAATTATTTACTTGTCCCTTACTGACGACTCTTGGCAGATAAAAATACGCCTTCTGAGGCTTCCACGTCTCGATCGTCGATGCCTCGAGCTTCATCGATAAAGACTTCATCTGCGCCGAAGCATAAGATCGCGAAGCTCGCGCCTGGAGAACGAGACAAGTTCCAGGACTTTGAGCATCCGCGCTTACCTGCCACGTTGCCAGCGTGGCGCAGCGCGCTAGCGGGCGTCGATCAAACGAAGACAGCACCGGTCCGGACCTTGTCTTGGCTGTATTATGTGCCCGACCCCGCCGCCATAGCCTCTGCGAATGAAGATCGATTTGCACGCTACATGGGCAACTGGGTTCGCGCGCGTGCATCATGGCTCTATGTGCTCTCCCACTTCGTTTTACCTCCCATCAGCCAGACGGATCTACGTGCACTCAAGTCTCAGGAGTGGCGGGATTACATGAACGGAGTCATGGAAGACAACGCGCAGAAAAATACGCATGCGGCTGGGCGCACGCGGGCCGTGCATGAGCTACTGGCCAAGGCCTTCGGTTCTGATCACGCCATCGATCCAACCGTCGAGCTGACGTGGTATGGCTCGCCTTGGAGCCCCAATTCTTTGCAGCAAACCCGCGAGATTCTGTGGGAGATCAGCGAGATCGGTTTCCGTTTTGAGCTTCTTGCTCTCGACCGCCATCTTGTGTCGTCCGACGGTTCAGAACAGCCCGAGATGCTCGAAATTTCACGCCGCCAGCTGATTCAGACGATTTGTGCCGGACGGCCCGAGTTTCTCTCTCATCTCCCCACAGCAAACGAAGGACTCGCCAGCCCCAACATCTGTGGGCGCGCGCGGAGCCTCGAAGCTCTGCGAACGCTGGTGTCTCGATGGCCTTCTGTTCCAGTGCACATCGCGACCTCCAAGCCACTGACCGAAGTGGACGCGACCACTTTAGCCAAGATGGAGGTCTCCTTGTGCAGGTTCTACGCGCAAACGTTTTGGCAGGAGGCGGGTCGCGCCGCTACTATTCCTCGAATGTTCCCCATCGCTTAGTCCATGTGTATTCGGGTCTAGTACTTTGCGAGGACTATCGTACGTTGTAGATGTCTGCTGCTGTGCCTTTGCTTAATTTGTTCTTCCCTTTTCGCTGTCGTCATTAGTTTACTGTTTGCATGTAGCGTCTGATTAGCTAGCACGATCACGAAAATCGAATCTTCTTTAATTGTTGCGACCTTCCTGAAGGTATCGTTGCAACACACGCTCCCATTGTTGCAACACATCTCGCCAGCAAGTCTCTCCGCTTGTTACAACAACATCTGTCCCATCCCCCGCCTGTCCTCGCTGGTCCAACATGGGTGCAAGTACGCTCACTGATGAAGAACACGTTGAGCTCCTGAGGCTCTTGGACACGAATGAGATCAAAAAGATGTTAAAAGGGTTGCCCAAGAGACGGTTGAACTCGAAGGGTAAGTGGGTCGTTCCCAGAAGCGGAGTCCTCCATCGCGTAGCCGTGCATATGAAGGCACTCCTCGATACCACCCATCCGCCGACGCAAGTCCTCGAGACCGAGACGCGCAAGGCTGCCAACTTGAGGGTTCCCATTCTTCGAGGCGTACGTCCTCGACTCAGGAAGGCAGAAACCCTCGAAGAATTCGAAACAAGGTTGAAAAAACGTTTCCATGTACGTCCACAGTTAGTGTTTACTCGACTGTATCTAACGACCTCTTAGACCATCTATGCCTGGGTCCGCCGCTACAGTCCCAACTGCGCCACGCGCAAGACAGGGGTTCGCATCGACTCTCTCATTGTCCCTAAAGTACGGTGCAAGAAGTACTCGGCCTACGACATCTTCAAAGAGCAGCACAAGGACAAACCTAGCGGATTTATGACGTCCGAAGGGAAGTCGGACATTGGTGGATGGTCTCGCGAGGCCCATAAGCGTTTCAAGGCGCTTCCTGCGGAGGAGATCGCACGGTTGACCGCAATTGCAGAGGAGCGCACTGCCGCAGAGAAGCAGAAAGCTGAAGAAAACGGCGAGGACGTGGATCAAGCCCAGTGAGTGTCATTTGATACATATCCTTGGCTTCACCGCTCATGCGTACACAGATTGGCCGACCAGATCCCTGGTCACATCGAAGCTTGTTGGGAGATATACTCTGGCAAGGCCGGGTGGGAAGGCTTCACTATCTCAGGCGGGCTGAACGCGGAGGGCGAACCCAACTTTCACATTTGGTAAGTCGTCTTTGACTCTCATTGGACCCGCTCCTCACACGAGATCACAGTCAATCCGAGGGTACAAACGCTGCCGGTCAAACTCTGGGCATGTATCTGTTGGAGAAAGCGAAGTGGAACATGCAGAACTTGAACAACCTGGTGACTGCTTTCCTGCACGACGTGTTCAACCGTTGAGTCTACCATCTTCGTATCCTAATTGAGCTAACGTTTGTCTAAAGCGCTCCCCGGCGAAGACGAAGACAGTGAAGACGAACAAGACGAACAAGACAACGAAGACATAGAGTCCGAGGAAGAAGACTCGGCACACAACTTCGTCGGTACGTTCACAGACATAGCTTCTACATCAGCCACAGCTTAACTCAGCGCCACAGACGACTTGCCTGACGAGCAAGGTCTTACACTAACCCCAGTCAGTGAGGAGGCTGTCGCCACCGTCCTCATTAACCTGCATAACTCGGGTCACCTGGATCTTACTCCGCCGTTGGAAGGGAGAGCGGATGAGCATTCCGAGGTACGTACACTTCTCACTGTATCGGCGGCGCTGTACGTTAATCGCTGTGGTCAGAAGAATGTCGCAACGAGCAAGCAAGTGAACGAGACCACTGACGTCACTCTCGCAACGCAGACTGAATCTGAACTACCGACGGTGCGCATAGAACAGTCTCATAGCATGTCCAATCACTGACGCATATCGCTAAAGGATTCAGCAATGGACATCGAAGTCTCCACCGATGTGCGTCCCCCTGCGGACCTTGGCTCGCCGCTTGTGGATGCCGCTACACCAACGCGCAATGTACGTCCAGCGGAAATCTCCAGCCGCCACAACACTAACACTCGATTGTGACAGGCTCCCCAGCAGTCCCTCGTCCACGCGGGTGGGGCCGCGCTTCCGGCGGTGCCGACCACGGCGGACCTCGCCCCACAATGTCGTACGACAGAGGCGGGCGAGGTTCCGCAAAAAACTCAAGAAAAGATCCCGCATCCCGAAGTTCCTTCCGCGGCCGCGGCGCCTTCTGCTGCGGATGAATCTCGTACGATGGAGCTCGGCGAGGCTCTCCAAGGGGTCCAGGAAAAGACTCCGCCTTCCGCGACCCTCTCTGATCTGCAGCCTTGCGAATCCACCAAAAAGAATCCGCGTTCGAAGAAGCGCCCTGGACCGACCTCGACGCACACGCAGCGCAAGAAACCGCGCATAGTGCAGGAGACGACGTCGTCGAGCACCGTGGCTCCAGAACCACTCGCGGTTGTGGCTGGCAACGATGCTTCAAGCGGTGACTCCCCTGTCCGCGGTCGCCGTGTGCGCAAGCCCGCGGCCCGCGCGATGAACAATCCTGAGTAAGTCCTCCGTTTCTTGAGCAAACGGCCCAGGCTGACCGTACTCGGATGCAGGTTCGAACGCGTTGCTAAGGCTCACCCGAGAACCAAAAAGACTTGAAGAGTCGAGCCATTCTCGCGCGAGCAGTCTTGGCGCTAAATCCTTTTCTCTCTCTTATCAGATCTGTATCATCATCGTCAGCTTGCCTCGTGTTATGTTCGTCCATAGTTTCGAGCCTGGGGTCTTGTCAATGCGCTCTCGGTGATGTATCTACACGCGTTCTCGTCCCAGTTTTTTTGCGCCCGACTCCCGTGAGAACTAGGATATGTTTTCGGCGCTGGTCATAAATTAGGGTTAGGTGGACCAAAGGTCTACGTACGCCACGCCTCTATATTACCGGCCCTCTTGCTTGATTTTCGTCCTCAAGTCGGAGGTTGAATAACCCTGAACATCCATCTTATCCACCCGTAATCGACAAGTCGAATTAACTGTGGGTATTCAAGAGATTTCTCCTTCAGTGTACTAACGCGAATATTCAGATATGTCGCGCGTTCAGGTATCATCGCGTGGGTGCTGCTGCTGCTGCTGCAGCGATCAAACTTCTTCCGAAAGTTCGCCCAAAGGCATGCGCAAATGCAGTGGCACGCACCCTCCCGTTGGCAAAAAACCAGGGAAGCCGGGACTGCTGGTGTACTGGCTGTCGGTGAGTCGAGAACAGGCCGTGGCGCTGTCCAATACTGACATGAAGCCTGTGCAGGAAAAAGAGCAACAAGTGTGCGATTTTCTAGCTGGGCTTGATCCAGGCTCCAAGTTGTGAGGGTCGGGGCGTACATCTCTCGCACTATAAAACGTAGTCTGTCACTTCATGTATCATAGCTGAACGCTACTTCTCCCACGCTGCACATTGCACACTACCAACCATGCGCCCTTCTAATCACCTCATTGGACGTCCTGAGAACCCTGAGCGCCGCGGGACCCGCCTCCTCTCTGAGGCGGAACTGGAGGCACAGGACTATCAGCTCGTCACCTTCGATCAGCTCATGGAAAATGGTCCCATCCCTCGTTCTTGCTGGCCGCTCGTCCTGCACGTCGTTGGCAACTTCCCTTATCCGTACGATTCTGTCACCCAAAACTTGTGCAACGTCAGTGCCAAGTCCCGGAAGCCGAACATGCCCAAGGACTGTCCTAAATGCGGAGCCTATCTCATCATCACCGTCGGGAAGAAGCCGGGCAAGACAGCACTGTGGGTCATTTGGGTGAGCCTGCAGCCTATTATAACGATCCAGCACTGACATGATGTTCTAGTGCACGCACTACGACCCCAACGGCGGCACCTGCGAGTTCTTCTGCGTCCCCGACCAACTCCCTCCCCTCCGCTCAGAACTCTTCAAAATCTTCCAGAGCCGCCAGACTCACATGTGGAAAGTCGCTCGCGAAGCCATTTCATCCCATAACCCTTCCGGATCCCCCCTACCGACCACCGAGCAGCAGGGAACGCTTTGGATGCGCGTGAACGGACACGTCATTGGGGCCGACGGGTCTATTCACTTCCATGGAGTTACGCCGCACAAGGATTTGAGCTGGCCGGCCGACGACAAAGTAAGTCTCATCGCGTTGACCGACGGCTTTCATGTACTTATGCATGTGCTCAGACCATAGGCACTCCCACTCCCTCCCCGAAGAAGGGCAAGGTACGTGACTTGTATGGCTGAACTCCTACATACTGACATTCACTCAGGGTCGTCAAACATCAGCGCTGACCAAAGGCACTCCCACTGTCTCCTTTCAGAAGGGCAAGGTACGTAACTTGTATGGCTGAACTTCTAGATATTGACGTCCTTTTAGGGTCGTCTAACGGCGGTGGACCAGCTGCTTCATGACATCGTCAACGACCCGCCTGAGCTGCCCTCTAGCAGCCAGGCTACAGCCGGTTCTTCGAGAAGCCTTCCTTCCCCTTCCCCTTCTCCGGGCCCTCGCTACCCACTCACGCAACGAGACCCGTACCCTGGGACTGTTTTGGTACCGGGGACCCCTGAACCCAGCGACGACCATTCCATCATATCCTTGTCGTCGGACTCGTCGGACGATGAGGATACTCTGCCGCCACCGAAGAGGCTCAGGCTGTCCACAGGGGCCCATCGGCCACCTAGCCCACCGCCAGCGGCTGCGAAGTCGTCTACTGCACCTGTCAATGGTACCAGTAACGCACTGGTGTTGCGCGGATCGAACCGGAAGCCCGTAAGTGCATACCTTTGCGTAAACGGCCATTGCACTGACTGTGTTCATGTTCTAGCGGGTCCGCACGCCCTGCCAGAACTTCGTGGCCATGGGCGCGCCCTGCAGGCACGGATCGCCGTCGGTACCTGTAAGTACGGTGTTCTATGTGTACGACGTTATATTAATCATGTCTACGTTGTAGCAGGTCCACGCTGCTGAGGAGAGATTCGAAGAACTGAACTTCGACTTCTCCGCCTTGGACGACGCCTCCTTGGACTTCGACGCCTTAGAGGCGAGTCATCTCAGGCGTGCTATAGAGGAATCCCGGCGCGAGGCCCTCATTGCGTTCAACAACGCGGTCAATGCGATGACGGGCACATCCACCAGCGCATCCGCAGGCCCGTTGACCATCACCGTCGCACGCCCGTCGACCAGCGCATCCGCCGGCCTGTCGACCACCACATCCGCCGACCCGTCGACCACCACATCCGCCGACCCGTCGACCACCACATCCGCCGACCCGTCGACCACCACATCCGCCGACCCGTCGACCACCACATCCGCCGGCCCATCGACCACCACATCCGCCGGCCCGTCGGCCATCACCGTCGCACGCCCGTCGACCAGTGCATCCGCGGGCGCATCGACTGGTGCATCCGCGGGCGCATCGAGCAACACCAACGTCGGCTCTGCGAGCGGTGCACCCGCCGCCGAAGACAAAGAAAACACCACCGACGTGGACGCCGACGGAGAAGACGACTCCGACGACCACGCTGACGAAGAAGACGACTCCGACGACCCCGACGACTCCGACGACGACGAGATGCCAGGCCTTGTATGTTATTCGCCTATACTTGGGTTCCTTGTGCTGATTGTACTTGCTCTAGCACGAGTTGCCGGACCCCTTTTGGCTGCGTGTCGTGGTCTGGAGGCGCGAAGTAAGTTCCTCCTAGTAGTGACATCTGCCTTCTGACAGCTTCGACAGATCCCTGCAACCACATTCCAACCGATGTGGAAGCGGGAGTTCTCTGGCCACGAGCTCGAGATCGGTTCGCTTCTCTATGACGAATCGCTTCTCGTCTTCGACAAGAGTACGACCACCTGGGTCCCCTTCGATTGCGACATGATCTTCTTCTTCCGCGGTCGCGCCGACTCCGTCTTACTGCGCCTGAGCACCGTCAAAAGGATCTACAACTTCAACAGTGAGCTCATCCCGAGGTTCTGAGTGTGTCCGGTGCTTTTGTGGTAGTGAAAAAGATAGTACTCTCTTGTAGTACAAAAAATAGTACTCCCTCGTAGTACCTCGTCTGGCTGTCGTAACAATTACATCCCCACTCTGTTTTGTCGAGATCTTATCCAGAATGATTGCGTGCGCTTACTCTAAAGCTCGATTCCAGTATCTTGGCGAGACGCCAGAGTCTGGATTAAACCAGATCTCACCTTCTGTCTTTAAAAACCGAGGACACCTCACTTCACTTTTGCGCATCTTTTTCCGCTTCGCCCGCTCCCGCTATGCAACGCGACAACGACGACCTCCCATGGACGATGGAGCAGCTGACCCTCCACCCGGTAAGTGTCAATAATATAATGGGAATCGTACTAACCCCAAACTTGTAGGCACCATCGCCCAGCGCCCCCGTTGTCAACACGGGTTGGTCAAGCGGGGAATGGGGAACTGATGCGGCGGGGCAGCGTTTGTGGACTATTCCGGTAAGCTCCCTCACGATACATCGAGATTCCGACGACTACTCATACTTACAATTACAGCCGGAGCAGGAATGCGAGAACGAGGGGACGAGGGGATCGGGCGACTGGGGCGACAGCGGTTATTGGACAGGGCACAGTCCCTGGGGTGTCCCGGGGTGGGTTGCGGAAGTGGATCGCGGAGTGGAAGGTCGGAAAACCCACTACCCGTACCCTACAACGACTCTTGCGCCGAAAGTGAGACTTCTCATTTTCTCGAAGGTACGTGCGTCGTCGCGCTCCGCATACTCATATTAATCTAGTACCTCTAGCACTGGCAGGACCGCCCGACCCCTGTCATCGTTCCTTTGTCCGAGAGGTGGCTGGAGTTGGTGCGCATGCCGAAGGTCCTCAAACACTTCGACGTCAACAAGCACGCGCCACTCGAGATCTGGACTCCAGTCCGAAGCGAATGGCGTGTGCTGGACCCACGCTACAAGATCTACGTCTTCGCGGGCGAAACGTCCATCCTGATGCGTACGGGGGGTACCAGCATCAGGAACGTCTCTGAGGAGATCCGCGCGTGCACCGAGAGTGGCGTCGAAGCTCTCGCCGATCCGACGGCGAAGGACTTTACTTTGTTGTATAAACCTAGAGTGTAGCCTCGTGTGCTTCGATGTTTCATTGCTGTCGTGCCTTTTAGCTGTGTCCGAAACACTGTCGCTGCTGAGCAACAGTGACGGTATGATGTTGCAATGTGCGGCGCACAGGACCGTCAGTTGATGGCAAGTGTCGTGTAAGTAGTACGACCGCTGGAAGAACGAATCGATACAATATGTCTACTGGCAATGCTACCTCAAGACAGCAAATTCAATTGAAGTACGTCCGTTCACACTGAAATACTCAAGACTTTACTGACATCACGGAGACGGGACTGCTCTTCGAACGACCTAATGTTGGCATTGTCTACGCAAGAACCTCATCAACCCCCCATGCACCTACTCGCAAAGACGAGGCGATCGTGCTTGACGAGGCTCTCGATGGGGGACGGAATACGCGTCTAAGCCTAGCCTCACCCTGGCTTTCTAAGACTGAAGCCATAGAGGTATGCGCTGACGAGGAGCATGGTGTCCTCCCGTGGTCCCCACCGTCCTGATCAGTACAGTGTCGGACAAATACTACCGATGTGCCCGCGGGGGAAACCAAGTAGTCGCCTCTCCGGACAATGTGTATCGCGTTCGGAATGGGCCTGTTGGCGCTGTCCTTGCCCTTCTTGCCCTCTTCGAGGAAGGACTTGCTGTCCAAGCCCAAACGCGGATATGTTGCCTCGCTTCCCAGCCGCCGAAGCCGTGGAGGTACGCGCCGACGAGGAGCATGGTGTCTTCCTGCTGTCCCCACCGCCCTGATCATATCAGTGTCGAACATGTCTTGTCGATGTGCTCGCGAGTTTCCTCTCCGGACAAGGTGTATCGCGTTCGGGATGGGCCTGTTGGCGCTGTCCTCGCCCTTCTTGCCCTCTTCGAGGAAGGACTTGCCGTCCAAGCCTAAATGCGGATATATGGCCTCGCTTCCCAGCCGCCGAAGCCGTAGAGGTACGCGCCGACGAGGAGCATGGTGTCTTCCTGCAGTCCCCACCGCCCGGACCATTTCAGTGTCGGACTGATGTTGTCGATCGGGATCTGCCAGTCGTAAGCACCATCATCGAGGTCGTTCAGTTATCTGGATTCTGAACAATGCCTGAAGATCTAGGTGTTCGACGTTGATTCAGTTGCTACACGAGACAAGGACTACCTTAATCTTTTACTTGTTCGGAAGAGTCTCGCCGATAACGACACGCGCATACTTCTCCGCATTCTCATCTATTACATGCGCGTAAAGCGTGATGATGTCCTTTATAGTGTCGATGATCATTCCCCGGTCCTTTTCGACTAGCTTGGCTTCTTGGCTCCATTGACAATATACTTCCTGCAGGCATGGTGGCTCGACTGCGACAACACGTCAAAGGAATTTCTATATCAAACATAGCGTGATATCGCGGAAAGCATCATTAAAGCGAAGCATTTATGTAGACAACTGGACAGCGGAGTAGATCGGCATGTAGAAAGCGCGTAACTTCAAGAAGAACGGGGATATAGTGAGCTTCAAGCTAGTCGAGTAGTGCGAGTGAAACAATGAGATGCGAGTCCAGACAGTGAAGAACTCGGATACCAAAGAAGTCTAGCTCTTTTCAGACGTATGTTCAAGTATTCCTGGACTCATTGGATCGCTCACCTTCATAGGTTAATGTGCAGGTGCGCAGCAGGCCCGTACCGGCTTCCAAAACGAAGTGTCAGATGCTGACGTTGGTCAGAACGCGATATATAGCGTCCGCCTCGATGGCATCCCCCCCTGTGATCACATCTAGTGGAGGACAACGATATACACTTCAAATGTACGTACATTATGTATATGACCGGGATTCCTAACTTAATTGCTTTCCTATAGTACTCACTGACTCTGACCCGAAACTTAGCTCTCAACAGTTTCATAGGCTGTCGACTGTACGTCTTGCTTGGATAGAAGCGGATCTTTGGGCGAGGGTTCCACGAGACGTTGCCCCTAGAATCGATGAAGAACGGCATATGGCTGTAGTCTATGTAAATGGCGTCGAGCACCAGCGATATTGAAAGCGGGCCGCAACACGCCCGAAGGCGCCGTGCGCGTCAACGTTACATTTGGTGGTGAGCGCGACTGACAGACGGTCTTGTAACAAAAGATTACACACTCAACACGCGGATTGTTAGGTATACGACGCTAGATGGCAGGCATTGAAGCCTTCGTCTCGACACAGCGGTAAGCGATGTACCTGGAGTGCGCCCACTAAGATATTATTGCAACTAAAACACACATCTGCAGGTATGAATGTTAGCTCTAAACGTGAGCTTGAGCAAAGCAGGCTGTAGCGGTTGCGTGTGAGATACAGGAGTCGCGTCGCGTCGCGCGTAATTAGGACACGGGGCACTACGTCACGCGTGCTTCGCCGAAGAAAGCCGATCGCCGAGATTTCTTTCACTCAGAAAATATCGTACGATATCTCGCGGCGAACGCGAGGGGGGCATTGAAAGCACTATACCCCACCCAACCCTGTGGCTTTTGCAACACAGACGACTCTGCGCGCCATCGATTGTTGTGACAGGCTAAGCGCCATTGTTGCAACAATGCTGCCTCTTTCAATACGACTGCCAGATCACTGTGAGCGAGGTCAAGTATCGATAGCTCTCTGTGTGTTACTGTAGAGTACAATTTATTTACCACTAAGTCAACGCTTTGTTGTGACAATGTCGCGTGGGGCGGCGTCCCGCATTTACTGTACAGCAATGTTACGACAATGTCGCGCAGGCGGCGACACGCGACTTGTCTAAGTCTGTGGTTCGGAAGGGCGTGGAATCGGTATATAGGGTGTACACTTGATGCAAACAACAAGCCTGTGTAGTCGAATTGGTTAACGCGTTTGTCTCTGCCCCCAGCTCGTAAGTTCGATCCTTACCTTGGGCATTTTTTAAATGCGTACCTCGATCCAGCGCTTCTGTTGCCTCGCGCGCGCGCGTGCTCAGCGCTTACCTTTGTCTCGCACGGCGGACAGTGTTGCAAACACTGCCTGTGCTCACAGCGGCGTTGTTGCAACGCCTGTACTGAGGCAGCTCGTACTCACCGTATGGTCTAGCCCATTCTGTCATGCGTAGCCAAAGCTCTTTAGGCGTCAAGTTGAATATGTTACCGATGACAGGCAGCGGTTTGGGCCCTGGGGGCACGGGTAAAGTTGCGTTCGCCTTGCGCGAACGCGACCAAAGGTAGAGGGCCACCAGGGCGACGAGTCCGTATACGAGAACACCCATATCTAGAACGAGAAAGCGAAAGCAAAGACGAAAGCTAGCTAACGAAAACGTTCTTGCGCGAGGGGTGCGAGAAGACTGTCCGAAGCAGCACAACCGGGTCTTTTAAGCTGAAGAGTCGAAGGTCTAAAGCGGCTGACAGCCCCGATAACGCGGAATGGAATGGGAAACTGAAAGATGGAAATGGAAGGACAAACGAGCGACAGTGGGGTCAAGCTAGGCCTGACCTGGTGATGTATTAAGAGTGATACGAGCAGTATCAAACTCTCAGTTCCAGTCTCGCACACGCACAGCGGGCCGTCGGGGATTGAGGACAGCCAGGACTAGAGTCAGTGTGTGGGGCAGGGGTGGGAAGCGTAGGGTGCGGGCGGTCATAGCTAGTGGGCACAGATATATATACCATCTGAGTGTCGGTTAGCGGAAGCCATTTTCGGCGACATGCTTGCCCAAAACACTTACGTTTGATCTTCCAAATTCGCGCCCCTTGATGCGTTTGGGTCGCAATGCCGACTTGCTTCACTCACACATATCGCTGCTATCACTCTGTGCGCGTATTCGCATGCAAGACGTCCTTCATTCGCAAGCGTTGTCTTGCAAAGTTCAGCAGACCGTGAAGATCACCGCCACTGTACCCCATCGAGTGCGGTTTTGCATGGAAACGACCGTGTCGGGCAGGTTGATGGGGAAAGACAGCGAAGCGAAGCGAGAAGGCTGGTCAGACGCGAAATGAAGCGACACGAGGCACCACATCTTCCGCTTTGAGCTCTCCGCCGGACCTGGTTGTGTGAGCTTGAGACCGCGTACGGAGCGCACATTGAAGCTTTGGATTCTATCCTTGTGATCTGCGCTGCCGTGTATTGAAGGAGGTGAGCTGGCACTATAATGTCCGGGTCCGAGCGTGTGAGGCCGTGCGCCCAGCCATGTGGCGGGCGGAGCGCTCGTCCAATGTGCCACGAAAGATTGGCGGTGTGGCGGACATGGCTGGAAAGAGAAAGGACTTATCGCTTCGACTAAGGCTGAAATGAAATAATCGGTACGTTCGACGTCGACTTCTTCGCGGCGATCATGAGCAGTCTAGCGGATCTTGAGGCAGGAACAAGGATACTACGCGTCGTCGCCAATTATAAAGGGGACATTACGCTTTCTGATAGAGGTCTTTAGACCGCTTGAAGCGTTCGACTATGCACATCGAAGTCGGGGGCAAGAACGGAAAAGGCTCGGCGACGAGGGGCAGAGAATATATATCGACTCGGGCACACGGTGGGGTGGGAAAGTGGCGCGGAGCGCATCAGGGCGCGTCAGGGCGCGTCAGAACGCGTCACTATCAAATGCGGGGTAGACACCGACTGAGTGTGTGCGAGTTGCATCATGAAGGACTGCGGTAGCTAGATTAACCAATGAGTAGTATCCGAGTGCGAAGGACAGATGTTCAAGTCCAAAGGATAGATATCCAAGTCCGAGTGAGATGTTCAAGGCCGGGAGATGCGAAATGTGGATCACGACATGACGCCGTCCGCTAGACTATAGATGTGAAAGTCCGTTTGTCCGTACTGCCATCGTTGTGACTGTAATTATCGGTGCGCACTATGAAGCTATATCCCAGTAAGCAATTTTATCCGTCAGTGTTGCGTTGGGCATACCTTTCACCACGCTTTGTGGCTGGTAATCGTGCAGGGGGCACTGTGGTGATATCAAAGTGTGCCTCGGAGGCTTCCTGTTTGTCGGAGGACGCGGGGCAGCATGCGAACTTGATGCTTTGGCTTATGTTAAGTGAACTTGAGAACAAGCATCAGAAAATCTACCTGAACCTCGTGCTTCTTACTCACGGGACGGTAGTGGAATTGACATGCTGGGCTAGTTGCCTATGCATCATGGTGGTACAAAGAACCCTATGCCAACGAAGTTGAGCGTTGGACTATCGAAAAAAGATTGTTTGACTAACATTATGATACCTATAACCTCCGCGGTTGATAGTTAAACGACGATAATAACAAGTTTTCTTATTGCTTACAAGTTGGTGTTTGAGTTACCTTTTCTTATAAGTTAGAATCTAATAAACGACATCGATACAGCGAGACATACCATATTCAAGGGAGCTATACGGCAAGTATCAGTATGCGAAAACTTGCATTAGCGGAAACAACGAACGATTGAGGTTCAAACCTAAGAGCACCTATGGACGATATTAACCTAGAAATAAACACGCCTGACAATCCACTTACAACAGAAGGTATGTAGCAAATAGTGGCAACTATGCACCAGATCACGCCCTGTGAGTACAGTGAGTAACAATATATTTAGATCAGGGATAAGAAGACGACTAGCCTGATTGAACACAAGCCTCCCAAGACAGCCTGCGCCTTTGAACGTCCATAGCCCAACGATCATTGTCATGATGAGTGCAAGGTCTACCGCAAAGCTGACCCAAACGTTCGGCCTCGTAATAAGATCATTGACATAAGTCCCACATGATTGCCGTTGGTGGTCCCAGTAAACTTGAGGGTTCTAAGAATACGGAAGGTAAGTGTTAGCGGAGCACATGATAGAGCAGTAACCCACAACTGTGGCACCTGTAAGAGACTTGAGCCGTGTCTATGCATCAAATTCCTTGTCACATACTGTGTACGAGAAAAGCGATGTTGGTCGTCCATAGCATGAGAACAATCAGGGTAGCGATCCTATGCTGTTGCCAGATAGCAACACTTGCTATCACTGTCAGAACCGTCGATCCGAATTCCTAAGTGGCATCTACTCACGTTCGAAGAGCAATGAGGGCAGACGACAAAGCTAGGGCAAGATTCGCGAATATCTATGGTACGTTTGGTGAGCAGATCAAATGGCCGTGATTGGAACACTAACCACGCAGACACGAGTTGAGGCCTGTCAATGACAATGACAATTATTCTATCGAAAATATCATATACGTGCAGGGATACTCACATCGCAATTCTCTTCACCGACCATATTGAAGACGACGAGGCTAACCACAACGACAGCAAATGCAGACACCCGGCAGCTTAGATAAACCTATGGGTTGGTCAATACATGAAACCTCACTAGCAGGGCAAAGTAGACTTACAAACATGGGCCATCTCCATGCGTCTCTGTGCTTCAAAAGCCTATATTCGTATGGAAGACCCAGAAACCAATCCCATCTATAACGCAAAGTTCTTGAGAATGATAAGGTAGATATGTATCTATTGGGCACGTACAAGTAGATACCGATGATGAGATGGGCAACCTTGGTTTCAGCAACTGTCAAGCAAATTCAAGTTAATGAATAACTTTGAGTAGAGCAAGGGGGAACGTACGGGAGTCAAGAGCTACCGTTGTGGTACTCTGCCAATTCACCATAATCTGCGTCGTTAGGCTCACACAAGCTGCTGAAGTCGCCCATTGCAGATCATGTACCCTATATAAGAGGGTAAAGCGACTGTGACGAGGGCTGGCGGGCTGTGTATGGAAGGCACGATGCTGACAACAGTTACCGCGGCAGATAGTCGGTGATCCGACTTCCAAACAGGCTTACTAACTTCACGGAGTGGCCCAGCTTCCGTCGCCGCGACCTCAAGTTTGCCTTGCATGTTCTATGCGGATCTGCCCTTCATGAACGTACGAGCACTGCAACTGTTCAGCGTATACCAGGGGTAGAGGACCGACGAGCTTGCTTACCGACGTGAAACAAGCTGGATACAGGCGTTGAGCAGCGCCGGACTTCCCACAGGGACCGGACATAGCCAGGTCACCGTCAGATACGGGCCCAGCACCGGAGGGGCGTGTACAAGTCGCTTTACCAAGTGCTACATTGAGTAGACTGGGAAGTAAGTAGTATTCAAAGCTAAAGAACAACTTCCCAAGTCTGAATGAGATGTACCAGGTCGGGGTTTGCATAACAGTGCGAGACAAAGCATGGGCGCGTGTGCTAGCAAATATCCGTCGCTGACGTACAGCACGCTCTGTCGGGTACGGGGATACAAAGTCAGACCAACCCAGCGTAGGGAGTCGATGAGCTCGCTCACCGACGTGAAACACCTCCGAAGTGGGCGTCGAGCAGAGCTCTTCTCACAGCTGATCCGGGAATAGCTCGATGGTCCATCAGGCCGACTTGTCATTTGTGAAGAAAGCATACAGTGTGAGGCTCTGTATAGATCCTAGACATATCGGATCCATCAAGTGCGCAGACAAGACCTAGTATGAATAGCTTGATGGGTCAACAACCCACGTATCGCAGGCTGCATGTGTATAAGGATGCTGCTTAGTACCTTGGTCGTATACTGGGAATCATGACGCGAGGCAAGTCCGCAAAGCACCTATAATACGAACTCAGAGCATTTAGGAGGCCTCACATAAAGATGCGCTGGTGGGTGTACGGTCGTTGGCCGAACCGAGTCGAGGTTCTGAACGCGTACGATCAGACGCGGCAAAGTCCGAGTCGCGTGGCCACCGCGTGGCAATCGCGTGGCCGCCACAAAGATGATCAGTATGTTGTGATCGCCACTTTGGTCGTTAGTTTTTAAGTCCTTTGATCAGCGGACAAAGTGGAATCTCAACCGTGTCTACAACTACCCATCAGCTCATGCTACTTGTCTTGTAGCGTGTGATTACTGAGCACTGTGGTTGGATACATATCTGTGGAGATGAGTATTTTCATGTTCGACTTTCCCATCTATCCCTTTACAGCATCCTGGGACCAAGCGTCTGTGGTCGAGTCACCTATGTTGGCGTGCCGAAGACTTACGCGTACAAGACATAACCCTCAGCTGCTATCACCGACAACATGAATGTGGGATCGGCCAATCATGGTAAGTGCGGTGGAAAGGATAAAAGAGGTCTGCAGTCGTGGTCCTTAACTAACCTCTCAAGTTCTCTAGTCTTTCTACACGAAAAACAACTAGCGATCTAAGATGTCTATTCCAGCAACTATCCCGATCCTTGTAGTACGCTACTCTTAATTTATCGCATATGCATAACGCTGATCATCCCCTCTTGCGCTCGCAGGTCGGAGCAGGGCCAACAGGTCTTACTCTTGCGCTTACACTCGCCCAAAATGGTGTACCAGTGCGAATCGTTGAGAAGGACTCCCAATTCCATGTCGGTCAACGCGGGCCAGGCATACAGCCGCGCACGCTTGAGATATATCACTTCCTGGGTGCTCTCAATGACCTCGTGAAGGGTGGTAGCCCCCTTGTCAAGCGATGCGTCTACGAGATGCCTGAAGGTAGGAAACCAGCGAAAATATTTGAGATGGTGCCCTGGGAGCAACCGACGCCTTCCGTTCCATATGTAAATGCTACCTTGTATCCTCGCCGAGCCGTACTCAATCTTCTTCATTCAATAGAGGAACCCCATAATGATTGGGCAAGCACGTAATGAAGCGATCCTGCGCGCACATCTCGTGAAATATGGTGTCCAGGTTGAGCTCGGTTCTGAACTCGTCGAATTTGAGCAGAGTGCCACTAGCGTCACAGCGCATATTCTCAAGCGAAATGGCGCATCGGATATCACTGAGATCATTTCTGCGCCTTATTTAGTCGGTGCAGATAGCGCTAGGAGTGAGTACTAATGAATAACCATTTCGCCGTTGTGATTTCTCATAGCTCATGAGACCTCAGGTATCGTCAGGAAGCAACTTGGCTTAACGTTCCTCGGAGAAACACGCGAAGCAGACAAGCTCATGATCATTGACGTGGAATTGCAGGGTCTTGGGAATGAGGTGGGAAGCAGCGTCTTCGGCTCACTGTCCATGCTGACTTGACGCCTACGTTCATTTGCAGTATTGGCATTCGTGGGGTGACAATCATACATGCGGGTACGCTTGACGGCGCTTTGCGTACTAATTCTTTATGGCTCACCTTATGTCTGCAGCATACACATACGCCCCACAGAGGACAAGGGCGTGTTCTCTATCATGATATTCGGTCGTGACGTCGACTTCCCACTGCTACTCGCGGACCATCAAGCGTTATTCAACCTCGTAAAAACTTTCACTAACAGACATGAGCTCGAGTTCGGAGTGGTGAAGTGGATCACCGAATGGAGGTCAGTCTAAGGCGCCTGTGTGATTCGACACCTAATGTGGAGCCATTGTTCAGACCTAACATCCGTATGGCCGATACATTTGGCGAAGGACGTGTCTTCGTTGCGGGAGGTAAGAGTATGAACTCCCGGTGGCGATGCCAACTATCTAGTCCAAGGAAGATGCTGCACATGTTCACCCGCCGACTGGTGCGCAAGGGTTGAACTCTGGGGTCCAAGATGCGGTAAGGTCTACGATCAATATTGCATTTCATCTCACCAAATGGCCCTTTCACAGTTCAATCTAGCGTGGAAGCTCTCTCTCGTATACAAAGGGCTTGCCTCTCCATCAATACTGGACACCTACACTACGGAGCGTGCACCTATCATCGCCGAGATGCTTGGACGTACAACCGCCATACTCAATCAAACCATCCGGAAAGAGTCAGACCCCGCCGTACACGGAATGCGCCCCAAGATCCTGCACCAGCTCGGCGTCAATTGCCGCTGGAGTCCAATTGTTGTCGATGAACAGCCTGCTGCACAGGCTGCGAAGACTGCAGGAGCATACCTTGCTGAAGACCCGACTGTATTGTATGCAGGAGACCGCGCCCCGGAGGCCCCTGGTCTCATAATTGTCAATGTCCCGGAAGGCAATACTTCACTATTCGACATCTTTGGCCCCGCACACCACACCCCTCTTGTGTTTGCTACGGACACAAACGTTGCCGAGCACATTCTTCATGAGCTCCACCGCTATCCGGAGGGTAGTATGAAGAAGATCGTTATTTTACCTAGAGGCGCTGCACATACCTCCGTATCCGGCGCAGACCTCACGCTAATCGATAAAGAAGGACACGCATACGAGGCATATCCACCCGCAGGCGAAGGGTACCATGCCATCGTTGTACGTCCAGATGGTGTGATCGGGGCTGTGGTGAGAAGTGCAGCTGGCGTAAAGCGATACTTTGATGGCATATTTGGACATAGTCAATGATCCAGCGGCCTATGCTCTTATGATCCTGATTATGGTCCCGCATTAGGTATGCTTGTAGCATGTGCACTGTATCCGAAACTGCAATCCGTAAAGACGTAACAGTCGCAATGTCTTGCACTGCAGAGGATGGTCGTTGGTAAAATTGAGTGCATGTTAGGCGGAAATCGAATCTCAGCCTCTCGCGCGAGTAATTTAATTCTCCGTCCCACCGCGCCGGGTTGGAAACTAGTACGTCGAAACTTTACCGTCATGATGCTTTAGTATTAACCCAGAACCATGCAGCAATGCTAGCACTGAATCGGCCCGCACCTCGCATTTTCGAAAGGCAAAGCAGTATAATGCCATTTGTCGTATAACTCAAACTTGTTAGTACCAACATGCTAACGTTCATCATGATAGCTCCTCGCGAATCATCACATTTCAGGCCAGTATTGTTCACCAGTGCCTCTCAGAGATCTCCACCGAGTCTTCATCGGCAACGTCCTCCTTGAACCATCGTTCTTCATGAGCGATGGCAACGTCGTTTCCACTCATCTGACGCTTGCGCATCAAACCACTGTCCTCGTATGTCCAGTCCTGCAAAGGTTATGAGACAATCAGCTCATCAAAAGTTACAACAAGAGACTTACCTCGAGTCCATAGGTACGGTACCACTGTTTTGTTCCATCAGACTTTGTCTCGTACCATTCGTACCAGAACTGTATAATTGTGCTCAGCAACGCAGCTCTATGTATCTGATGAACAGAGGGACAACATACCTGCACAGCAATTTTGTTCTCGGTCCATGCGAAGAGCTCCTTACGAAGCCTATATCCGTTTTCCTTCTCCCATTTTCTAGTCAAGAATTGTATAACCTCTTCGCGACCGCGCATGAACTCGTGACGGTTGCGCCAGATAGTGTCAGACTGAGTAGGATGTGATACGCCAGGTTGTTAACGTCCTTTCCTAGATGAAAGCATGTCGAAATATAAACACACCGTATACGCGAGGCAAACCTTCTGAGGATCCCGCGTGTTCCACAGGCGTTGTGCCACCTTAACCTTCTCGCGCGCACTTTCAGCGGTGAACGGAGGCTTGATAGCAGACATCGTGTCGTTCAGTTAATGTGCAAAGTGCCGTAAGCCAGAAGCTTAACGATGCAAGTCGTGGTAGGCCGAGAAAAGGCGGGCTTTGTACGCGCGACTTCGCAAAGCTTCCGCCCATTCTTATACCGTATCCACAGGAGCTTGTTCGGGCTTCTATACCAAGATAGGAGGTTCCCAAAGCCACTCTGAGACATGCTGGCTTCTCGTTGACCGCTCACCGGCGCGCATACCTCACAGCGCGCAGGCTTTGTACAGGTGAGCGTGTGCAAATAGGCTGCGGCACGCCCACGGCGCGCAATATGTTTGCTCGGGTATCTTGGTCAGGCTCGGTCAATAAACTAATCACGAGCGACTTTGGTAATAAAGCGGCTTTATAGTTGACCAAGATGCTGTTTCGGTGTGTATGCATACGATAGCAACGAAACCGAAAGACAGGTGCAGAGAGGAGGAGGACAAGTTGAGGCTAAGCTGAGACAGTGGAACAATCTGTGGGCAAAGCAAGGGCAAAGTCTCTCGCAACTGCGGCCCGAGAGATCGCGTGGCTGCCACGTGGAAAGCGCTTATGCTGCTGCGTGGCGCCCCGGGACAGGCCCGACGATACTCTTTTGGGCCATGATCCCGACCCGCGCCACATCGCGCGCTGCCTTCCTTTGAGCATGTCCTCGAGCTCGCAATTTCCATTGTAATTCCACTGCGCATTTCAAGTCAACCTGGAACTTGAAAATCGAACGAAGATATCAAGCAAGCGTGCCTGACAGTACGGTGCAACACTATATTGACTCGGGACTAAGTACGTCATCGGCTTCCCAACTGTATATCAGACATATATTCCATGCTCCAACACAGAATCAATGTTCTCGTGCAATCACAGTTACCCGGAAACTGTTTGCGAAGTTAGCTCTCATGTGGACAACAGCGCGTCTCTGCCCATTGGCTCAGATCCGGTGGACAACCTTGTCTACTGTTCAGACTATGTATAGCACTGTGCACGCAAGCAGCCCGGAGCGTACGGCGCGTACTTATGCTCGATTTGTTGTGAAAGGAGTTGCTTGCCCCTGGTGGCGCTGTATGGCTCGCTTACGAACACATGCTGGTAGAAACTTGAGGTGTGTGTTTTTTGGCAGGAGAAGGCCCTTGGCTCAGTCTGTTGGTATGATTGGAGTGCGTACATCGTAGGTGCCGTTATTGAACATATTTTAATACCTAGCGATGCCACAGACGGGTTCAAGAAAGGAGCGTAGGAGCGTAGATTCGTACGACGCTTGACGTCCGCGCAATCGACTAGCTCGTGGCAACGAGACTACGGCAAACCTTGGTGAAGGAGGCTGAATTCTCGCGTATAGAACAGTTACTAAGCTCCCTACCTTTCTTCCAGCCCTACTCTTCCAATGACATCGGGTGCAAACCGATATTCCACGATGATATTCCGGTCGTATTCCGCGCCGCTACGATTGACTTCGTATTGAGATGCCGCCGCCTATGACTCATGTAATGTGCAGTGGCGAAGAACGCGCTCTGTAATCTTGTATAATCAAACGTTGGGATGACACTGGCAATGGGCGGGAGAGGATGAGCTAAGGTGCGCCAGGTTGCTTCGATCAAAGGGATTGACTCACGATTTGTTCCGTTACTCTCCATTGTGTAGGTCCTTACCAAGGCACGCTCGATGGAAAACTCAACATGCATGATCAATTGAGCGGAAGGCATGGAGCTTCGCTGCGGTAGGCATATTGACTGCTCGTTGGCAAAGGATATTGACACAGAACTGTTCCAGTATATTCAGCCCCATGTCTATCGCGTACAAAATAGGTCCATCAGCGTCGATAATAAATTTCAGGTGTAATAAGGCTCCTTCAATTTCTGGAAGACGCACCAAAGGATTAAAATGGGATCCATGTCACCTTCCATTGCTTGGCGCTCTGTGCCGATAGCAATCGCGCGGGCAGTTGATTCGATATCCAACGTCTCTGGGAAGGCCAAGGGTGACAAATGAGCTAGCTGTTGTGTTCGTTGTAAAAAAGACTCGGTGAACTATGCTAGCGTATGGACGCTATCCACCTTGTCCGACTTGCAGCCGCAACCAAGCAAGGGCCGTCCACAAATAGGGAGAAGTTTTTTGGGGCGCAGTTAGGGGTGTTTGTCCATCGTGCCAGTCTTGCAACGCCCTCGGGGAGCATGGCTGTATGCTTCGACGGACAGGACATAATCGGCGGTATGCAGGAAATTATGGGTTGCCTGAGGCAAGAGAGGGGGGTGGCAGACAGTTCGCTATCTGGTCGCAACGTGTAGGTGAATTGCAACCAAGTTGCGGACGCTCTATTGACGCTCCATCAAGCCCACAGATTTCCCCCTAGCTCATTTGGGACATCGCAGTATACATGCTGTTCTCCGTGTATTCGACATACCTAACCGGAGATAAACCATCGCTCTCCTCATGGGACATGTATTCTATCAGCCGACGGACTAGTGAGTGAATTGGTTGGCTGTTGTGCTATCGTGCTATATTGCGACTCATGCGTGTGGATCCGATCGAGCAGCGGCCTCGGCGCGGGGAGTTTTTAACGCTGCCAGAATATGGAGTGGAAAATATGTTGTGATAGGGCAGCCTTGCGAAGCTATACTCAGGAAACTGAGATATCGATGCCTCGTGATGCTGCGCTACCATGTTAAGGCTCCAAACTTGCCAGCTGCGTCTGAAAACTAGTTCCTGCCTTGTGTTTACAATCAGACGTTCTTTGATCGCTGAAGGTGTGAATTTATACTCTTCACGCGGCCTAATGCTAAGTTCATTCCGTGCATACAGCGGACCCGTCCTTTGCGGCGTAACGGACTTGCCATTCGTGCAAGGCTCCGGGTCTGCTACTGGGCACGTAACGGACGCCACATGAATGCGTGTACAACCTTCTTGCGGACGCACATCTCCACCGGGCCCTTACCGCAGATTGCCTGAACTCATGCCTATTCCTGCAAGTCTGCCGCGTACATCGCCTCCATATCGACTCACATGCAATACAGCCCGCCGAATACCCCCTACCCGAGGGTGCTCGGACACAAGAAGGGGAGCCCATGGGCTCATCGCGCTCCGGCTGAAGGTAGAAGGTTGCCATACATCTCACGCATTCCCGCGGCAACAGGCAAGGATTCGGAGGCTTGTAGGTATCGTACGGCCGACAAGGTTCTCAAAAATTTCATCTTGTTGGTCGGCAAGTAGAGCAGCTACGAAAATACTACTCAATAGGACGCGTAGGTAAGAACCATAAACAAGCTCTACAAGTTTGTGACTGCGGATTCACTGCAATGCTTTCTGGCAGAGACAAACACAACTGACGTACATTATTGTGCGCGGTCTCTATGCTGTGTCGTTTGAACTCATTCTTCAAGCTCAAAGTTCCTTTGACCCGCCGGAGTCTATAGAACGGCACATCGTGTGTACCCTTCCACAACAACACTCATTTCCGACGATACAAACTTCTGGTGAGGCTGTGGACATCGTCATACCCATGTCATGCTTGAAGGTTCCTGCGGTCTCCCGGTTCTTCGAGACGGTTCGCCCTTTCTCGGATCCAAACTTGGTAATTCCGAATTACCCGTAACACGGTCAGTTATTTCCTCGCCGTACCGCTTTACACCTTTGTCAACGATCAATCTGTTTCTGCCGTGCGATCCTAACATCCAAATAGCCGTAGATGTTGGTCCAAACCGAGGTACTTTGTCTGAGGGAAACGACTGTCAGCCTGTTTTCCAATTGGCTGAGGCTGTGGTCTCGATCGAAGCCCGAAGACCATGCACACAAGCTGCTTACGGAGTCGGGCGGCGACTGTGAAATCCAGTTCCACGTTGTTTAGACGCTCATAGACCAGTGGGTGCCTGTGTAGATCGCACGACTTGCGGTTCCCCCCTCGAGAATTCCCGGAAACGGTACAGTCAGAATATCCTCCCCCTTACTCGCTGACCCGTCGAATAACGAGCAAGCCATTCCGGAATCACACATCGTGCCGAGGCCTCTACCTTGGGCTCGCTATGACCGCCATCAGGATCTGAGCTCTGGCTTTCAAAGATATCCCGCGGAGAGAACAGGAATTCGCTGTGGAAGAGATCTAGAGGAAATCTCTTTGCATGATCGCGCTTTGGTCCTGAGAACACCCATAGGTCAACTCCTTTGCGCCCAATTGACTCAGCCCGACGCTAACACTACATTAGGAGCACCCGCCGATAAGTTACAGTCGGCCACTTCCGGGAAGGACGGTCCCACACAGTCTCCTTCGCTTGGGCGTCATGACATCTCCATGTTGACCGTGGCGTCCATCTACGTAGAGGAGAAACGCGTCCTTGCGGGTGTCTCGAGGCGCTCCTCGACTAACATTCCGGAACGTCATGCCAGTCGTGAGGATCGCCTAAATTTGCGAGACAGGATTCCTGGTACACCACCTCCAGTCGCGCAGCACGGTCTATTACCTAGCCCGACCTTGTTTTCCACTGGCCTGCAAACCATGTGAGGTGCAGGTATAAAGGCAACCCATCCAGGCCGTACGAAGCTCAGTGTATCAACTGACTCTTCATAGCCATGGAAAGCGAACCTTCTTCTCCCGTGGCATCCACCCCTGCGTCTACCTTACCTCGGTAGTGTATTACTCTGTTATTTTTGTATACCTTCTACTCATGATTCTTCCCCGTCAAATTTTAGAGGCGGTGCCTGCCTTCCCTGCCGCAGACGGAAGATGGTCAGTCTATAACCTTCAAGCTGTCTTGAGGTTTACTCACGACGCAGATGTGTTCTCAATAGAGATGTGACGGCGACAAGCCTGCTTGTGGCCAATGTGTCAACAAGGGCCGTCAAGAGGACTGCGAATACACGAGCGAGATGCAAGGACTTACCCGGACCCAGATGCTGGAGGAGAATATTTCTCTTCTGGAGTCTCGTATCCGCGAGCTCGAGAACCCAAGCTCGACCACACCATCCGTTCGATTACACGCGCCGCAAATTGTGACAACGGCGGCGAGTGGTTCCTCCGTGATGTCCTCGCCCAGTTCGCCCGCCCCTGTAGCCGGGCCCAGTACTACGGGTAAGTTCAGCCGTTAGGTCGCGGGATACATCCACGTGAGAGTCCACAAAACTCGTCCTTATCAGGTGCTGGTCCGTCTTCTCCTGTTCAGCAAGCCCACAGTGGCACGTTGCCGCAAGGCTCTCAGCCGACCGTTCAAGACACACAAATCATGTACGTCTGATGGACACTTCGGAGGTTTCGCGGTGACCCTGACATTATCTGCATTTAGGGTAACCGCCTTTACACCACACGCGTCTCAAGTCGGATTCTTCATGAACATTCCACGCTTCATGCAACTTTTCTATACACCGCAACGCTCACGGGAACCGTTCGTAGAGTCTCTGCTTTCGACCGTTTGCTTATGGGGCAGCCGCCTGTCGCGCAGTGCCGCTCTAAGCGCGTTCGAAGAAGCTCTTCTTGCGCGCGCAGTCCACCTGGTTTCTGGTTCACTGTTCCTGGCTAACACCAAGCCTCGCGGTCATGCTATAATCGGAGTTATACAGGCGGAGGTACTCTTATCAAACTACTTCTTCACCCTCGGACGCTTTTTGGAAGCCAAGTACCACTGTAGCGCCGCTGCATCGCTAACCATAAGTTGCCGACTGAATGATTTGGGTAATCGGCAAGATCCACGCAGCCACGGAGGACTAGCGATGGACCTTGTCCG
Organism: Pleurotus ostreatoroseus; assembly: GCA_005298045.1. Lineage (NCBI taxonomy): Eukaryota > Fungi > Basidiomycota > Agaricomycetes > Agaricales > Pleurotaceae > Pleurotus > Pleurotus ostreatoroseus. The sequence goes on from SWBT01000158.1 coordinate 472,995, forward strand.
TAGTCCGGACTTAGGGCTAGCTCCCATCGAAACTATAGATTCCGTCCAAGCAGGGGAACAAGTGGATGCCTTTTGGACTGTATTCATTTTGGACAAGATGTGGGCCGTTGCATTGGGTGCCGCCTCCTCGATTACAGACCAAATCACTGGCGGTACCCCGATCTCCACCCCGTGGCCGTTAAGCATGGAGGCTTATGAGAAGGTTCGTTCGGTGTATTTCGTGCTTATCTGCCATCTCACATTGGTTGTATACTCTCCTAGGGCGAAAGGGCAGCATTCGACGATGGTGCATCCCCATTTCAAAACTTTCTATCCGTAGCGAGTACGGCTGATGGCGTATCCGGACTCACGGCTCTCGCACTCCGCGCGAGAGCTAGTGTGCTCTTCTCTCGTGCTTCTCTCCTGGCCTCCCAGTATCAAGATGGTACGTAACATCAAACTCGACTGTACACTATCTTCCGATGCTGACTCAATATCCACTGGCAGATATGCCGAACACCAACGAATTTTGGCACGAGTTCAATAAACTCGACAGTTTGATCAATGCTTTCATAACAGCCTTTCCCCAGGTGATAGTGGCATCACGAGGTGGCCGTGAGCGTCTGGTCGCAGGCACTATTGCCCGCGTTGCAGTCATACAGCTTCACGTCCGGTTCGTGAGAGAGCAAACGCGGTCACGCCAGCGCTGCTTGATGGCTGCTAATGAGATTGTTACGTCTGTCCAAGATATCAAGCGTGACAACTTGGGGTTCCTGGATCCTATCATGGCAGTGAGTATCCAAACTGACAAAGGTGTCCCGGATGCTGACTCCCGGTTTGCGGCTGATCCAGATACTGCTCACGTCTGCGGGCCAAGTCATCATCGCCGAGATGAAAACAGCTGGTACGGGACCGACGTTCGTTACGGGTCCGCAACAATCTGCTGCACATACCAGTTCCCTCAACCAGATCTTGGCCGTTATGAACGACTTCGGAGACGTCTGTCCGCTGATGGGTTGGTCGTCGTCTTTTCTAGTCACGAGGCACGATTTGACCATTCATTCCTATCCAGCGTCACAAGCGAGCCAAATTGAGGATGCTAGAGGTAGCGCTGCTTGAGTGAAAACGTGCAGATCGGGGTGCCGTAAAAGCAGGACTTTGGCGGGCGTGGCTCAGAAATCTGCCAAGATGACTATGCTTGGCAGTGTCGATACCTTTCAATAGGTCGAGGTTATATGACATGGTGCATGTTACACATAATTCAATCTAGCGTGATCCGTCAAGGACTCTACACTTTTATCATGAGCGTAACACGAGGTAAGATACATAGCTACGATACAATCGCGCAAAGATCATGCAGTCTTCACCGGGCCCCAAGCCACCTTTTGTGCTGCTTTTGCAGGAGCAGCCGTCGGCTGCGCATCGGCGGCGGGTTTCGGCGGAACAGGTAGTGGGCTGTTGTGGAGAGTGTCATATACCCGCTGGGCATGTTCGGTATTCCTAATGAACCATCCTGCGTATCTTCGTCCGACGGTCGATTCGGCAATATTGACCATGTTCTGCTCTGAAGGTCAGTAGGGACGCCATCTGATGGATATACACGAGACTGACCTCGTCAATGACAAAGTCGAGGTCGCTTGTAGAGATCATCTGACCGCCGAGCAGGCCCTTTTCGTTCTCGACACGGCTGATGCTCCTGCTCGCCTGCTTCATCACCATCAACTGTTGTACCATCTCCTCCTCGTCGGCGTCCAGGAAGTTGGACAGCTTCTTGGCGTCAAGGGAGGTGTACAGCTTCAGGAAGCTCCGCAGCGTTGGTACTGGCGCTTGTGCGCGCACATCTGCCAAGAACAGGGCGAGATGACGCTGAGCGGGCTCCATGGGTGGGTCGTCAATGAATACTTGCAACAGATCAGGGTCTTCGTATGGTGGCGGGTTAGCGGAGATAAACTTCGGGCAGGCGTAGAGGAACAGTTCTTCAAAGGCGGGAATGCCCTCCTCGCTGTATTCGGATTAGTACCGTGTCAGATCAGGAAGTAGCTTACTGACCCCCTAGACATCTTTGCAAATTGCTCCCCATAACGCTCCTTTACGGTGCTCGAGATATTATCATCCACCCTACTCGGAGACAATGCGTTGCAGATCGCAAACAGCGCATACATACGGTCCGCAGTTTTGTTGATCTAGGGGAACATGAACATGCAATTGGTTATCTGATATCACTCACATACCTGATCATATTGATAGCTCCTGGTATGGTACTGCCTCATTCGCAAAATGAAGTTAAGGATGGACACGAAGGTCCTGATAGCATCAGGATACCGACGCAGCATAATGTAGCAGAAGCCAACATAGTAATAAGTGGTGACGTGGCAAGCTGTTACACGGGTGAATGACGACTGCAAAACATGTTAGGCGATTGATTTAGAATGGCTAGTGCGCTCATACCTTTTGGTTGAGTTCTACGTTCTCCATAACCTTCAGAGCGAGGGTGAAGTCACCAAGCAAACTGTGCACACGCAACAGTCCGATAATACTGAAGTACCCAAGCATCCGGTAAAGAGGCTTGACTCCGTACTCTCCAACAATCTCCCTAAATGGCACGATGAGTCGACCCGAATGTGATTAAACAAAGACTTACGCAATCTCTTCCTGAGATTTGCCTTGCTGTTGTGAAACAATAAACTCGTTGATTTTTGACTTCTGGATGAGCGAGTACAGGACGTTCAAGACGCTGTAAGAGCTCCAAACCTACAACAAGATAAGCTTTAAGTTTCGTTGAAAGAAAATAATCGTACTTGGCTTCCATCGGCAAGGAGTATAAGCTCGTCATCCGATTTAGACTTTACTTTGGAACGCCAGACACAGAAAGACTGGAACTGATAGATGAATTCATCTATGATATCCCATAGCCACTGCTCGGGTAATTCCAAGGGGACTGGGCCGTCAGAGTCTATAAAGAGTGAGTCAACCTTGCAGATAGATCAAGGAGGCGCATGGTGCTTACTGAGTAGGTAGTTGAAGAGCTCGCAGCTGTTTTCGTATGAGTGGAATCTATCGTCAATGTCGGGCTGGATGCGGGAGTATACATGGCGGTAGTACAGCTCTCGGTAAAGAATGAGGAAGATTTGGTCTAAAAAGACAACCAGAAGAATATTGTCACTGATACCGTACAAGAACAAGAGTCACACAACTCACCGTCGTTGACCAAAGGCGCAATGATCTCAGCTTCAGGCCACTCCGTCTTTGCGTAGAACTTTTCCGTCAGTCTATTCCAGCCACTTTCGTATGCTACGGTAATTTCTGCCAAATTGTTGTCCAGGACGGCTTGATGAAAGTGGACGATAAACTGTTATGAAGACTCTATGAGCGACTGTAATTCGCTGCCGGCAGTGAGGAAACTCACACGCTTAACCGCATCCGGAACCTGAGCTAGGGCGGCCTGCTGAGCTACTTGTTGCTGTACGGCGAGGAGAGTTGCTTCGTCGATGCGTGGTTGGGCTGCGTTGACATGAGTATGCTTCCAAACGGAGGTTCATACGGTATACGGACCATCGTCGTAGAGACCATTCTGGCCATAAGAACCAATAGCGAGATTCAGGTCCACGTCGTGGAAGTCTTCGTCGACGTCTGCATCCCAGATAGCTTTACGTTGTTGGGCCATGGTGCTCGCTGTAAGAGACGGTGTGCTCGAGCTGAATTTTCCAGGATGGACGGTCTGCACGCCTTTCGGCAAAATGCGGTCGGAGTGTCAAGTTCAAACGCCCGTTTATTCCGTGGGCGCTCCATGGTTGAACGACTAGCACCCGTACTGTAGTAGCCTTAGCCTTGCCCGCTAACGCTATAGCTCTCCTCAACCTCACGAAACCAAGGAATATATGCATCGTGCACGATGCTTTTCTACAAGCGTCCACCGTGCATCACAGCCTCTCTTCAAACAAATCGAACGACCACTCACTAAGGAGCAGCTCAAGGCGAAACGCAAGAAGGAACTGAAGATGCAACCTGCTTACAATACTGGTCTCCAGAGGACAATGATGTATTATCTAGATGTGAGCCGAAATTGTATGTCTCCACGCTTTGGATTGTAACAGTCCACCTGGATCTCGTTTACAGAGGTACACCAGGACTCCCGAACAAGTCGAGGCGCGGTACAAGCTCCGCAAACAGCTTCAGGCCATCATTAGGGAACGATTTGGAGATGGGTACGATGTACATGATATAAGTGCTCATCGTTATGCGAAGGACATTTCACTACGTCCTTCAGAGTTCGCAATTGTAGTAAGTGCTCGTCAGTCTGCATTAGTTAGAACAATTCATGAAGCGATGCATAGGATCTGAAACGTCCTGCTGGCCTCTCCCTCAAGGACTTGGATTACGATATTGACAAATCCCAGGGAATGGATTTACCCGAAGCTTACAACCCTACGTGAGCTTTTTCAACAAAAGGAATATACATGGGTCATCTCACGTAAGTTACAGCTTAGTCGCAGCTGCTCTAGCGGACCAAGGCAGCAATGGTTATTTTGAAGACCAGTTCGGCATTCAGGATATGCCTGTAGAAGACCATGAGATCAATAAAAAGCTCTGGACATCATGGCAAATACTTTGGCCTCACTATCTCGACACCTCGTACCTGTCGAAATCTATCGTCTACCCAGTGAAACTCACAGCCACAACCCATCCACAGTTCACGCTGATGACCGCAAGCCCCTTACCTTGCCTTCTGGTCCGTCTTGTTAACGCCTATTCCACGAGTATCAAGGGACTCCCCGAGCTTATAAGTCTCATACAATTATGGGCTCATTCATGGGGTATCTACGGACTAAGCCCTATGTGCATTGCCCTTATGGCCATTCGCTCACTTCAGGTAAGTAGTGAGCTACTACCTAATATGCCAGAACTGAACTTCTTCAGGCCGATGGTCCCGTCCCATCTATTCAGACATCGGAAACAGGACACGCCTTGGTTTCAAGTCTCTTTGATGCCACATATCCAACTCCGGCCGACCATCCTTTTGTTAACAACCTCGTGCCTACCTTTTCAGAAGGAACCCAACGGTGGCGTTGGAATGTGTACCCTACTGATGTGGCGTTCATCGACCCACCGCAACTTATGGTGCTCGATAGAGTGCATCATGCTTTTGTTACGTTCATGCAGTAAGTGCTTTGATTACATTCCGTAACTTCTTCTGACCCTGCTAGGTACTGGTCGGAGACGACGATTGCCCGCGGAAAATCCTTCAAAAGACGGCTGGAGTCCATCCGTGATAACACATCGGTTAACTCTTACTGGATCACAGAACAGGAAAGAATCTCGTCGAAAGAACCGCTTCCCGACGCTTTAATCCTCGATCCCACAACCACAGGACAGCTTATGGATTTCAAGCATAGAAGACGGCTTTACGTTTTGGATCCTCTCGCGCCCACCTTCGTGCGTATCGCCATTATCGTGATATGCCCACATTGACATGATTTTAACCTGATAGAACCATGCCGCAACACTCAACTACAACATGCTGACTCGCTTCGTACAAAGCGCTTTGTATACTCGAAATCGTCTTCTAAAGGGGGAAACGTTCCGCAACGTGCTTGGGCCTGAACTTGCTGATACTGGTGCCATGGATCACGTCCAAGTGAAGCGTCCCACACGTTCCATCGCAGTAGAAGGTTATGATGCAGAGCTTGAGCCTGACAATCTATTCCGCGCCAGGGAAGTCGTATTCAAACCCGCCCCCAGGCGACCTAGCGAGGATAGGGTGTCCTATTCCGACGAAGAGGCATTCACCGATCACAGAGTACCCCGATATACACTCAGGCCGAAAACAACGTATTCGCCATACACTGGGCGCTATCCTCCTAGTCCTCGACCCAATCCCTCAAGACCTGTCACGTTGGCGCGAAGTGTCCATACAGATGCAGCAACCGATCACTCCACAAGGAACGCGTCGGCTGGGAGAAGGCCAGCCATGTCCGACCAGGATAAATTTGTGCTTACCCGTAGGGTAGGTGGATGTTAGCCGAGACGAAGATGGTTTACTGATGGTCTGATGCTTAGCTTTCCCTGGCACCCATACACATAGTGGAAGCGCGAATCGAGCTTGTCTTGAAAGTGCAGAAGGCGATTCAAAAGGCTTTTGGCGAGAAGTACACGGTTTCCATGTTTGGTAGCGCCTACTATGGCATGGACTCAGCAACGAGTGATTTAGACCTTGTTGTATTTGTAAGTGCACGAGCGACTGTTGCATTGCATCTCACACAACGAGACCTTTAGGATCCTGAGCATAAACGCGGTTGGATTGGTGGTAAAGAGAAGAGGCCACTTCCAGGTATGCTCAAATACACTAGACACAAATCAGGCTTATCGACAACCTATTAGCTATTTACGACATGAAGTAAGTGATCATCGATTTAAGGCATTGCATATCATCTGAGTGGTCCTCAGAAAAGTCGCAAAAGTGCTAAGGCCGCTATTCCCCGATGTATTGCACATCAAAGCGACTGTCCCAATCTGTGAGTCTGTCAGCATTCGTTTCGTTCATCTTGTTTTACTGATTATCGCGCACGTTGAAGTGAAGTTCACTGACCCGAAGAGTGGCATTGCATGCGACCTCAATGTCAACGAGCGACTGGGCTTCCTTAATTCCGACCTCATTAGACACTACTGCCTGATGTCGCCGCTGTGCCGCGATGTCGCTGTGAGCATCAAACGGTGGGCGAAGCCACTGGGCCTAAACGACTCGTCAGGGCAGCATGGTCCGCGCACATTCAGCAGCTACACATTGACCATGATGACCATCGCCTTTTTCCAGGTTCGTGTTTCTAGCAGCGATCGTCCCCTGCACTATTCACAACCTTGATTCTATCCTACAGCAACAAGGCATACTTCCTAATCTGCAAGGAGAGCTGCCGCCGCTGAAAAACCGGGGCCGGGATGTCTTCTGGACGCCGCTTAGCAGTAACCGCAAGAAGTGGGTTGCGTGCGACGTTCGTTTCGCAAGGTTGAAAACACGTGTCGAGAAGCATCCTTCGACGCGGGACCAAGTTTTATTGCGCTGGTTCAAGTACGCTATCGGTAGACCTGGCATGAACACAGCCCAGTGCTGATTTTTTCATCTCCGTAGATATTTCGGAAAGGAACACGACTACTGGCGGGACGTCGTGAGCATCCGGGACGGCGGTATTGTTCCTCGTATGCCGAAAGAAGCGCTGGAGAAAGCATTAGAAACAGAAGAACTCAAGGAGGACGAGGAGGACGGAACAGAGGAAGTTGAAAGTGATATAGACGAAGTCGGCCCGTCCGTCTTTTTGAAGAGCCGCACTGCGGCCGCGTCCGACGAAGCAAAGCCAGAGGCCTCCGAAGAATCCACAAAGGAATCTGTTGCTAAAAAACGCGGCGAGCGCGACAAGTGCGGTAGGAAGGATCGTCAGGCGTATATCGACGCGATACACAGAAGCGCTTGGAATGACCATCCGCTCGCAGTCGCAGATCCGTTCATTGCGCCCAAGGTGCGTCGAAACTCGTCTCCGTTGCTGATGCCATGCTCTCTCATTAACGAACTTCACGTCGTGTCCAGAATCTCGCTAAGCACCTGGACAACATCCGCGTCGAGCTGTTCCGGAGCGAGTGCGCGCGAATGGCCGACGCGATGGAGGCAGGCAAATCCTTCGGCGAACTGGTCGATAAGCTGGAAACTGAATACGCGCTTCCCAAATTCACGAGTGAACGGGATAAGCGCCGAGATATACTGAAACGGGCACTGGCACTGGCAGAGGCCGATACAACGGTCCTGAACACACTCTCAAAAGTGGTCGAGGAAGCTTTGTCGCAAATTCCACAAAATGCAGCAGCAGAACCTGTGGATGAAACTACAGAGCCCCAGAAGGTGGTCGCTGGAGGAAACGCCTAAACGTCCTGAGTTAGGCGTTGCCGCTACGCGGAAATCGTGCATCCTCACGATCCCACCGATCTCGTAGTCTGCACCTGGTCCGCGTCTCAGATTTTGGCATTGGGTCGCGTACCACGATGAGCTTCGGTCTTCCGTCAACAAGGCAAACCCGGCTCGCGTAGATGCCTTATGCTAGAGCGGGGCCAGCCGTGAAGCCCGCACAGGGATACACTTGGAAGTGACGGAAAAGTACCTCCCTATCATACGTATAATAGTAGTATCTACACATTCATCTGTACTGCATGGGGTTTATTTGGGATTGAGCCGGGCTATCCAAACATTCCGCGCTACACAGCTGGTCACCAGCGTATGGTTGACTGTGCATACCCTGACACAACACTAAGGACTTGCGTGTACTCCTAGAATCCTCCAGATAGCCCGTCCGATAACGTCCACACCATCATTCCTCCACGCAGACCGCTTGCGCGCATCCTCCGCCGTCAGCGGGTCTATCGCCCCGCTAGACGTACGCGCGTCGACGATGCTGTCGACGATACGCTTCGTAAACTCAGGGTGGCCCTGAACGGTGAATATCTGGATGTTCTCCGGGGCTGTCGCGGGTTTCGAGGCGTCGTAACAGCGAATGAAGCCCTGGTTGTAGCAAATCGAAGTAGATCCGAGCAGTTCGCAGCCCGGGGGCAATTCGGGGACGTGGTCTCGGTGCATTTGTTCGATATTCTACCGGACTTTGAGTCAGCGTACGCACATCGCTTGAGAGTAGTATAGCTCACAAGATCATTAACACCAAACAATTGTTTACCGGTATCGGTGAGGCCCAGAGGGGTCGGACCTATTTCCCAGAGACCGCTGTTTGGTACACAGTCCTTCCCTAGGGCACGAGAAATGATCTGGTGTCCGAAGCAGATTCCTAAGAGAAGTCGTGAGCGTATATGATACCATATAGCTTAAAAGCTTACCTATAAGCTTGACTCGCTGCTTTGTCTCAGCTATAGAAGCGATGTACGCTACGAGTGTATTGATCCATTCGAGGTTCTCGTACGCAGAGGCAGCTAATCAGGACTTCAATGAAATGAGGGAACAGTTAGACAGATCGTAGCTCACCAGAACCCGTCAAGATAATTCCATCGTACCTGTCTACGCCCTCTGGATATTCCATCTTGTTCCTCACATCGTATGGATCTAAGGTGAAGGTCGCCGACGAGTCGGGGAGCGCTTTGCGAAGAAGATCGTTGAAGATGGCAGTATAGTCACCGTCTGTGGACAGAACAGCGGGTATAGGAGTATCGCACAGGAAGAGAGCGAGTCGTTTGGCCGTCATTCCAACGTACAGTAATTGACTGTTGGTCGTACTGAGTAAAGACAGTCAGCCATGACGAGGGTGGGAGTAGACCCAGTGACTCGGAGATAGAGACGCGAACGCGTCGCGTAAACAAGACCGTGAATCGCGACTTCCTTTCTTCGCGATTGCAGCTTGCTCTCAACTACCATCTCCTCGATGTCTCGCTCGATGGTAAGGTCGTTGGAGTATAAACCCTTCAAGAAACTTGAGGGTCAGCCAGAGTCGCCATAGCATGTCCATTCCTCTGTATCAACAAGGTACGTAACGCAGAGATCTGGGGCGCAATCCTATGACAAGAGCTCTCTTGATAGGCGGAATACAGATCCTGGCGAGCGGAACGGGTCCATGTGAGCCTCAAACCTCCGCGTTGACTCGGCGACAGCGCCAGTCCATATCTTCCTGGTGTGCAATGCGGCAATGATTGATATAATTCGGTCCCTCATTGTACACCAGGCTCTTTAACTCTACTCGTAGGCTGTTCAGTGTTTGACATATGCAAGTTAGCCAGGTACTCCCGCTCTATTATTGCACCCGAAACCGAGTCATGGTTCACGCTGCAAAGTTCAGGATATGACAACCGTTCTTATCTTTGGCGGCCCTTCCCACTGTCATCCTGCAGCGGTCGATAAGCAAGCGGCAATCGTGGAACGAACTTTCCTCTCTTCGAGAAGCAGGATCGTCTGTGGATAGCCCAGTGGACTTTGGGGAGCTATAAAGTGATGCAGAACCACATGCCCACTGGAGGAACCCTCCTGGACTGTTACGCTTCTAACTCCCAAGGAACGAGTCGCAGAAGGTCGCAGCAGAAGCATGTCCAGCGCAAACGAGCCTGTACTACCCCAGGGAGCTGGATATGGCGTAGGTACGTACTTGCAGAACCTTTTCAATCAAATTCGTGGCATTGATCCACGTATACATTGACAGTCGTTGGTAAGTACGCAAGTCGTAAATGCAAACTCTACCTAAGTGCTGAATTGTCATTCAGGGATCGGTCTGTTCTTCAGTGCATTCATGATAATATTATCGGCCGTCCAGGCTCGCTATACCGGCTTCTCATTGAAAAGCTCGGAAGAGTTCAACAGCGCGTCTCGCAGCGTCAAACCTGGGCTAATTGCGTCTGGCATTGTTTCTGCGTGGACATGGGCAGCGACACTGGTCAGTAAGATAGCAAGATCATCACTCCTGTCAGACTGACAATTCTTTCACAGCTGCAATCAAGTGCAGTAGCATACAAGTTCGGAATTTCAGGTCCTTGGTGGTATGGGGCTGGCGCAACTGTACAAGTGCTTCTTTTCGCTCAGGTATGCCATCGAAAAACAAATTATCGAAACAATCATGCAGATCATGATGCCTCTCTAGCTGGCCGCGAAGCTCAAGTTGAATGCACCACGAGCGCATACATGGCTCGAGATCGTCGCAGCAAGGTGGGGTACGGTAGCCCATCTAGTCTTCATGTTCTTCGGGTACGTACCTTACAGGTCCAAATCAATATACGCGTCTCTGACATCCAATTCTTAGACTGGCGACGAATGTCATCGTATCATCCATGCTAATTCTCGGCGGCTCTGCGACAGTAACCAGCCTAACAGGAATGAACACGATTGCCGCCTGCTTCCTTATCCCTCTTGGAGTTGCCATTTATGTGGTCGTTGGTGGCATGCGTGCTACACTTCTATGCGATTAGTGAGTCGAATCATGCCAGTCTAATTCACCCTTCCATTGACTCCTATCTTAGCACGCATACAACCGTCCTGTTCGCCATCATCTTCGTGTTTGTCTTCACGGTGTACGCTACCTCCCCCAAGATCGGGTCTCCGGCTGCCATGCACAGCCTTCTCGCAGCCGCTTCAGAGAAAGCGCCAGTCTCGGGCAACGCGCACGGCTCGTACCTCACTATGCGTTCTAAGAACGGCCTCATCTTCGGTGTTATCAATGTCATCGGAAATTTTGCCACTGTCTTCCAGGACCAGGCAGTAAGTCATCCCGTAAAGACCTATGAATGATGTCACTCAGTTGGATGTAGTATTGGCAGCGAGCAATCGCTAGCAGACCTGCCAGTTGTGTAAAGGCGTACCTTCTCGGCGGACTTGCATGGTAAATTGCTGTGTTATCAATACATCGGATTCGACCGCTCACTCCGTCTACCTCATAGGTTCGCGATCCCGTTCATGTTCTCGACAACGCTGGGCCTCTCGGCGGTTGCACTCCGCGGCGACCCCGCAATGCGCACTCTCACACCCGATGATGTATCCGCAGGTCTACCCGCCTCTGCAGCCGCGGCGGCGCTCCTTGGAAAGAGCGGTGCCGCAGCGCTGCTCATCGTGCTTTTCCTTGCTGTGACAAGTGCGACCAGTGCAGAGCTCATCGCTGTTAGCAGCATCTTGACTTATGATGTATACAAGGTACTCTGTTCAACGGTTGACCTGGTTATATGCGTGCTGATTTGACGCGTCGTAGAAATACTTTAACCCGAATGCCACAGAGACACAAATCCTCAAAGTCTCACATGCCATGGCAAGTTGCATGTACATGTATTGAGATCCACGCTTACTCATTACCTGTGTCGCAGGTTGCCCTGTTTGCTGTAGTTATGGGTCTCCTTGGCCTCATTTTCTTCTATATCGGTATCTCCATGGGCTGGCTCTATGTAAGAAGTCTATAGTATTTTTCTGTCATCGGACATTGACGTTGTCTGTGCCGCAGGAATTCATGGGTGTGGTGCTGGGCTCAGCCGTCGTTCCTATCGCCCTTTGTGTAACCTGGAAGAAAGCGAATAAATGGGGATGCATCGGCGGAGCCATCTCGGGTTTCTTCGCTGGTATCATCGCATGGCTGGTCACAACCGCCACACTCAATGATAACTCCATCAACGTGACAGTATGTTTCCATTCCGCTTGATACACAGGCCCCCAGAGCTCATCCTCGACGTTTTTCAGACTACAGGCGGCGACTTCGAGATGCTCGCAGGCAATTTGGCTTCGATCGGTGTCGGCGGCATCGTCACTTGCGTGACCTCATACTTTTGGCCCGAAGACTTTAACTTCGACATCACACGCGCAATCAATGCACCACATAGTAACAATGACTTCGAGGAGAAGCCAATAGGTTCCTCGCCGCATGGCACGCCCGAGATGGATGAGGACAAGAAGCGCGACTCGGTCTCTGCGGACGTCTCCTCCGTAACGTCTGCACAACCAAGTGAAGACACCGAGCTGGATCCGGCGATGCTTAACAAAGCCTTCCGGTTCGCAGCGTGGTCATCCGTTGTTCTGGTACGTCCCCACGTTGCTATCGATACATATGTGCGCCGCCCTGATAGCTCTGACACCTAGCTTGTCGTCATGCTGCTTGTGATTCCATTGCCTCTCTTCTTCGCGCAGACTGTGTACGGTGTACGAGGACTGGAAGCGTGGGTCGTCATTGGCATGATTTGGACGTTTACGTCGGCATTCTCTGTCGTCTTGTATCCTCTTTGGGAGAGCCGCGCAGCACTCGTACTTATTGCGAAGGGTATGATGAAGGTGAGTCAAAATTAGGTTAGGTTTCGGTCCGTCCCGCTGAACGTGATGCACAGGACATCTTTTCCGGCGGAAGTGGGAGGTATATTGCGCCAAGCACGGAAGCATCCAAAGCATAATTACAACGATATTTACGACAAGCATCAGCAACTTGACGCCGCATGTATCTATAATGACTTGCAAACGATTCCTCGATCATATTGTCAATTCGGGGGGTTCCTCTATGGCCGGAGCAAGCTGAGCAATCTCCTTGTCATAGAACGCCTCCAGCTTTTTAACGTTCGAGCAAAATTGGTACATCCTCTCCCGTATCTCTTCCGCAGCCGCCGAAGGTTTGTGGGTTTTGGGCGACGGCCCGAACTTCCCTGCAGCAATGAGCCTGTTCGTGAGAAAGAGGAACCCGGCAGAGTCGCCCAGGATCTGGACGAACGCAACTCCGGAGCGGTGCACCCATTGTGAGTACCTATACGGCTGCCGTCGGTAGGAATAGACGACGTCGATGCTGTCCGGGTAGGCGTTTCCCGCTTCGACGTCAAGAACGAACCCCAGTTTGCGAAGAAGCGCACATTCGAAGTAGTGAGTCGCTTGGTTGCCTTCTGGAATGCGTTGTTCGAGATTGGGCACAACTGGTGGTCGTAGAGCGAGTGGAACAGGGAAGCACGACTGGAAAGGATTGCGGTCGCGTATGTCGCCGATTTGAGAGACGTATCCTTCCACAAGTCTCAAACCGTAACGCTCAATTGTGCGACTCCACTGCCTGACAATGTCGTCGATACATCTGGCTGTCGTCCCTATCCACTGCAGCTCGAAGTGGAAACAGGTCGCGGGGTTATGGATTATGTCGTGGTGCAAGATGACGGTTTCAGCCTGATCGCTTTTCTGAACACGGAACACTGTCACCCATCGCCGACTGAAGAAAACAGAGTTACGTACCTTATTCTGATCTATATCTATTACCATAGATTGGCTCATAATGAGCTTCTTCTTCGGCTTCCGCATAGCGGGCATAGCGGACGTCCTAATCATACTTGAAGGAACACCGCCACGGAAACTGTTTTCTTCCGCAGATACATGACGAGAAGACCGGAACCAGCCCCCCTTGGGCGTCATAGGGATTCGGTATTCATCGCGCAGGATATAAAAATAGTGTCTATGAAATTGCAAGATCAGTATGAGGCACGGTTCAGGGACGGAAGACTGCTCACCCGTCGAGGAAGCCATGAGCACCACGGCAATGGTCAAAGAGATCCTGATCCTGGTATTTGGCGCCCCATTCTGTGGCCTGTTCCCGTGTGGGTACGTCCTGAAATTCGCGGACCATCCAGGAGACAAAGTCTGCGCCGGTGAAGGCGTTAGAATAAACCTTGCCATGCCATCTCCGGTCCTTCATAGGCACTCCACTTTCTTCGCGCATAGCCTTAGCAATCGCGGCTGGTTTCATGTCTGCGATATTCCTTTCGCTTTTCAAATTCTTGCGTAGCGGTCCGGCAGCATGAATCTCGTCAAGCTGGGAGACAAGTGAGTCGTCCAGCAAACACTGCGTCGGACCGAGATCGGTGACGAGGAAGCGGACGGGCGGAGGCTGATACTGTTTGGCCTTATCCTCGGGAGAAATCCATCTAACTTTCGAGAACATTTCTGCAAGCTTGTCCATTCCGAGTAGTCGAATCTCTTCGTCATTCAGTTTCTCAGAACCAACGGCAGTCAGCGTGGGAGGCTCATCCGTAGGTATGACCACAAATCGAGTGCGCCAGTAACGAAGCGACTCATTGAACTGGTTCTCATACCCTGCTACCAACATATCGAGCCTGTGCAACTTGATGAGTTCTCCATGTTTATCTCAACTAACCAGACTCACCGATTCCAACCATAATTCTCTAGTCCGTGAGAAACAAAGGAAGTCCTGAGTTCGGTGTATCCAACTCCCAATTTCGGCCAAATCAGGCATTGGTAGTCGAAGAGCCTAATCCGGGGCATCCGGCGCACATATCGCCTGACCTGTATTGAATCACCGCTATATGCGATGCGATGTATCTCGTTGCTCATACTGAGATACAGCGGCTCGGTTGCTGACTTCAATACTTCTGCAGCACCCTCAGGCTTCAAGGTCACGTCGTCCTCGGTAACGTAGGATGTTGTACGACGAAGCGAGCCCTTGATCTCCATTTCCGTCCCAGTAGCGCCAGAAGGCCTTAAGACAAACTGGAAGCCTTGAGCGAGACGGACCGCGACCATTCCACGCATTACCACGAGTGCCCATGCATGTCGCACGGCCTCTGGATTAGGGTTGTTCACTACGGGAGGCCGTACCAAGAATGATTTCATCTCGGGTGGGTCGACGACGAAATCATACAATGACATGTCGTATGCAGATTCTAGCTCCGGCGCCGTGGGCATATATTCGACACTCAAAGGCAAGCAAGCTGGCGTGATCATCGACTTCCACTTGATGTCGTGCTTCGAAAGCGACTGAGGGAAGATATGCTGCCATCTTCGAGCAAGAGAGCTATGATTGCCGGGTAAAGAATCGAGTGGTTTTGACGGGTTCGTCCTGATCACCGGAGAAGAAGAGGACGGAAGGGTAGAGACGGACATCATGGAGGTGATGGTCATACTACGTCGCTTTCCGAACGTGCTTTCCTCGCGATCGCGGAACGGTGATGGATTCAGGGGAGAATGGGAGTGGCGTGTCAAGGAGCCTCTATGTATTGTAGGCGTGAAGCTATCCTCATCCGAATTGCGAATATTGCTGATTCGATTTTTCGCTGTGCTGCTAATCGCTACGGGCTGAGGCTGGGGTGCCTGGTGCCTTTGCTTTGGTATTTGGGTAGGAGCCACGGTAGACGACGATGCAGATGCGATGGTGGAAAGCGGCGGACGAGCAGCTAGCGGAGAAGGCGCCACAGGACTGCTTACACCTGCGGCGGAGATTGTAGAGGTTTGCGGTTGACTAGGCCCACTCCGAGTGAACGTGCTCCATAACCAGCTCGGCGTGAATCTCGCAGCCCTAGGTGCAGTAGGCGCGGTAGGTGCTGTTGCTATGCGAGAAATCGACTGTCGACGAAGTTTTCCGTTCGTCCCACCTTGCGAAGATGTTCGATCGTTGGCGGTACTGGAGGTGGCGGTTGAGGCAGAGGACATTGCGGAACTCGAGCGCGCAGAACGGATGGATGACTGAGAAGGAGAAGAGCTTAATTGCTTGTACGTCGCGTAATTGGCAACTGAGAGTCTTCCAGTGTGCTCAGAGGGCCCTCCGTCGGAGCTTGGAGGATCGAAGGGGAGATCGGCTACGAAGTTGTGGTTACCCGGACTGTCATTACTCCCTTCTCGAATCGGAGGAATTGAACTCCTGTTTGAGTCGACAGTGCGCGTCGAAAAGGACCGTTTCAGATCGCTGGCCTTGCTATAGGAGCCCACTGTAGACTGCGAGACGATGGAATTTCGGCTTGTCATTGAAGGAGTACGAGCTTCGACGACTGCGGGCGCCACAGTGAAGACGCTATTGTCGAACTGATCTGCTTGCGCCTTCGTGATCTTTCCGGGCTGACTTTGCGTAGAGGGGTTCGGTGTCGCGGACGGATCACTGAGGTCAGGCAAAAAGGGAAGCTCAATACTCGAAAGTACGTCGTGGTCAAGTAAACCAAGCATTTCTATCTCGTGCATCTTTGCGCGAGCGACAAATCTGCGTATAGATCAAAATCAGTCAGGTGTGACCTCGATAAGTCTCATAATACCGACCTGTCTTCTCGAAACGGTAAATCCATTTGTCGGTCCCAGAACGATATCGACATCCAGAATGGTTCCCACCACAATGTCGTTCGTTTCTCTTCTTTGAGCTCAGGCGGGTCCACATCAGAACCACCCCAGAGTGTGTCAAGAGTGCGCGAGCCGTATTTGGGAGCCGCTTCTGGCTCTACGCCTTGAAAGCAGAATATTGGACTTTGATGTAGAGGTGCTTTGGTCAGGCTGACCAAGTCGATAGCGAAGCCCTGATCCAAAATCCTCGTCGTTGTCAACCTCAACAGCTGCTTCGAAACGCGGAAGTAGCCTGTACCGGGAGTAATGATTATGGTCGCGGCGCCGGTTAATGAGAGTGAGCGATCAATATAATGCGTTTCCAATGGGTTGAAGGAGAGGTTGAGTGCCTCAAGAATAGGCCCATCATGCGCGTAAGAAAGTCGCCCGACAAGCCGTACATCGTGGTAGGGGTCCGGATTGGGTGACGTAGAGTCCTTTTGGGACGAAGATGGGCCCGTTAGGTTGGCACGGTGGTAATGATGCGCCAAGAGAATATCGCGTTGGAATGCCCAGAAAGAATCTTTGAGGCTGACGAGCGTTGGCTTCCAGTCGTGAACGACCTCCAGGTCGGTGATGACCTTGAAAAAGTCCTTGTACCACCGTCCTTCGTCATCTCTTCTGAGCGGGCCTCTTGCGTATTCGACCTCACTGGCATCATAGAAAACACGAGATATGAGAACGATCGTAACGACATGAGTCGTACCCGCTTCTCTCCATCTTGTAAAAAGCGCCGGAAGGAAGGAATGCGCAATCTTCTCATTGTAACGCTCCCCATCTCCGGCAAACTCCCAAAGCTCGCGACAAACTTGTATGAATATCGTTGCTCTAGCGGAGAGGGAGCGATATATCATCTTGGTCTTCGTTGTAACGTACCCGGTTGACACCTTCTTGCCATTGATATAAATGGCTTGGACTTTGGCGGAAACAACTCCCACGAACGAGATCTCCTGGTCCACATAGAGGCATTGACCCATCAGGTGCTGATCAAGACGCCACATCTCGTTACGACCAAGATACTGATCTTGAAATGTAAACTCGACGTAATCCGCGCACCAGAGACTTTTGTCGACCTGGATGATAAAGTTAATAGGTGGAGAGCGATAAATCTATGCGACGCACTTTTGTCAGGAGAACCTCTCCATTGTTCTTGATGCCAAACTTCTCCCCGATAGGTCTTGGTATTGATATCTAGCGTAAGGTCACACTTGAAGGGAGCATAAAAGTCATCAAAGTCACCTGCAATTGATGTTTCTGAGCTTCATCCTTTGAAACAATGAAAAGAACTCCGGAGGAGCCGCTTGAAGACGCATTGGCAGTAAGCTGAAGCATATCCCCCTCCGCTACGCCTGGCCAATAGGCGTGATTGAGAATGACTGATGGTGAGTCTTTCGGGTCGTGGACCCATGTAGTAAAGTTCTTGTTTTCGCCAAGCTTCAATGGCAGAGATGGTAAGGGGGCTTTATATGAAGATTGAACAGTATTCGACCTCTTGCGACCGTACTGAGAAGTCTGAGATTCAGACCGGGATACCGACATTGCGACGAGGTGGAAGAATATAACTTTCTTATGCACTTAATCGCATAAAATCAACGCGGATGTTCTTCGTGACGTTGTAAGAGTCACGTATAACACGAAAAGGCTAGGAGGTCAAGGTTACAAGAGAGCGACATCATGAACGAACCAGTCAAACGAGCGTCTCATATCACTGAAGCGTTTCGGAGATGCGGCCCGATTCAGCCGATTGAGCACCTACAGATTCCTTACTCACATTTCTCGACAGCCTTGTGGACGACCACATTGTACTGCAAAGTGCGCTCATAATCCGGGACCGTGGAAGAAGCGATGTGTTACACTCAGGAAAAGACTACACAGCGATTACTGACGGGTGACTAGTGTATAGAACTTTGGAACTGCCACGCTTATGAGCGCCCTTAGAGTTGGGGATCGTAAAGGAAAGTCGCCCGTGGTGGGTATGTGTGTGTGTGTTCAGCTCGCTGGTAAGTTCCTCTGAGCTATAAGCGTTGGCTTAGGCAATGGAATAGAGTGATGCGCATCATGAATGTTCGCGGATTGCACGGACCGTGCAAAGAGAATGTTGTTTTGAGTGGGAGCACAGGAGCTGCGAGAAGACATGGTAAGCTAATGCGCAAAACCAAAGAGAAGACTGACGGTAATATAGGAGCGGCTTTCCATTCGCTCAAGTGCCTTTGCATTGACGTCGTACAGAGTACCCTGACGAATATATGTCAGTCGTTGTGCGCGCCCATGCGCGAGTGGATATAGTAGCGCACATTACAAGACCTGGAAAGTGCCAATTAATATATGGCAATTATAGATGTAAGAAGACGTACAAGTAGGTGTTTGCATTGACTATGAGTAATAAAACAGTCAACGCGCGAGAACCGGAAGGAAATTGGTCAACACACCAGGCTCAAAGGGGCTACGGACGTCATCGTGAGTATTTGGATGTTTCCAATGAGTGGAACGTACCATTGAGATCGAGCATGATCATAACCTACACATCGAGTAAACACATCTACCATCGCTCGTCGATATATGTCATGACTCACAACTGAGGGTATGTAGCCGGCAATGGCAACTATACACCAGATGACACCCTTGACGAAGCTGTGAGCGTGTCATGCCGCACGCACAGTCGAATGTCCATACCTGATGGAAAACTAGCTTCCATAGCGTCCCGGAGCCCTTGTATTTCTGTAAACCCGCGAGCATGATCACGATCAGAGAAAGGTCAGTCCCAAAGCTGATCCAGATCGTTGGTTTCTGAATCGATATATCGAAATTGATTGAGCAGGCTTGTTGAGTAGCGCTCCATGACACATTAGGGTCCTAGCGCGATAGCCTGGTAAGTGCAATAATTAAACATGCGGATTGACTTATGCCTACAGAGATCATACCTGAATTGTGTTAGTAACAGCAGACCCCAGCGTAATTGTTAGTACGCACTGCGGATAAGAAGTGCAACGTTCGTGCTCAACAACAATGCGGCGATGATAAGGACGATCTTATGTTTGTGCCAAATAGCAACACTAACCGCTGTATGAGAGACTCGGTTCCCCAAACATATAGTCACTCACGTTCTTAGGGCTATAAGAACTGACGATAGCCCGACAGCCACAGTTGCACTGATCTGGTGTTTCGTGAGCAAACTCTGTCGATCTCGAGGAGAGGACGGGTAGCTTACAGTAGATATGCGAGTCATAGCCTGTGAATGTTAGAGAGTCAGTTCTCTTCTTATGAATCGCAATTAGTAGATTATACTCACGTCGCAGTTGAGTTCTCTGGTAGTATTGGTGTCAATTAGAGTTGTAATAGTCACCGCGAGAGCTGACACACGGCAACCAAAGTAGACCTAGTAAGGAGTGATCTTTCACGAATCCACTTATGACTCAACGAGCATAGCGCTTACGAGTGTAGGCCACTGCCACTGACGTTTTCGTGTGAGCAGGCGATATTCGTAGGGCAGGCCCATCAACCAATCCCATCTGTTCGATGAAGTGACGAATGAGGGAAGGCCAGATAGCGGTGTCTGCTGGAGGACGTACATATAAACGCCGTCGATGAAGTGCATAATCTTCACAACAGCAACTAACAGTCGGATGCGTCATCAGCATGAACTATCTCAAGCTTTGTCATAAAACGTACGCACGAGAATCGAGAAGAAGCGTCTCTGGGTCCTGCCAGTTCAACATGGGGCAGCAAGGATGAAGAGGAGTGTGAATGTCAGGTGCTAGGGATGTCTAGTAAATCGCATGAGAACGCTGTATTATATGAATAAGTCGAGCCGCCGCCGCATACCAAAGCGATCTCGGCCGGAGACAACATACCATCTACTCCGTTCAACATTGTTTTGATGAGAGCCCATAGTGACTTATTATCCCCACCCTGATGGACCGCGACTGAACTCCATGAAGATCGTCGGTCTCAGAGGTAGATTGTGTGATATTTGTACATGGCCGTAGAAGTTCGGATGTACGATCTTGCTAGGTACTTGAGCCTAGCTTTCTAGAGGTGGAAACGACTATGCTAGAAACGAATTAGCATAAGTCGAACCAGCAATTACAGAAAAAACTACATACTCACACCTGGACCCCCCCCTCTCAATATCTTGACTCACCTGTGCTCAACACGATCATCAAAGATCCGCGAGCTGGGCTAACCACCGAGAGAATTGCAAAACGAGCACGCTCCGTGAGGCCAACAGTCAGTAGATTCCATGACAACAACCAGTCGAAACAGACAACATCCGCCTTACGATGATACTTTAAAGATGTCGTGTTCCCGCGCACTGGAGCTCTGAGAGACCGGTCGCTCTAAACTCTTAGAAGATGGCTCTAATTAGGCAGCTCGCCCCCATCTTCGGCAAAGGGGAAGTCTATGTATCCATGAGGATCTTCATAAGCGTAGTACGTGCTACGTTCTGCCACCGTCAACGGAAGATTCTTGCGTAGCCGACGAGGTAGATCCGGCTAGCAGGGATCATCAGCATCCCTTGTTCGCATAGAGAACACAGTACGTACATTTCCGATAAATGGGCGTCCAAATGCAATCAAGTCCCCTTTCGCCTCCGCAGTCTTAATTGCGGTCTCTCGAGTGTAAAGACCTGCGCTGACAATAGGCCTGGGGGCCCAAATAGCACGGATAAAATCATTGGACTGGACGCAGCGCCGATCAAGACGGATCCTGCAGATACAATCACCAAAGGGTACATACCTGATCAGGTAGGGCTTCTCCGTCCCCTGCGCCTTTTGCACCAGGTTCAACAAGATCGAGAAAAGCGAGTGATGGGTGTCGTTCCAACAGTTTCTGGACGATATGCGTGTATGTTGGTGTAGGGTCCTCCATGAGCATCTCTAGATCCAAGGC
Organism: Pleurotus ostreatoroseus; assembly: GCA_005298045.1. Taxonomy (NCBI): domain Eukaryota; kingdom Fungi; phylum Basidiomycota; class Agaricomycetes; order Agaricales; family Pleurotaceae; genus Pleurotus; species Pleurotus ostreatoroseus. Next base: position 494,425 of record SWBT01000158.1, read on the forward strand.
AATCAGCTCACAATCTATCTTTCGGAACACTGCACAAGTAACACGGACCTTGGAAGTTACTCCACGGACTTAGCCTGATTGCAGCCCTGTCGTCTCCTACTGCGGCACAAATAGCATCCATAACTTCCAGCACAAACCTGCAACGATTCTCGACGCTTCCTCCGTACTCATCGTTGCGCTTGTTCGATCTATCAGAGTTGAATTGGTCGACGAGATAACCATTGGCAGCATGCAGCTGTACGCCATCGAATCCCGCCTGGATTGCGTGCTTAGCAGCTTGCGCATACCAAGCGACCCATTGCTTAATTTCTAGCCACGCGTAAGATATTGCTCAGAATTGCGTTACTAATATACACACCGGCGACGGTTAGGGGACGTGGTATATCGTTATCCGGCAGCGGGACATCGGATGCAGATATGAGTGGGAAAGGGCCCTCGGCTTCAAGAATCTTCGGATCCGCCGTTCGCCCATATGCTCGCAGCTGAGCAAAGATGTATGACCCCTTCGCGTGTACCGCGTCCGTGATCTGATACGAGGTATTGATGAGTACCAAGCATGTTGTGAAAATTCCTTAGACATAGTACTCACCCGCTTCCAGGCTGCAATTTGTTCTTCGCTCCAGATACCTGGTACATTGGGACGACCTGTGGCTTCGGGAACGATAGTAATTGCCTCGGAAATGAGTAGTGTCCCTGGTTCAGTCGCACGTTGGCTGTAGTAAGTTACAGCCATGTCCGTGTGTGCATGCCGCGAGTTTGCTCGGTTTCGTGTCAGAGGTGCGAGAACGACCCGATGTTGCAAGCGCATTGTACCAACTTGAATAGGCTTGAAGAGTGCAGGGGTTTCTTCGTCCATGGCGGATGAAAGTGAGAGAAAACCAGCTCGAGTGATAGCAATACGATGCTGCGCAGCCGATAATGTGAGCCTACAAAGATCGCGAACTGTATTTGGGATGAAGTATACACGAGCTTGTCGAAGGGGTATGATGGGGATGCCACGGCACAAAGATGTCACAAGTCGGCAACGCCTTCATCGATAAGACCGCTTCGCAAAAAGGATGTCGATTAGCGATGTTTGAAGCCTGTAGCACAATGTGAGCGATGCTCTGTGCATCCAATACATTGTGCACTGTGTGAAGTGGGACGAAGACGTCGTCAAACACCGCACGTGACAGGAGATCATTTCGGCACAAGCGGCGCGAAATAGGTCAAGAGCAGGGAAGTGCTGCCGAAGGCGGCACGACCTTTTGCTGCTAAACCCTAGGAAGGGTTTTCAGGTCGAGCTTCGCTCGACCGGTCGTAGAGAGCGAGGGAGGGCACGAAAACCCTCCCAAATAATTCGAATAATGCGTGAAATTTACGCGAACATCCACGTGGACCGCTGATGAGGCCGGCGCCGCGGCGCCCTGCAGGCGGCCCCGTCAACTTAAGTCATAGCAATTATAAGCCGTTTACCAACCATTGACACATGCTGAGAGCAATGCTGGCTCTCAAGTGTCGTCTATACCTGTTTAAATCTCCCGTCATGTATATAATTTCAATTTTCTTCCGCGCTGCGCGCGGTATTTGCGACATTGCTGGCGTGCACCAGTAAAGCGCGCATGAGCCGACGCTTGCCTTATTTGGCCAGCTCGCGCCCATCCGGCGGCAACCG